>JADWQK010001346.1:1800000-2286449 GCA_017933935.1 Sesamia nonagrioides | reverse complement strand
GGCAGAGCACCGCCGTGTCCTCGTGGCAGCCCTCACGCCACTAGCCGCCGCAGGAGACGCCGTAGAGGCCCGAGTCAACATCGAACTCCCGGTCACCGTAAGGGCGGGATTGCGGTAAGGACCAGGCCCGAATCGATGGCGGGTTGTGTTTCGCGCGCGCCTCTAAGAGATGTCAGCACATCGTGACGGGGTCGACCGACAGGCTGTCTACTCTTCGCCTGTGCTTCAGGCTTTGGAGACCGTTTTGAGCGGAATCTGGGTCGCCAATTAGCTCCTTCGCACGCCTCTCCACTGAATCCAAAGTAGCCAGGTTGCATTTTGAAGCACAAGCCCAAATGTGGCTGCAGTACTCCATACACGAACAGGTCTTTGCTTTGTATAACATTAGAATCTTCGAACGCCAAGTTACCTGGCAGCCACCTTGGCCTTGGACCCAATGAAACGCCCAAAGTTGAGGTTCGAGGAAATCTCAAGCTGAAAGTGGTCGGTGCAATCCAAGGATACATTCCGAAAAGTAGGAGCCAAGGTGAACGGGCGTGACGATATTTTATTTTTATTTTAGGATAGAAGTCAACTTACAATAGTTATAAGTAGGTGATAAGCAACTTATAACTAAGTTTGAGTCTTAAGTTGAAGTCTTTCTGCTTGACCTACTGTGGAGTCCACTGGAAAAATACTTCCTTTGAGCTCTTAATAAACTAGTGCGCTTTACCATCAACGATTGCGTCACTGCTTACCATCAGGCGGGATTGCGGTCGAGCGCTAGTTTATAATTTTATATAAAAAAAAAAAATTAACCCTAGCTATTAATGTAGACTATAAGAAATTGTGAAGCACTGTTTATGGCAAATAATCGGCATTTAAGAGTAGTGGTTCTGAAACATTTAAATTTTTGGTCAATTTAAACCGCTAATTTCCTAAAAAAAAACTTACATAACATAATCAGCCAATAATGTTCTACTATATTCCTTGGACACAGGGCTCCTCTTGGTAAAAGGGAGTGGGCCATAAACTACCACGCAGGCCCAGTGCGGGTTTACAACCTCACTTCACCAAACCTCACCGTTTTGAGAGCAGCAGTAATGAAGCAAGTAAAGCGCTTGAACAGGTTTCGAACCTATGACCTACAACTTGTACGTCGTGGCCTATACCAAAAACCCACCACCGCTCTTGTAATAACTTAGTACCACCAAACCTTGGCCAGTTTTAAATTCAGGACTGTATCCCTAATGGTGGCACTTGAGATAGTTGCTTCTTAGCGGAATTTTCGAGCGAAAAAAACAGTATAATTTTACCTAATTGAAGCAGTTTCCAGGTTTACAGAGGCGAATCCTGCAGCAGTCATGTCCACTAGCAGTTGGTTCATATTGTGTAATGCACACACGGACCTCCAGATAGCATTACATGGACTCGCCAGATGCCCCACGATGACCTCTTGTTCCTGGAATAATTATGTACGAGAAAAGTTATAGCAGTTTTTGTAAGATAAGTTTAGCAGAGCTATTAAGTTTTTTTTTTTTAACCAACTTCAAAAAGGAGGAGGTTACTCAATTCGACCGTATATATGCTTTTTTTATGTTTGTTCGCGCATAACTTCGTCGTTTATGAACCGATTTTGATAATTCTTTTTCTGTTGAAAAGAAGACGTTCCCAAGGTGGTCCCATGATAAGGATATCAGGGTTTGATGGTGGAAGACCAGAGCAAACAAGGGGAACTTTCAAAAATTGCAGTGGGGACTAGTGCATATCTTAGCATTTTCATTAAGTATTTTAAAGCACTGCAATTTAATAAAAGTCTGGAGTAGGTCTGATGATGGAGCCGGGAGACAGTCGAAGGAACTCCTCAACAATTTACAGCAGCTACCTTGTGTTTGGGCTCGATTAATTTGTATTGATAAGAACTTTACACCTAGATGTGTTGTGACTGTCATAAGAGCTCTGATGATGAAGACAAAGGCCAGTTCCGGGAACTCCTCAACGGTTTACAGTAGCTACTTTGTGGTTGGACTTCATTCATTTATATTGATGAAACCTTTGCACCCATTGGGTTAAAATAATGGTCTGCAGTAAATTTGATGTTGACGACCATAGGCAGTTGAGGGAATACTTACGGGTAAAAATTAAAGTAAACAAAATTACGTCGTTTCCCAACTATATTTGCGTCAGCTTCCAGTTTGACCGGATGCAACTGAATACATAGTAGTTTTGATAACTAAAAAGTGTAAAATAAAAACTTTTTTACAAAAAAACAACAGACTTCCAAAAACCACTACAAAGTGAAAAATAACTAATTTCGGAAGTCGGTGTCAAAAAACGAATATACAAAACCAAAGACACCGACTTCCGAAATTAGTTATTTTTCACTTTGTAGTGGTTTTTGGAAGTCGGTTGTTTTTTTGTAAAAAAGTTTTTTTTTGTATAAGATCTACTAATGCATTGATGCCTTTTTCCTAATGATTTTGATGTTGTTTTAAAGTAAAGAGTATTAATTCAGTTTCTTGTCTATAGGTATGTACCAATTTCATTTTTTCATAGACTAAATTGTTCATAAACAAAAGGCACATGTAGATACTATTATCATTCATTACTAATGAATCAATGAGAGGAGATGACCTAAATTTAGTCCCACCTTAATATTGTTCAAACAACTAAAACACGCCTAAATTTGGTTTCACAAATAATGGAAAAGGGATGATTACAGGGTTTTTTTTATAAGTATAAACTAGTGCTTGGCCGCAATCCCGCGTGATGGTAAGCAGTGATGCCATCGTAGATGGTAAAGCGCGCTAGTTTATTAAGAGCCTATTCACTCAAAAAAACTGAATGAATAGGAAGGAAGATGGCAGTTGAGCGAGGTGCTGTAATGTTAAACCTAACAACACGACCAACAATGCTGCGCCATAGGGAAATTGGTTTGGAGACCCTCCACGACCAAAGTCCCGACACAACGACATTTGGCGCATCTACTCACAACTACTCAGTTCCGTCCTCCGTACAGTTTCACCACACATCATGCCGGAACATGACGAATCTCTTGGCGGCAAGACTGTCTGGTGTGTGGTAACTTCTGCCGACAGCCGATGTTATAGCCAATCGAGAAAGAAGGCAAGAACAGATATTCTAAAATACTCACCAAATTAACTTTACAGCTTATAAACGGCGTGTGTAGTGTCTTCCCAGACCACTCACAATGCAACTCTGTAACTCCACCATGCGGAGCATTGATTAGCTCATCAGTGTTGTGGGAGCTGTACGAAATGCCAGAGATTAAATACTTGCAATCAACTACGGTTGAGACCTGGAAGGGAAGGACACAATAAAAAATTAACAAATTGGTATTGGCGCCGATTCCCTTGGTCACAAAGTAATCTAAATTTAAATTCAATCAATGCATATTTTTCTTTTTATTTCATTAAGAAAAGGACAGAAGATAAATAGGCTAGGCAACACAAGTGCAACATATTTTTGTTTTTTAAATACCATCTTATAACACCTATGTGTACAAATAAATAAATTTGTATTTGAAATATTTTAGTGCTGACAAATTAAGCACTACGATTTATTTATTTTTTATTTTCTTCAAAAAATGTTACCCCACACTAGGAATTTCTCCGGTATCGTGGGTCCATTTACAAAAATATAAACTCACATACACAAACAGCCAGACCGGGAACAACTACTTGTAGGTCATAATGTTTGTTCCGTGTGGGTGTCGAACCCGCGACATGCAGCGCAGTAATCAATGGCTTAACCACTGCGCCAACCGTGCCGTCAAAATCAAAAGTTATTTATTCCAATTAGGCTGAGAATCAGCTCTTTTCAAATGTTGATATCACATAAGACAGTACCCCCAAATCTCCCGCCCTTCACCTCTTCCTAGTGCTTTAGCTGAGACGAAGTGGCGCAACGAATGCCCCAGCAAAACAAAATATCATCATCTACTCAGTTTTGCCAACTATGGTGGGGCTGGCTTCCGGTCTAACCAGACACAGCAGAGTACCAATATTTTACAAGGATTGACTGCCTATCTAACACAAACAAAATAATTACTGGGTAAGTTATGTGACATCCTTTTGTAATGTTGGTTGCCAGACATCCAGACTGCTTGTAACAACTGTCAAAGGTCTATGAATGACAGCTAAGACGTTTGTTTCTCAAAGAAACATAATATGTTTTATAATATATTAATGTAAAGCAAGAAATCTTACCAAATCTATACTCAATCCTTCTTGCTTAGCATAATCTTCAATTAACAGATCCAAATCAACATCATCCTGGTTCATGCTGTCTACATATGTAACTAAGCCTCTTGCGAAGTGTGTACCATCTGATTGTACAGTAAGCAGTAAAGGTTTGCCATCTTCCAGTGGGTTTGTTACTATCCATAACGGTACAGCTTCTTCTGTAGGCATGTGATTGCGGTTCTTGTTGTATAGGTTGGCTATATCTCTGGAATATTTGGAATAAGACTTGTTATTGGAAATGCTTATTTAGGTATGGCTTCCTGCTAAAGGATACATAATTCAAACATAAGTAAAGCCAGCATCAGGTCAGTAAGCAAATTGTATGCATCCCGCATAAGATTTGCTTAACAAGTTGGGTGCTGGCTGATTTACTTGCTGCCATTTGCTTCTTTTAAAGCACTTTTTAACACCAGGTAAAATAACATTAGAGAGGGTTGATAAGTGTGTCTATCTTGTCCAAATAGTGAGCATTGCTACGATACACATAACAGGCAACACACACAAAGAATGTACCTACATTGTGCATCATTGTTAATTTGATTGTACATCATTCAACATGCTCTAAAGGAACATACCCATGAACTTGAAATACTAATCCTTCAAGCAATCTGTCCTTCCCCTAATGGTCTATGGTTCAGAGACTTGGAATGATTACACAGCAAATTGTACACAAGTTACAAGTCAGTCAGAGAGTAATGGAGCATGCTATGTTGTTTCATCACTTTGACACCAAATTATGAACACAGAAAAAATATAAAATAGCTGTAATGATTGTGCAAAGAAATTGAAAAAAGTCAGATCATACAGGGTGTAGAACAGATGGAGTATAACAGCGCCAGATTGGAGACCAAGACTTAGTAGTAAAAGTGTGGGCAAACCACCATTGAGGTGGACCAATTACTTGGTCAAGATTGCTGTATTCTCAAGCTTAACACATTCTGGAGGCAGAGAAAAATGGCATGCGTTGCAGTATGCTTACACTCAGTAGTGGGTAGTGAAAGGCTGAAGAAGAAACTTAAACACTTTAAAGGCTGTCCAGAAACAACAAAAATCTAATGCATTTTATATTGAAGTAAGAAAAAAAAAGAAGGATAAAAATAAAACCTGTTTACTAACCTTGCAATATCCAATTTAATAGGACCATGAGTAGCTTCTTCCTTGGTCCATAACTGAGGCTCGTCGGTGATCATTGTGTCATCAAATACTGTATGAAGACTTAGATCCAGTTTCAATGGAGATCCCGTTAACTCTAGCTCTTCTGTAAATTTGTATATTTAGTTGTTAAATGATTGTCGAAATGATGCAAATAATTTCTTCTTTGAATTATTGAAGGTGAAATTACTCACTAACACCCAAACTAAGGATTGCATTACAGAACCTTACTCAAGGCTCAAGCATTACTTAAAGTTAGTTTCAACCAATGAAAAGGCTTCAAACTAGATTGAAATACTTTAAAGCTTGTGTTTTGAGTGACATTCTGTAATATGGACCTAAAGCTAAAACTCCCTTGATGGACAAAGACAAGAAGGTTGTCGAAAAAGATTTGATTCGGACGGCGGAAAACAGGGTGTTGTGGCAGTCTGGGAAAGATAAACGTCTAACAGTGGACTGTATTAGGCCAAGTTGTAAATAATGTTGTTACTCACCAGCTTCATTTCTATTGCTTTTACCAATCGTTTCAGTAACGTAAGAAGATAGTTTAGTCTGTAATAAAAAATAGTTTGTTTTCAGACTTAAATCCAAGTTTTAATACTTATCAGTAATGAAATAAAAAACACTTACCTTGTTACAAACTAAAACCACATCTCTGTCACTTTTTGTATACATTTCTATGTAACTTGGACTCTTTTGTTTTTCAACATAATACGTCGAATAACTCTCTAACACAGGTTTAATTAAATTATCCATTGTTTGTACAAAGAGTTATTTATAAATTAAAAATAAATGAATTTAAAAGAATCCGTTGTAATCGTTCTTCAATTTGAATTCAGAATAATTTGACGTTTGTTTTGACAACAACATAAACGGTGCTGCCATTGTATAATTTAAATTGGCATTGCAGTTGAAAAATATTCATTATTTAATTATTATATCAAACAAGATTTCAACTTCAATCAATTTTATTATGTAGCCAATAAATGAATTTAGTTGTACAATTAAGCAGACATTTTCGGGGTTTGGCGGGAATGTCAAGATGAGTGTCACGCTCATTTTTCATTGGACTTTTATAATTATTATAATATAACGCGTGATTTATGTAGTAAAAAGTGCATTAAGTGAATAATTCAAAAAGAACAGTGAAATATTGTAGCATAGTGGCCACATCATGTCTTGACGCTAAACCGCTCCTTATCGTTTAAACGCGGGAAATGAAAAGAGTTAGATTAGTTAGGATTAGTTTAGGATAAGCTAGGATAAGTTAGGATTATGATAAGTTAGGATAGAAGTTTACTCAAGAGAATATGTACTGAAGACAAGGCTGTATGGCGTACTATGCCTTTGCCTTTTCCGTTCAGAAGAACGGAAAGAATTGAACCAAAAAAAAAAAAGCAGACATTTTCCTATTTGTCACTTTTTTACACGTTTCCAAATTTTTAACCTAGATGGCGCTAGCAGTTTGATTTTATCAAAGAAATTATTGCAATTTCTTTGGATTTTATACACATTATAAAGGTCAGTGATTTTATAGGAATGAGAAATATGATAATTGACATTTATTGGCGCCATTGGCAATTTTATTCTGTGATGCGTTGCACAGAGCAAGTAATCAAACAATTAATATTTGGAAAGATATGTGGAAGAAAGACCAAGAACAGAAAGGAAAATGGTATGGAAGTATTCAAGAAGACATACCATCTAAGCCGTGGTACAATGAACTAGAATATGCCAGTCGAGAATTTATTACAACACTTAATAGGCTTCGTTTTGGGCACTGCACCACACCTTCCCACCTAGCGAGACTGGGTATTGTAACAAGCGATGAATGCAAAGAATGCAAAACTCCACAAGCGGACGCAGAACATTTAATTTTCTTCTGTCCTAAATACAATATGCAAAGACTGATACTTGCCAGTGAATTAAATGATATAATACCATTCAATTCCTCCCGCCGCTTGACTGATTTATTAAAGTTTAACAAGTGTTACGAACCATTGTACAAATATATTAAAAACACTGTTGAAAAACTTTGAATGATGTGATCAAAAAACAACATAAATGAAGTCCTAAAGTGAAGTGAACCTCTATAGTTTGTGAAGTAGTCTAATGTAAATAAGAGTGTACTCCAAATAATGACATGGCTTAAAGGTCTAGTAACCGAGCCAAAATAAATTATAAAAAAAAAAAAGTAATCACTATGATGTTGATCCCCGAAGTCAGGGTAATCGCGTAACACACTATTAATACCAATGGGTTGAAATCCATTTCAACAAAATTTATTGCGTTATCTAAGTTGATGAGCAGACACATCGAACAGCAATGGATTGGCAATATGCTTCAAAATTACCTATACCAATTGATAGTGTTATTGTTGTGTGTTCCAATTGGCTGTTGATATTATCATAATGCTTTGTACTTAATATTAATTTAGTAATTGGTATTTTCCGCTTTTTAACAAAGCGCTCTTTCGTTTTAGGTTGGAAATTGATGTAAAATAAGGGGTACCAAGAATCCAAGGCTTGGCATTTCTGATCATTCAAATATTTTGAATAGCCTCTTGTCCAAAATTGGTTTGAATGTGAACTTTGTTCACCTTCTACCCACGCTTACATCCACATAAAAGACCTTGCTGACCAGTTACATTATTACAGTATTTTTCAATACCCTTTCAAGTAGGTGTCCACATATCACCACTTTGACACGGACTTTAAAATGAAACCACTCACGTGAAGAGCATGTAGGGTGTACGTAAAGTAATCGAGTGCTGATATCAATCGATTTAAAATCGCTAATCTCTCAAGTGGTGACCCATTAGTCATTCTAGATCAGCAATCAGCCAAAGGACGGATTAATTGCTCGTAGAACCGTTTGAGTGGACGGCTTTGAAAGAGTATCAATGCGTGACTTTGTTACGCGATATTTTAGGGTTCTTTATGGTTTTTTGTCATCGGAAATTGAGTTTTAAGTGGTTATTATGTTTTTTTTTTCGTTATAGGTTATCGGCCGTGAGCTTAGTAGTACAGACATATCAAGCTACTCCAATCTGTCACATTTCTTTTTTAGATTTTCAACTTTATCTCTAAAGCGTTAAAGTTCAAGGTTCATTGGGAATATTTGGCAGTTTGGGGTGGCTTGACCTGCTGTCGTCCGTACATAGTAAATACGCGGCAACAGAATTCACACAGTAGCTGAAGTATCGTAAAATTAGCATGAATATTTGTTAAAAATGTATACAATTATTAGCTTATGGAATCATAACTTTAATTCCTAAGCAATAAAGTTCAGTTTACGCTGCAACTTTATACATTTTCAATAGTGCTAGGCACTCTATAATCAACTTAATAGTCATTATAATAAAGTTGATATTTGTTTAACTTTGTATGCATTAATATGAATATTTTCACTGCTCTGGTCGTGCCTCGGAAAACACGTAAAGTCGTTGGTCCCGGTTGCCATGCGAACATCTATTAGCAGTCGTTACGGGTTGTTGGAGCCCTTAAAAATCCGACAATTGGTCTAGCTGCAATGCTTCGATATCGCCTTCGGGTTGTGGAGGGCAGACGGCAGTCGCTTCACGGAAAATATCGAAATTTAGCCAAAATCAGCAACTGCTGATTTTGGCTAAATTACGATAATATAATTTCGATTTAAGCTTCGGATGCAACTGGGATTAACGCTGAGATGATGATGATGACACGTAAAACCGTTGAACACAGCTCTCACGAATATGACATATACGTACCCATGATAATGATGTTGAGCCATAGACCCTTATGATTAGTCGTCATGTAAAAAGGATCAATAAGTATTTCATGTAATGTACAGTCGCTTCATGTAATGTAAAATACTGATCAATCAGCTGCATCTGGTTGGACAAGAGGCTGACCCCAACGAAATTAATATGATATATAACTATGTCAATTGAGTTTTTGGCGGGAAGCCAAGATGAGTGCCACGCTCGTTTTTCATTGGACTTTTAAATTATTTATAGTGTCGTTTACTAAATAAAAACGCATGATTTATGTAGTAAAAAGTGCATTCAGTGAATAATTCATAAAGAACAGTGAAATATTGTAGCATAGTGGCCACATCATGGCTTTGAACCAAATTCTCCGTGTTCGGTCCGCGCGGCCGTCTTTTTCGACATGAATAATTCATTACGTGACATTGGCTAAATGCACAAACCGTGCGGAGCCCTATGAGAAAGAAAGAAGAACTTTTGAAGATTTTTATTTTACTTGACATTGGCACAAAGTCATAACTAGTGAAAAAACCACACTACAAAAAAAAAAAAAAAACTATGTCAATTCAATGTAAAACCTTTTAGTTTTATTTAATACTAGCTTTCCGCCCGCGCCATCTCCCGCGTGGAGTTCGGTTACATATATGGCGCTTTTTAGATTTCCCTCGGGAATATCAAGTTTTTTCGGGATAAAAAGTACCATAGTATTATTGTCCGGACTTCTAACTTTACGTCTGCAAAATTTCAAAGCAATCGGTTCAGTAGTTACGACGTGAAAGCGGAACAAACAAACAAACTCACTTTCCCATTTACAATATTAATAAGGATGATCAATGTGTCTCGCACACATACCTAGTAACTTTAGCATCGTAATTTTTTTAGGACGACACTTTCCGAATATTATTCTATCATTTGGTCTACTCGAGAACCCGTCGGCCCCATCGGGCATCGGTCCTACGGGCAAAGTGCCCGGCCCACTGCCACTTAATTATTGCAATAGGCTATTTGATAGATTTATAATTTCTATCTTGAATTACTTGGTTGCGGTTAAGAAGTTCACATAGTATTTTTTTACTTTTAATACGTATTTCGTAAGAAACATGCAAATAAAAATTAAAAATTCAAATAAGCCGCCGAAACGGTTTATTCAGCAATATGGCGTCAAGCCTTATAACTTATAAGTGACATCACAAGACGATGTAAACGATTTTCGGTTCCGCAGTGGAGTTTGTATTTATCTGTTATTTGTTGTTGTTTATCTAATAAAATGGTTTACAAGTGGTGTGCTGTACCGGGTTGTACAAATACATCGATAAAACACCTGAGAACACAGAACAACAACAAGTGCTGATGCGCGTATGACGTCATTGTGACATTAGCCATTCCGGATCGTTTCACAATATGTGGCGCGAAATACAAAAAGTCAATCATATTTTTGTATTTTTGGATATATTAATTGTTATTTTTTTTATAAAACTCATGTAAATGACATAAAGAACCCTCATTTTATGCATTTAAAGCAAATAATCACAAAAAATGTCATACTGTCAAATAGCCTATTCTTTGGGCTATGTCGGTTTCCCTCGCACATTACACGCACCAGAAGACGTGGGTAGGCCTCCGACAAGGTGGACCAATGACCTGGGTGAAGGTCGCAGGCCACCGCTGGATGCGGGAGGCGCAGGACCGGTCGTCGTGGAGATCTTTGGGGGAGGCCTATGTCCAGCAGTGGACGTCTTTCGGCTGAAACGATGAACGATTTGGTCCACACATTAGACAGATTAAGAAAATGAATAGTAAGTACATACAAAGATACCAACATTTCTAAACTAAACAATAAAATTATTAGGAGGCAGGAGATGAGTAGCTATGTGCTGTTTATTTTTTGACTTCGCACGGTTTGTGCATTTAGCCAATGTTACGTTATGAATTATTCATGTCGAAAAAGACGGCCACATGAACCGTCTACGAGGGAGGTTTGAGGCAAAGTTATGATGAGGCCACTATGCTGCGACATCTCAATGTTCTTTATGACTTTTTTACTGAATGCACTTTTAACTACATAAATCACATACTTTTATTTAGTAAACAACACTAAAAAGTCCATTGAAAAATGAGCGTGACACTCAGCTTAACTTTCCCGCCAAAACTCCCAAGCTGAAATTCCAGTCAAAAGTTAAAAAATACATATAAAAGATTTTTTTTTTAAATTATGAGTTTACGCCACCAGCCAGTGACAGATATACAGTATGTTAACTAACAGAGGGCGTTCCCGTTAACCCGAAATAGTATAGCATACATACATGCTAAAAAAAATATTTCCATTCGAAAACAAAATGTTTTAAAATTTTTTCCAATATGAAAATATTCAATAAAAATTTTAAATTGACATGTAAAAGAAACACACTGTACACGCGAACATGAAAGACGGCAACGTCGCAATTTATGACGACTACTATTTTGATTTAAAACAGGAGGTTTCAAATTTATTTCCAATTAGGTAGAATTTTTTTTATTCGGAATTTTTTATGCTTATTTTTCTATGCTGATATTTTTATTTTAATCTATTAATGATATATATTAACGAGTTTAAGGGAACTCCCTCTGTTATTTAACATACTGTATATCTGTCACTTTTCCAAAAGACTTTACAAACAATTCAAATTAAATATACATTTCCTTGCCTTTTTTTCGGTAATCTGCCCCCTAATCGGCGAACACATTTTTGTCAAATGATTGCGACTAGTTGGTATCAGTTGGGATGTTTCGGACCGCCCATTGGTCCGTTCGGTCCATACCAATCATTTGACAAAAATGTGTTTGCCGATTAGGGGGCTGGACTCTTGGCAACTGGCTGGTGATGAATAAATATTTCTTTTAATTTTATGCATTTTTTTTTTCTTTTCTAATATAATCTTTACCCATAGAACAAATTTAATATGGCCACGCAAAGGCACGTTACGCTTCTGTAGTCAGATACCATTCCGGGGTTCAATTCTGTTGTTAAACTTACCAACGTTAATATTCGCAACTTTACACACGTATTGTTATTGTTCTCTTACGCCTATAACAAGTATATGGGTATGTAGATATTTTACCACCCACATAACTACGAATATCGGTTTACTGACGTAGGTAATTAATGTTCCTAGAATCACACCTGATAAACATTTAAGGCTGATGTATAAATAATCCGAATAAACTTTCACATTTGCTCAGCTTGGTTCTCGGTCCTTTAGAAAACGTACTAGGGGCCGAAGCCTACTCACATAGGCCCCTTAGAATATTTTAATTTGACATGCGGCTACAACTACAACAAACAATACAATGATGATATCGTTATAATCACATTTGGCTCCTACTTCTCGGAATATAATATAACCTTTGAGTGCACTAACCGCCTTTAATTTTTGGGAGTTCAGATCTCCTCAGACCCAAACTTTGGGCAGTTCATTAGGTCCTAAGCCAAGGTGGCTGCCGGAAATTTGGCGTTATTGCAAAGGTCCGGCGGTACTTCACACCAGGACCGTTTCTTATGTTATACAAAGCACAAGTCCGTCCGTGTGTGCAAAATGCCAACGGGCAACTTTGAATTCGGTGGAGAGGCACGCGATGAGGCTATTTGGCGATATGTATGTGATTCAAAATGATCTTCAAAGCCTGTCATTGTTCTATAGGAGGCATATTGGAGAGTTTAGGTGTTTAACTTTGCAAAAAGGGGTAAGTATTATAAAATCACAGATTATTTAGAAGATAATAAAATTTGGGATTGAGCTGCTCGCTCTGCTAAGCAATGTCATTAAGCAATAAGCGTAATTATGCTACAATTATGACATTTTAATCACTGTTTTTTTTTTAAATCACGTAAATTATTGTAAACATTTTCATTTTTAATGTCTGGACTTGAAAAAAGACGTAATCCCTGAGTTTGTTTCGGCTTTTCTTCTTAGAGGTAGTAAGTTAGGAAATTCCGGCTCCATCTAGTTCAAAAAAATGTGACTTGTAAAAGTGATCAGTGATCCTACTTGCATAATATACGATGTCATTTCGTTTCATTTCAGTGCGAGGCAATTGCATGATTTAAATCCTCCATCTCCATTCCATCGGACTACCCGTTGTACGGCGATCCTTGCCTTTTATACCACGTACATCGAGGTACTGGAACAATTTGCCAGCGGCAGTCTTTCTGTCTGACTATAATTTAAGTGTCTTCAAGGCTAGAGTGAATAGGTTGTTAATAAACTAGTGCGCTTTACTATCAACGATTGCATCACTGCTTACCATCAGGCGGGATTGCAGTCAAGCACTAGTTTATAATTATGAAAAAAGTAATATCCACTATGTTTAATTACACAAAAACTATCCTCTATGTTAAGAGGGAACTCTAGTGTTACTTTCTCTATACAAATGTATTCCGCTGTTTTCTTCGTGATTAACGCTTTTAGGGCAATAATTTTTTTCTACAACTTTACACCTTCATTAGACGTGCCCCTATCACTTGATTTTTTCCGAAACTAAATTAATAAAAGAAATAGGATACTTCAAAATCACGAAAAATAACCCATTTTTACCGTGATGTTCAGATGACTATTAGACAAAGGTGATAATTTTTTTACCAAAAAAGAAAGTTATAGAAGCATAGGTATACTTTTCCTCTAAATCTTGATATAAAAATAATTAAGATCTGACATATTTTGAAAAGAAAACAGCAGAATACGAAACGTCTTTTCGTCAACGTTTTTGTATGTAAAATCAGCCTGAGCTGCAACTGTCATTTTCGCACTTTACCGGGACAGGTTGGATGCAGCGCGACGACAATAGTTTCTTCAAATACCTATTTGCCAAATTCCTCGGCACTAGAATCCCCTCTTAAGAAAGAACATAGAAAGTATCATTATGTGTTATTCCTGGTTATAAAACATATGTGCGCCAAATTTCACCCAAATAAGTAAGTAACTTTTGTGTGAAATAGTAACAACTAGGTATATGTCGTGGATTGTCGTTATAATTTTAAAAGAGATTGCTGATTTGATTTACGTAGTAGGCGTTATTTTGTGATGGCGGCACATGGATAGAGTCGCTTTGGAAAGTGGGGTTCGTCGAACTGTCACTTTGCATCGAGACGTGGACCAAGGCACTTCTCCGAACCGAAACTGTCGCTTTGTATATTTAAATTGTGATTGTCAAGATTGGAGGGTACATTTAAACGTTGTGCTTTAATTCAAAACTCGCTTACGAAATGGAACCCGTACCACCACATCAAGATGCTGACGACCCTACCGCTCCGCTGTCGCTGTCTGCGACACATATTTTTTTTATAAAAAAAAAAACATTGCCCCACATTAGGAATTTATCCTGTATCGTGGGTGCGTTCACAAATATACAAAGTGTAACATAAAGGGTATATACATAACAAAGGCATGGCATCTTTAAATGATATCAAACAATATTGGAATTTGGTTTTTAATCCTATCTCTTTATGTTAGGAAGTTATGAGGAAAAACACCGCCTGTGATAGACTACTATCATACTAGTCGCACAGAGGTATTGAAGAAATTTTTTTTTTTTTGATTTTGGCAAGTAACGTGACGGGTAACGAGTAGTTATGAACGTATGTAGTGTGCTGCCACGTTTGTTATGATTTGATTTTAAGAAACACACGAAACCGAAAATTTGGTACCAATTTTTTGAGTATTTTATTTTGAGTTGAAACCCTTCCGATATCGTTTGATATCATCTAAAGATGCCATGCCCTTGGTATGTATATACCCTTTTTGTTACACGTTGTATAAACTCACATACACAAACAGCCAGACCTGTAACAACTACTTAAATGTCATATAAATATTTTTTCCGTGCGGCAATCTAACTCGCGACACGCAGCGCAGCAGTCAATAGCTTAACCACTACGCCAATCGTGCCAGAAACCATCCAAACTTTCCATCCAAATAAATTTTCACGTTTATGTATAGTCGTCACCATTTCAGCCGAACAACGTCCACTGCTGGACACAGGCCTCGCCCAAGGATCTTCATGATAACCGGTTTTGCACCTCCCGCATTCAGCGGTTTCCCTCGACCTACACCAGGTCGTCCACCTTGTCGTGGGCCTACCTACGGTGCGTCTTCCGGTGCATGGTCGCCACTCGAGAACCCGTCAACCTCATCGGGCTACGGCCCACTGCTACTCAAGTGTTGTAATTCTTCGGGCTATGTCGATGCTCTCGTTCTTCTGAGGATTTCCTCATTTCTGATTTGAACAAGCCCTTATTATTATTGCCCTTTGAGTTGTTGTATCGTATAGTAGCATACATATATATGTATACAACTGTAATCATACGATGACATAAATCCAATGATTATTTATTTAGCTGGAATATAATTTCTCTGATACTAGTTGCTGCTAGTGACGTCACTTGCAAGTTAGTAACTTTTTGAATAGATTTGCCAAAAGGCATCTAAAGGCCCTGTTTAAGTCCTACTCGCTGTTGTGTAATTGTATTACAATCGAGCTAATCAAGTGTGTAGGTTTATCAGCTCAGGTGATTTCGTCACGAGAGAAAATTAAATGGTTTTTATTGAGTTTGTTCTGTTTTTTCTAACCAGCACCCTAATTGCTCAGTAAACTATTACAACCATTTTTTTATAAACTATAAACTAGTTTTTGACCGCAATCCTACCTGGTGGTAAGCAGTGATGCAATCGTCGATGGTTAAGCGTGCTAATTTATTAAGAGCCTATTTACTCAAAAAAACTGAGTGAATAGAAAGAGAAAATGGCAGTTGAGCAAAGTAATGCAATGTTAAACCCAACTACAAGATCAACGATGCTGCGCCAGAGGGAGATTGATCTGGAGGTCCTCTACGATCAAATCCTCGACACAACAACATTTGGCGCATCGTATCTGGTACACATCGCAACACAATTGCTCAGATCCGTCCTCCGTACGGCTTCATCAGACATCATGCCGGAACACGACAAATCGCTTCTAGGCAATATTTTATCGGAGGGTGGTAACTTCTGCCGGCAACCGATGCTAGGGCCTACCAAAAATCATATTAAAGCTTATGCATTTCTCTATGATCAATACGGAATCTCTCGGTGGTAGGCCATAACATCGGCTGCCTCCAGAAGTTACCACCCACCAGACAAAGTCTTGCCGCCAAGCGATTCGTCGTGTTCCGGCATAATGTCTGGTGAAGCCGTACGGAGGACGGGTCTGAGCTCTTGTGTTGCGATGTGTGCCGGTACGATGCGTCAAATGTTGTTGTGTCGGGAGTTTGGTCGTGGAGGGTCTCCACATCAATCTCCCTCTGGCGCAGCATCGTTGGTCGTGTTGTTGGGTTTAACATTGCACCACCTCGCTCAACTGCCGTCTTCCTTCCTATTCACTAAGATTTTTTAAGTAAATGGGCTTAATAAACTAGCGCGCTTTACCACCAACGATTGCATCACTGCTTACCATCAGGCGGGATTGCAGTCAAGCGCTAGTTTACAATTATAAAAAAAAAATCTACTCAATAACGTAAATAACTCAATGAGTTTTGTGGGACAGTCAAAATGAAACCCATTACTAATCATCATGATTATCATCTTAGCGATAACCCCAGTCGCATCCGAAGCTTTTTCAACATTTGGAGTCTGGGGTCCGCTTTACCAGTCTAATTGCTGATTTTGGCTAAACTTCGATATTTTTCGTGAAGCGACTGCCGTCTGACCTCTACAACCCGAAGGCGATATCGAAGCATCTCAGTTCGATCAATTGTTTTACATTTGAGGGCTCCAACAACCCGTAACGACTGCCATTAGATGTCTGTGTGGCAACCGAGACCAACGGCTTAACGTGCTTTCCGAGGCACCTCCAGACAAGTACAAATATTCATATTAATGCATACAAATATTTGCACTGCGCGGGGATTGAACCTGCGCCGGCTGCTGTGAAGCCCATTACTAATGATAGTGTGTTATGCAATTACCAAGTTGCTTGTAAGTTTGACTCCATATACATATTATGTATATGCGAAACCCAAAACACGTGTCCAGTAATTTCAACTAAAGAAACTATAGCACAAACTTCCAAAAAGATATCACGAAAAACCACTAAGTAGTGACCTTACCTGGTTGTCCCAACAAAAATATGGTTACCGCACCGCTCGCCCTCTGGCTCCTACAGCCGCGCGGTGCGGTGGGGCCCTGTCTCACTGTGCGCCTAATACTATGATCTAACGTCAACTGAGTTGTGGGCGCGCTAACCACACTGCAACAATTTCAAAATGTATTTGGGAAAAAATATAACATGGTGTAAAAATGATATTGGAATGGATTCAGTTGCTTAATCTGGACAAACTATATTCAGGTTTCGTATAAAGATAAAATAACGTTGTATAAATATCTAAACATACATAAATCACAATTAACAACAAACAACACAAATATCGTCAGGTAATTAATATTTATATCCTGACAACCACGCTCCGCCGCTTGCTACGCCAGGCATATTATTCTGCATTGCCGTATCATGTTTCAACCCACATCGAATAGCTGATATCAATAATAAAAGGTTAACATGCGTTATCCAATTCAACGGTATTCACTTATAGTTATTAAAAGCATAAAACAATATTTCTATATTTACACGTCGATTAAAAGAAAACCTTTCTTCTATACTGTAAGAATTTGTTTATTATATAGGTACTATATTAATGTATTTTCGTATTATGCATTTGTTAGGATGGTAGAGTGGGTAATTAAATAAGATTCAAGCAACATTATAGGAGAAACATCATGTGTACATATAGTTACAAAATTTGATAGGGGACATATTTACATCAACAATATAAAGTAGGGTTGTAACGGAGGATTGTTAGCGGAGGCGGAGGCGGATGCGGAGGCGACGAGTCTCACCACCGCGGAAGCGGAGGTTAACGGAGGCGGAGGTGAAAGTACATATAGAAAAAATTGAAATTTATGGTTAATTAAAACAAAATTTTTATTTTAAATACGTACATTAATAGTAGTATACTTGGTAAAAAAAAATATTACCTTCTTGTAATGAAAATTAAGGAGAAACAAATTGTGTTTGCCGCATTCCCGCCTCGCACTAGTTGATTCTTGCTTGACCATTTCGCGCTCCAAACGCGACCGGACGGTTGTCGAGCGTCGCAGCTTGCGTGTTATTTATTTTATAAATACATAAATAAACCTCCGTTATAACTCCGCAAAAATTGTGCGGAGGCGGAGGCGGAAGCGAAGATACAATTTCTTGCGGAACTTCCGCAGTAACGGAAGGGGAGGCGAAGCTCCGTTACAACCCTAATATAAAGTACATAAGGAATAAGGCATATAGGTCATCATCATATATGTAATACAAAAGTAGCAATACCATATAATAACCCTAAAACATAAGGCACAATCATGGCACAATATAACACAATTTTATGTGAACCAATTTTCAAATGACTACTTAAATGATAAGAATAGCTGGTCGCTCTGATTAACTCAAGACAATGTTTGTGTTCCTCCTATAAGAGTAGGGGAAGACCAAAGAAACGATGGATGGAATGTGTGAAGGATGATATGGCTAAGAAGGGGGTGACTGCCGAGATGGCTTCTGATAGGGATGCATGGAAGAAAAAGACATGTTGCGCCGACCCCAAATAAATTGGGATAAGGGCAGGAGAATGATGAATGTTTGTGTTCCTTCTCCAGAATTTTCTTACTGACCCATTATATGAGTTCATATAATTTGCTTTTTTTACAATGCATAAATATGTGAGCTGTCACGCCCTTTATACCAGGGGCTTTTATTTAGGTAATATGTTTTTACTTATTTACATTTACATTTCCATTTTAATGATATTTTATTTTTTGTTTTTGCTTTTCTGGTATTTTGGCGTGGCTAGCTGGCATATGATAAATAATTTCCTTGTTTTCATCACTATACATAGTATTGTATAAAATCATATGTTTTTTAAATGAACACTGAACAGATAGCTGTGCTGCTGGGGAGTTTGTTCTTCTTCCCAGCGAAAGCACTAGAAAGTGTCGATGGGTGGGCGTTTTTGGGGGACTGTCTTATGTAATATTGATGTCCAAAAAGTGCTGATCCTCAGCCAAATTTTAATAAATGACTTTTGATTTCATTGGAATATAAGACATTAAGCACATAATACACATCGTTATATTAGAAACATCAGTCCTAATATACAAGTAGCACAAAAGAAATGGGGCACATAAGACTTAGAAGGAATATTAAGGGTTACTTAACTGGTAGTGTGCTCCGTTCGACCAAGGGACCAAGGGTCGGGCTTCCGTATTTATAGACAATAACAATATTAGAGTACCCTTCATCGAGCGGTTATTTCAGTCTATACAATCGAATCTACCCTCGGAACCAACCAAACTTAAACAATCCACATTTCAATACTTTTCTTAGAATTATAACTCATCATAGATACATACAATTACATCGTTTAAGTATACTTATGTGTGTTGGAGGTTGGTTCCTGTAGAACGATACTGGCCGTTAGGTGTATAATCTGTCACAAAGTGACTATATTTGTCATATTCAAATATGAGAATAGTCCGGAATAAAAGTCTGAGACGAACAGATGCGTTTCATCATCATCATCATCATTTCAGCAGAAAGACGTCCACTGCTGGACATAGGCCTCCCCCAAGGTTCTCCACGACGACCGGTCCTGCGCCTCCCGCATCCAACGGTTTCCCGCGACCTTCACCAGGTCGTAGGTCCACCTAACCGTGGCCCTTGCCTACAGGCAAGTGAAGGAATACGGGTGGGTTTTAATCAGCAAAAGTCTGACACGCCCTTTGCTCCGCCCGAGAGAGCGGGAGAGTTGAGGATGATTTCCCATTCCAAACAAAAAAAAGAGCCCCCCAAGTCTTGTTGGATTACACACGAAGATAAAATTACTCAGCAACATAACTTTTGTTACTAATGCACAGATACTTAGCACTTACTTTCTATCCCAAAAATTAGCATTCGCAACATTTCAGCCATTTTCATGCAAATCTTAGCGAACATCTTGACCTGTTGATGGTGTTCCTTTGAATAATCAAACACAATATGTACTGTAAAGAGAACATAATATAAGGTGAATCCTTTTACTTTGATTAAACAGAACGCCATCAGATTTGATTGTATTTGGAGAAGGTAACGATTGCAATGTGGTAGTGGGTGGCTCTTTTGGTCTTGTTAATAAGAAAATATCGATAGTTTTCATTTACACGTAGATTTATTTATTTATTGGGATCTCCAACAAAGGATACACAAAGCTATACTAATTTATACTATAACTAATCTATACTACTTAATATATAAAGCTGAAGAGTTTGTTTGTTTGAACGAGCTAATCTCAGGAACTACAGGTCCGATTTAAAAAATTCTTTTTGCGTTGGATAGCCCACTAATCCAGGAAGGCTTCAGGCTATATAATATCACGCTGCGACCAATAACAGCGGAGTATACCTAACTCCACGCAAATGAAGTCGCTGGCGGCCGCTAATACAATAAAAAAATACAATAATAGACTAGGGCTCTTCTGCGTGTGCTCCTTCAGTTAGATAAGATCACAGCATGCACTGATGAAATTAAGTCAATTTTTTTAATTTTTTTTTTATTACTTATAAACTAGTGCTTGACTGCAATCCCGCCTGATGGTAAGCAGTGATGCAATCGTTGATGGTAAAACGCACTAGCTTAATAGGCCTATTCACTTATACAAAACTGAGTGAATAGGAAGGAACACGGCAGTTGAGCGAGGTGATGCAATGTTTAACCCAACAACACGACCAACGATGCTGCGCCAGAGGATGATCTGGAGACCCTCCACGACCAAACTCCCGACACAACAACATTAGGCACATCGTACCCGCCACACATCGCAACACAACTGCTCAGACCCGTGTAAAATGATAAATGTGTATAATGTATACTTGTTATTAACCGACTTCAAAAAGGAGGAGGTTACTCAATTCGACCGTATATATGCTTTTTTTATGTTTGTTCGGGCATAACTTCGTCGTTTATGAACCAATTTTGATAATTCTTTTTCTGTTGGAAAGAAGAAGGTTCCCAAGGTGGTCCCATGTTAAGGATATCAGGGTTTGATGATGGAAGACCAGAGAAAACAAGGGGAACTTTCAAAAATTGCAGGGGCGACTAGTGCATTTCTTAGCATTTTCATTAAGTATTATAAAGCACTGCAATTTAATAAAGGTCTGGAGTAGATCTGATGATGGAGCCGGGAGACAGTCGAAGGAACTCTTCAACAATTCACAGCAGCTACCTTGTGTTTGGGCTCGATTAATTTGTATTGATAAGAACTTTACACCTAGATGGGTTGTGACTGTCATAAGAGCTCTGATGATGAAGACAAAGGTCAGTTCCGGGAACTCCTCAACGGTTTACAGTAGCTACTTTGTGGTTGGAATTCATTCATTTATACTGATGAGACCTTTGCACCTATTGGGTTAAAATAATGGTCTGCAGTAAATTTGATGATGAAGACCGTAGGCAGTTGAAGGAATACTTACGAGTAAAAATTAAAGTAAACAAAATTAAGTCGTTTCCCAACCATATTTGCGTCAGCTTCCAGTCTGACGGATGCAACTGAATACATAGTACTTTTAACAACTAAAAAGTGTAAAATAAAAACTTTATGGTGTCTTTGGTTTTGTATATTCGTTTTTTGACACCGACTTCCGAAATTACTTATTTTTCACTTTGTAGTGGTTTTTGGAAGTCGGTTGTTTTTATGTAAAAAAGGTTTTTTTTTTTGTTCATCAGGTTATCAGGTTTAAGTTAGTAAGTAGCATCTTTGAGATCGAAATCATATTGTTATTCAAACTGGGTCGAGAATCAGAGCTTTTTGATCTTGAAAATGACATACTTATTATACATACAATAAGTAAAGAAAACCCGTCCGACTCAAAAGGATAATAGAGGTTAGGTATACACATGACCAAATATGAAATTTTACATAATCATCATAGTAACAATGGTAGATAATGAATTTTGAAATAAACTTTTTTCCGCGTATTAATTCCAACTTCCCCAAAATTTGGTATTTTTAAAAAAGTGGCAACACCATTTTAGACATTATCATTATGAGTGATGCGACCACGTGCCGCGTGCCCTGCCCCCCTTCGCCCGCGCATGTATGCCTACCGTGTTGCCTACCACACATGTATTAAGTTACCTCGCTTTTCCAAATAATATCTATTAATTTTTAAGGTTTTTTTTTTAAGTTTAGCTTGGCTTTGTAGGCATTCGTAGAATCAGTTATCGATACCTAACAATACCTTCACGGATCGGACAGGGTTTTCTTTCTTTACATGTTGTATATGATGTCTTATATACAATCATATATCATTCTCACTAAGAGTGAGTGATTTGGGAACTGTGTAAACCACTGTGCTGGGAAGAAGTGGTGTGACGTGTGACAAAACTCCAGCAGCACAGCTGTCTGTTATTAAAGAACTTGATTCTAAACAATAGCAGTTAGCAAGTAACATTCTGTAACACAATATGCACATTAATATACTAATTTACGAAATATGGGGGTACCAAGCCTTTTTTTTTTGTTGGGATGGGAAATCGTCAAATGACTTCTCCCGCTCTGGGCAGAGCGGAAGGGCGTGTCAGACTTTTACTGACTAAAACCCACCCGTGTTTCTTCACTTGCCTGTGCGACGGCCAGGGCCACGGTTTCTTGTTTAACCAACCCGCAACCCTGACCCAGGAGGCATCGGTCTTCGTGGACCCCGTCACGACGGGCTGACATCTCTTTGAGGCGCGCGTGAAACACGACGCGCCGTCGACTCGCGCCTGGTCCTTACCGAGCGGCGAGCTGCCCACTGCTCACCGCCCACAGGCCCGCACCTACGGTGGCTGGGAGGTGGGTGGGAGGGGCTATAGTCGCACGCGGTAATCCTTTGTCCGCAGTGATCAGAATCAAGTACATTTAAAACCTCTTTCGTTCTATACAAGTCGTGGTGGCCTAGTGGTTAAAACACCAGCCTGTCAAGTATGAGTGCGCGGGTTCAATTCCAGGTCAGACAAGTACCAATGTAACTTTTCTAAAGTTATATGTACTTTCCAAGTATATCTTGGACACCAATGACTGAAGGTGAAGGAAAACATCTTGAGGAAACCTGGACTTTGGGTATGAAATCGCCAACCCGCATTGAGCAAGCGTGGTGATTATGCTCAATCCTTCTCTGTATGAGAGGAGACCTGTGCCCAGTAGTGGGACGATTAAAAAAAAGGTTGATGATGATACATGTTCTGCGAGATTTACAGAGGAGGATTTCGAGATTTCCCCCTGGGTACGCCCATGATAAGATATCAATAAAGTTTGCTTGCCTTGACTGAAAAGAGATCATCATAATCATCATCAACCTTTCTATCGTCCCACTGCTGGGCCTTATTGTTAAGGCTTATTTTTTGACTAAAGAATCAGCATCGCCATACAACGTGGTAATGCTACCAGCCTTTTCGGCATTTTCTCGTTGACGAATTTTTCAAGTGCAGACGACAGCTCATCAAGCCATTACACACGGTCAGATTTCTTTATTCGATTTTCAACTTTATCACTAAAGTAATAAGGTTCAGAGTATTTGACAAGAAAATATTTGACAGTTTCGGGTACCTTGACCTGCTGTCATCCGTGATATCACTCTCAATATGTTAAAAATATTTTAGCTTACATTCTCGTGTTTTATTTTTTTAACACTGTGAATTACAAGAAATGGCTTACGGAAGATCATCATTGAAAAATACTAAAACAATCGCTTAAACTCAAACAAGAAGTTCGTAAGTGAGGAACATTTGACAACATAATTTGCATAATCAAAAGTTAATATTATGTAACGTTCAAACGATATTTAAATAAGAATAAAAATAGGTTTCAAAGGAGTTTTGATAAAGAAATCTAGTTGTTTTAAATTCAAACCACATGATATTTTAAAATATACTCGCGGAAAATTCAGAGCGCGAAGGTTTCTTTTCCCTACAAAGCATATTCATAAAAACATTCTTACCCAGTAAATAAATAACTAGTGGCGCTGATTCCCTTAGTCACAAACTAAACTAATTTTAAGGTATCTTTTTGTTTCTATTTCGTTAAGAAAACGATACACGATAACATCCTTGTTTAGTCCTCTTCTGTCAAATTAAGATACACCATAGACATTTTTTTTTGGTTCGCTTCTTTCCGTTCTTCTGAACGGAAAAGGCAAAAGCGTAGTGCGCCATACAACCTAGACTTCAGTTTGTTTTTTCTTGAGTAAATTTATATCCTAACTTATCCTTATTTAACCTATCTCCTTTCGTTTCCCGCGTGAGCCGACAAGGAGGAAGTTTGGGTAAGGTCATGATGTGGCCACTATGCTACAATATTTCACTGTTCTTTATAAATTATTCACTGAATGCGCTTTTTACTACATAAATCAAGCGCTTTTATTTAGTAAACAACACCATAAATAATTTTTAAAGTCCAATGAAAAATGAGCGTGACACTCATCTTGACATAGACAGTTCAGACGTGATTAAAAAGATGACGACTAAGCATACCTACATCAATTTACATATGTCAGGTACGCACTAATAAAACGGGACTAAACTAATATTTATCTTCTGTCTTTTTCTTATTGAAATAGAAAAAAAGATGGACTGGACTTAAGTTATTTTATTAACAAGGGTAACTATCGCGGCCATTAACTATTCTGATATTCAAAGCTTGTTATTTGAGTAACATTTACGCTTACATTTTACTCAAATAACAAAGCCTTAACTAGAAGTTTCTAAATTTTAGAGACTCCGGTGGACGGGTCTGAGCAGTTGTGTTGCGATGTGTGCCGGGGTACGATGCGCTACCGCTAAATGTTGTTGGTCCCAGGTTGTGGAGGGTCTCCAGATCAACCTCCCTCTGTTGCAGCATCGTTGGTCATGTTGTTGGGTTTAACGTTACATCACCTCGCTCAACTGATATTTTATAGGTACATTTATTTATTTATTGATAGCGTGGTCATAAATAAATAAATAAATTTAAAATTATCATACAAATAGTTTTATTAATATATTTTGTTATAGACAGGTAGACGTAGCGTGGGTAGGCCCCGACAAGGTGGACCGACACCCTGGTGAAGGTGGCGGGAAACCGTTGGATGCGGGAGGCGTCCAGCAGTGGACGTCTTTTGGCTACAATTATGATGATGATGATGAAACAACTTATTAATAAATTAATTTATTAAACAGGTGGGTGAAGATAACTAACATCGACATAATTATCTGCCAACCAATAACTAGGTCAGAGAACAAATAACCAACCAAAGGTCGGAGTCTCCAAAGCCTGGAGCACAGGCGTAGAGTAGCCAGCCTTTCGGTGTTCTATAGGATGCATTTTGGTAAGTGTGTGAGGGAATCGCTTGATTTAATTCCCCCATCTCCGTTCCATCACCGGACGATCCCTCGTACGGCGAGTTTCCACTTTTATTTTTTGTTTGGCGTGGAAAATCATCAAATGACCTCTCCCGCTCTAGCTAGAGTGAATAGGCTCTTAATAAACTAGCGCGCTTTACCATCAACGATTGCATCACTGCTTACTATCAGGCGGGATTGCGGTCAAGCACTAGTATATATAATTTATAAAAAATAAAGTAAAAAATAAATTTATAGACATCATCATATTACATTCATCCTTTGTAATTTAATCTATTCGCTAAACACACGAGTACACAGTTGAATAAAAAAACTTTTTTACAAAAAAAAACAACTGACTTCCAAAAACCACTACAAAGTGAAAAATAACTAATTTCGGAAGTCGGTGTCTTTGGTTTTGTATATTCGTTTTTTGACACCGACTTCCGAAATTAGTTATTTTTCACTTTGTAGTGGTTTTTGGAAGTCAGTTGTTTTTTTTTGTAAAAAAGTTTTTATTTCACACTTTTTAGTTATTAAAAGTACTATATATTCAGTTGCATTCGTTCAGACTGGAAGCTGACGCAAATATAGTTGGGAAACGACGTAATTTTGTTTACTTTAATTTTTACCCGTAAGTATTCCCTTAACTGCCTATGGTCTTCATCATCAAATTTACTGCAGACAATTATTTTAACCCAATGGGTGCAAAGGTCTCATCAATATAAATGAATGAAGTCCAACCACAAAGTAGCTACTGTAAACCGTTGAGGAGTTCCCGGAACTGGCCTTTGTCTTCATCATCAGAGCTTTTATGACAGTCACAACCCATCTATGTGTAAAGTTCTTATCAATACAAATTAATCGAGCCCAAACACAAGGTAGCTGCTGTGAATTGTTGAGGAGTTCCTTCGACTGTCTCCCGGCTCCATCATCAGATCTACTCCAGACCTTTATTAAATTGCAGTGCTTTATAATACTTAATGAAAATGCTAAGAAATGCACTAGTCGCCCCTGCAATTTTTGAAAGTTCCCCTTGTTTTCTCTGGTCTTCCACCATCAAACCCTGATATCCTTATCATGGGACCACCTTGGGAACTTCTTCTTTCCAACAGAAAAAGAATTATCAAAATCGGTTCATAAACGACGAAGTTATGCCCGAACAAACATAAAAAAAAGCATATATACGGTCGAATTGAGTAACCTCCTCCTTTTTGAAGTCGGTTAAAAAGTAAGTTTTTAAATTTTAATTGATAATAATTTGACCAGGATTTTCATAGCCCCTCACGATATATTATTTAATATGTCGTGGATGGCACTATCATTTTGAGGGAATTTGCTATTTACACTTCGTGCATTAATTCAAAATGCCACCTACGAAATGGATCACTTACCACCACACCAAGATGATGACAATCCTGTCGCTCCGCCGTCGCTGACGTCGTTAAATTTATTAAATTTGACAAAAGTTTCATCCATTAAACAGTTGGGTGAAGGTCGTTCCTAATCGGATCTTAGACTAAACCTGGACCAATGGCTTAACTTGATTAATAACTTGGTGATATATCCTAAAATAGTGTGCTCGTGTATGTGTGTGAATGTCCGCGTGGGTGTGTAAGCTTCAACAAAAGACATAAATGTTCCTATGTGTAAGCAGTTTTTTAATGAAGAACACCTATTCTTTAAAATTACCTTTTCCTCTCACAAATAACATTATTTCAGTATATTTTAAATAGGGTCTGTGGAGGCAAAATAAAATTAATTGTCAGTGTAAAGAGACCAAAGGGTGACCCACTTTTTTACCTATTTAACTCATATTGCCATTATGTAAATTCGGTAGGTACGTGATGAACCCAATTCAGGAGACTTTAAACAAGGAAGTGGACTGAACACATGTCTGTTTAAGCCTAATGTTTATATTTGTATTTCTTTAAATTTAATGAAAACTCTTTTAAGGTTATGTAATTCCTTTTCTTTTTCCATTGTTGTTATAAGTTATAACATGGTTTTAGCTAAGTGCCAATGATGGTACGCTAAAACTCTGTTGAGTTTATTTTGGTATCAGCATTTGTATATAATGTATGTTTACTATTGTATAATTAAATAAAATACTGCCTCGTTTGTCTAATGGTCGCAAGCCTTACTGGTGAGTACGAGGTTCTGGGTTCAGTTGCCGGAGGGGGCAAAGTTCTATGGAGTTTGTGGAGGGATGAGGAACAGGGAGTAAAGTTCACTTTACTGAGTTTGTGGAGGCACGAGAAATAGGGAGTAGGGAGTACTCATCCTCCATAGAAAAGGAAGGGTCCTCCGACCAGATGCGTGCTATATCTGGCGGGCACTTGCCCGTTGGGTTGGCATTGGGAAGTTGTAGATATGTAAGCTGATTGCACGGTAAACTCTGCTTGCGAGATGTAGAATTTGTGTGACGTCAGTATGACGCGTTGTTCCATGTGGCATTTGTAGGTACCGCTACAAGTTTTTCGCTCTAGAATTTCTCAGTACTAAGCCAGTGTTTGGAATTGTGGCTGGTCGATGGCAACACGCTTGCTCTAAGGTACACTTGCTAGTGTCGGTCTGTGGATGGATGACCATCCTTGCATACCACCTTCATCTCATCTCAGCGTTAATCCCAGTCGCATCCGAAACTTTTTCAGCTTTGGAGTCTGGGGTCCGCTCTAACAGTCTGTCTAACTGCTAATTTTGGCTAAACTTCGATATTTTCCGTAAAGCGACTGCCGTCTAACCTCCACAACCCGAAGCCCGAAGGTGGATATCGAAGCATTGCAGTTAGACCAGTTTTTGGACTTTTGAGGGCTCCAACAACCCGTAACGACTGCTACTAGATGTTCGTATGGCAACCGGGACCAACGGCTTAACGTGCTTTCCGAGGCACTACCAGACCAGTGCAAATATCATATTCTCGTACACAAATAATAATAATAATAATAATAATAAACGGTTTATTTCTCTCACCAAGGAACATTGTTACAATAGTGTGTAAATACAATTTTGCCGTATTCTCGAACCTTTGTGAGAGCTGGAGTCTGAACTAGGTTCGGAACCTGTGATACAGATCTCCAGGCTCAACCCCTTTAAACATTTATCATTTGAAACGGCATCGAGAATAATTTTATACATATATCACTATTAGTTTGAAAAACATTTTCAACAGAGAGGTAAATCTAGATATAAAGGGTGCACTCGAGAAGTGTAATGTGAGGTGATGTAATTGTAAGAAAGTGTATAGTGTATGAAGGTGTAAGGGTGTTGTGTAAATGCATGTGGATTCAGTGTGAGAAATTGTGATTAATATTGAGTGGTTTGGATAATGCTTTCCGTACTTTCATAGTCAATGTCCAGTAGCCAGTTCCTTACAGTAGTTTTGCATTTATGTTTAACCATAGAGTACAAATTTAAGATTTTATTAAGTTTGTTGTACACGTAAGGACCAAGGAAGTAAAAAGATCGCTGAGCTAGCTTTGAATGGACAGGGATGGATGAACATACTGTATGTTTCCGCCTCAGGGATTGGAACTTTTCGGGATTATAGGAATTGCGGGAATGGGTAGCGAGAATTAAATCTAGAATAAACAATTTCCGGATAGAGAGGACCTTACAGGTATTATAAAGTTCCGTGGTAGGGAATCGATAAGGAAGGGACCAACCCACTTTAAGGATCGCTCTTTGGGCTCGTTCCAGTTTCAACAAATGCGTTTTTGCTGCTCCGCCCCAGACAACTATACAGTACTGTGCAATTGATTGACACAGAGCTAAATAAACTTGTCTAAGTACTTGAGTGTCAGCCACATGCCGGAGATTCTTAAAAATAAATATCAGCTTGCGCATTCGAGAGGTAAGTACGTCTATATGGTTATAGAATGATAAAGAGTCATCTAATTGAACACCTAAATACCTCACAACATCTGTACGACCCAGGAGAGGACAGCCACATGGTGTTTGAGGAGATTTATTACAAGAATGTGCAATTAATGAAAACTGGGATGTTGTAGGTTTTCCAACTTTTGACAGAGAAAAGGCAAGATACTTTGATTTATCCACATTAAGAGTAAGTAGGTTGTGAGACAACCAGTCAGTGACAGTGTTGAGTCCTAGCTGTGCATATTTAAATGTCGAATCCCAGGAACACCCGTGGAATATTAAAGCGGTATCGTCTGCGTAGGTAAAGATGGAACCGTTACTAAGTACGTGACGACAGAGGTCATTAATATAGATGAGGAACAGGGTAGGTCCAATGATACTACCCTGTGGCACACCGTAAGTTATAGGGAGTTCATCACTTAACCAGTCTCCTATCTTCACACACTGACGTCTACCCGTAAGATAACTCGCGAAGAGTGACAGCTGAACACCTCTGATACCAGTCTTCTCAAGCTTAGCAATGAGAGCGGGAATTGAGATCGTGTCAAAGGCCTTTGCCAGATCTAGGAAGATACCGATAACACACTGTTTATTATCGAGATGAGATGTGATGTTAGTAGTGAGATCTAAAACCGCATTGCTGGTAGACACCCCCGAACGAAAACCATATTGACTAGAGGACAAAAAATTACCCTGCTCAAGGTATTTGATGAGCCTATTGTTCATGAGCCTTTCTAGCAGTTTGGATAATGTAGGTAGGATTGAAATGGGTCTGTAGTTATTTGGTTTACCTCTGTCACCGCTCTTATGCACAGGATGAATGACTGCCAGCTTGAATGCATCAGGAAAGACTCCTGTGGTGAAAGCCAAGTTGTATAAATATGTGAGGTGGGGAATAAGTAACTGTTTTACTTTTTTAAGCAGCGTACCAGACACGTTATCGGAGCCTACTGCACAATCGGTTTTAAGTGCGTTAATTAATTGTTCCAATTCAGTATCATCAGTGTGTAGGAGGACAAAGGTTTTATAATTCTGGATGTCGTCCTGTCTCAAGGGTGTATCTGGAACGAGTATGCTTTCAGCAAGTGTGCGTCCAATATTCACGAAATATGTATTGACTTCATTAACAGAACATTTGGGATCAGATGATGACAAAAGATCGGTTGCAAGTGTTTTTTGTTTAGCCGTGTTCGTAATTGTTTTTATAGCTTCCCATAATTTTTTACTATTGTTTTGTGAGTTATTAATAAGTTTTTTATCAAAGTTTCGTTTAGCACTTTTAAGCAGCATGGAACAGTAATTCCTGTACCTTTTAAATGTAATTTTAAGAATCTCGTTTTCTGGGGATTTGTGTATTTTTCGATGCAACTTGTCACGGTTTCGAAGACATCTTAAGAGCCCTGGGGTCATCCACGGCTTTCTCAGCCGTTTCCGATATGGCACAACTTTTTGGATTGTGTTTTGTAGCATGATTACATTTAGTGTATTGATAAAGTAGTTAGTTGCTTCATTAACATTATCTATACTGTATAGCGGACTGAAATCAAATTGGTTAAGCATAAGTTCAATGTTATCGTAGTCGAGGGTTTTTGTCATTTTAGTTTTTAATGGAAGGACTTTGGAAGAATTATCATTTTGAACGAACAAGAGAACAGTATCATGGTCAGTGATTGAGGTGCAAGCGACATACGAGAAAGCTGGAACTTTTGATTTCAGCATTACATGGTCAAGGCACGAGCTATTGTAACGAGTGGGAAGCGTATGGGCCGGCAACATACCGTGAAATGCGAACATAGTGAGATACTCAGTAGCACGAGAGTCGGTACTACTGTCAGAAATGTCAATATTCATGTCACCCGTGACAATAATATTACTATAAGAGGATATGGTTGTAATAAGCTCGTTCAAAGATTGAATGAATGGTGAGACATTTCGATAAGAAGGAGGGCGATATATAGCTACGATTACTGTGTCTTTGTTAAATTTCGTCACGAGACAGTTTGCATCCTGAAGAATGTGTTCCGTGACCGAGACGGGGTGGTGGTTCCTAAAATAAACCACCACACCCTCATTTTGTGTGCTGTGTTTGCTAGTAGCCGCGGATGTATAGTCATCAAGTATAGGCAATGGGGGGGAATTATATAACCAGCATTCAGTGAGTATTATTATATCCCAAGATGTTCCACTTCTTTCAAGCAAGGCTGAAAGTTCAATAAAGTTCTTATTTACACTTCTTATGTTTTGACACAGAAGCTTTAGTGCATTTCTGTGTGACCTAGCGATTTTGGTACAGTCTTCTATATTACATGTTGCAGAGTCCGCCACTGATACTTTGTCCAGCTCATCTTGAATATTACTTAGATTATCGAATAGTTACGGAAGGTACAACATTGGATCGAACTAAAGTAGTGCGTACGGATTTTCGCAAACATGGAACGCAAAACATATAAAAAGGACAAGACAATGGTGTGGTTTAAACAAGTATGAAAGCGGTTTTGTGTGTAATGTAAGGTGTAATTTATTAGTTTATTTGTGGCTGTAAGGTGTATGTATGTGTATATTTGTGTTAGGTGATTAGTGATTTTCAGTAAGTGTAAATGTGTAATTATAATCGCATACGATACAGGTAAATCAAGTAAAAAAGTAAAAACATCAAAATGCATAAAAGTATAACTAACAAAGCAAAAACAGAAGATTATGTCAATGGTGAAATTACTTATTACATTGTAATGGTCTACACAGCGTTTTAGGGAAGACATATATCGTTTCTCTAGTCATTTTTCAGTAATCTTGGGTAAATCTCCTTCCGAGCCAATGCAAAACCGTTTCGCTCCGTCTTCCTTGCGAATGTACACCTTGCCATGAGCTGTCCAACAGTGTTTGAATTGGTGAAGGGTAGAAAATTCTCTAGCCAAGAAGAACAATTTCCTGGTTTTCGTAGGCAGATTATCTGAGATGTATACTGGGAGTTTTGGACCATCAATCTGCAGGGTGGCGGTATTTAATTTATTATTCCGGTTCTCCTTATTGTAAGTCCTGGCAGCTTGCATTATAATGTCTTTTTTTATAACTGTTGTGAGGTCTAACATGATGGTATTATTCAAGGATGAGGACGAATGGATCCTAAATACATCCTTAATTTCGTTTTCTGCTATCTGAGGCCCAAGGGTTGTACTGATATTTTTAATCACATTTACAAGATCCAGTTTAGATTCGTTCAGTTTTTTTGGGATGTTTTTAATTTCAAGGCACGTGTTTTTTGTTTGCTTTTCCAGTTGATCCACCCGTTCTTCCAGCCTCTTAATGTACAACCCACTCTCCTTTCTTTCAGCCTCATATTGTGACATTTTATTTATTACCTATTAAATATTTGCACTGCGCGGGGTTTGAACCCGCGCCTCCTTGCGCAGCGGCCGCGTTCGCTACCATTACACCACGGAGGCTGTCGACATCCTTGCATACCGTAAAACCGTTAATCCTGGCTCTTATTTGTGAATTTTCGATAGTTGTTTTAGGGCGTCAGAAGACTGAAATTCTAATAACCAGACTTACCAAAGAGTATCATGTTTCTCAGTATATGGGTTGGTTTGATAAGTAGTGACTTCAGGTAAATGCTGCAAATGAGTGAATAAATACTTTTTCATTCTTATAGGCTTGTTAGGTAGCAGTCAAAATTTAAAATGAGTTTTTCCTGTAGAGGATGAAATGCTACACCCTATGATCACACTTCTGATACACTCTGTACATGTATCCTTCAAAACGGATACAGCTTTAAAGCTTGTATGAGAATATTCGAAAACTACGCGGGAAATGTCACGAGGCTGGAAAAGCGCCAGAATAAAAATAAACATAATTACCCCAAGAGCGTAGGAACACACCTCAGGTACTTTAATTGAATAATTGAATTGTTCCATAATTGTTATGAAGATTTGAGTACAACAGCTATTGAATTTAATTGGGGTCTTCCAATTGGTAAAGGGTTTATGGTAATAGTATTTAACCCCTTGCTAAATTTTCGGGAACGGATTGTTATCTTGTGTATGCACTCTTAAAGGGCGTTTGTTAGTTTAATAAGGTTTTCTTTCTGAGTGGGTATGTAAAAACACGATGCAATAATTGGTGTAGTAAAAATCCATCGTTAGGTCGCCGCTACGGCGTAGCGCTACGCTCGCGTAGCTTTTCGTAGATTCTTGCTACGCGGTGCCTGCAATAGAAACTTGTGTTGATTCCGAATTGCTGCTTAATTTATGATTTTATTCATTGAGTTATGTGTTTATTTATTAATAACTGTGATGATTTATATTGACTACTAAACTGACATATTTTAAATTGAATATTATGTTGACATGCCACCATTGTTTATTTTAACTTTGTATGCCATATAAATTGGCAAAATATAGCGCGCATATCTGTCTATAGTATTTGTAACCATACCTTTGTTTGATTGATTATGTTTTTAATATGTTGAGTAGATTTGTTCTACGGATTCCAGCAAATAGTGGTTTCTCGACTGCTATTTTGTATGTTTCTGTGTGTGCCCAAAGCAAATTAAAAATTATTAAACAACTTGCATAACATATCTCATTTTTTTTTATTAGATAGACTAAAACGACAGCTTTCAACCAACTTTTTTTCACGTTTATAGGTTCAAGATGCTTTTAGTTTTTCAAATATAAAGTCTAAATGTTGGCTGGTACCTATTTATATATACATATGTAGGTGGCCGAATGTTTCTTGACCTACAAAAAGATTTATAGGTAACTTCTACACTAACTAAAGTTGTCCATTGGTTTAATGTAAATAACCTCCTTTTAAATGAAAAAAAAACTAAAGTCATTAAATTTTCTACGCCAAATGTCAGGCAGCTAAGTACCAATGTTCAACTGAATGGAGTAGAGTTGATCCCTGTCGAGTCGACAGTTTTTCTTGGATTAACTATTGACGCCAAGTTACAATGGGGTCCTCACATTGAGAAGCTGTCGGGTAGACTCAGTTCTGCCGCCTTTGCTGTTAAGAAAATTAGACAGATAACTGATGTGGATACAGCCAGAATTGTTTATTTTAGTTATTTTCATAGTCTTATGACTTATGGGATTCTTCTCTGGGGAACTTGTGCGGACATCAATACCATCTTTGTTTTACAGAAGAGGGCTGTTCGAGCCATTTATAACCTTGGTCCTAGAGAATCTCTTAGAGAAAAGTTCAAAGAGGTGAACATTCTGACTGTAGCTTCACAATATATATTTGAAAATCTTATGTATGTTCATAAAAATATCTCGAATTTTAAGAAGATAAGCGATATTCATAATGTAAATACCAGGAACAAACACAATCTTGCTTTACATCACACTCGTCTCCACAGAGTAGGCAACTCGTTCATGGGTCAATGTATACACTTTTACAACAAGCTTCCCATGGACGTTCGAAACTTACCCATTAAACGATTTAAGAACCATATAAAGGCCAAACTTTGCAAAAAGGGGTATTATAAAATCACAGATTATTTAGAAGACAAAAAAGCTTGGGATTGAGCTGCTCGCTCTGTTAAGCATTGTTAATTTTTATTAAGCAATATGCGTAATTATAAGGTAAATTATTGTAAACATTTTCATTTTTAATGTCTGGACTTGAAAAAAGACGATGATCCCTGAGTTTGTTTCGGCCATTTCTTCTCAGAGGTAGTCAGTTAGGAAATGCCGGCTTCATCTAGTTAAAAAAATAAAATAAAAAATAAACATGACGTGTAAAAGTGATCAGTGATCCTACTTGCTTAATAAACGATTTCATTTCATTTCATTTCATTTCATTTCTTCTTCGCCATAATTATCTATACTAAAATATAAAGCTGATGAGTTTGTTTGTTTGAACGTGCTAATCTCAGGAAGTACTGGTCCGATTTGAAAAATTCTTATTGCGTTGGATAGCCCATCTACAACGTGTAACATAAAGGGTATATACATAACAAAGGCATGGCATCTTTACATGATATCAAACGATATTGGAAGGGTTTTTTAATTCTATCTCTTTATGTTAGGAAGTTATGAGGAAGAACACCGCCTGTGATAGGCTACTATCATACTAGTCGCACAGAGATATTGAAGACATTTATCGGATTTTGGCAAGTAACGTGACGGGTAACGAGTAGTCATTAACATATGTAGTGTGCTGCCACGTTAGTTATGATTTTATTTTAAGAAACACATGAAACCGAAAATTTGGTACCAATTTTTTGAGTATTTTATTTTAAGTTGAAACCCTTCCGATATCGTCTGATATCACCTAAAGATGCCATGCCCTTGGTATGTATATACCCTTTTTGTTGCACGTTGTATACTAATATATAAAGCTGAAGAGTTTGTTTGTTTGTTTGAACGCGCTCAATCCAGGAAGTATTGGTCCGATTTGAAAAATTCTTTTTGAGTTGGATAGCCCATTAATCCAGGAAGGCTTTAGGCTATATAACGCTGCGACCAAGGCTTTGGTTTGGGTGGTTTTGAGTCCAAGGCTAAGGTGGCTGCCAGGAAACTTGGCGTTATTGCAAAGGTCCGGCAGTACTTCACACCTGGGCAGCTTCTAATGTTATACAAAGCACAGGTCCGTTCGTGTGTGGAGTACTGCAGCCACATTTGGGCTGGTGCTGCCAAGTGTCACCTGGCCACTTTGGATTCAGTGGAGAGACGTGTAAAGAGGCTGATTGGTGACCCTGATCTAACTCGAGTTGGTCTCCAAAGCCTAGAGCACAGGCGTAGAGTAGCCAGCCTTTCGGTGTTCTATAGGATGCATTTCGGGGAGTGTGCGATGGAATTGCATGATTTAATTCCCCCATCTCCGTTCCACCAGCGGACGACCCGTCGTACGGCTGGTTTCCACCCTTACGTTGTTAACACCACTACGATCCGGACGAAGCGTTTCGCCTCCTCCTTTATACCGCGTACATCGAGGGACTGGAACAATTTGCCAGCGGCGGTGTTTCCGTCGGACTACAATTTGAGTGTCTTCAAGGCTAGAGTGAATAGGCTCTTAATAAACTAGTGCGCTTTACCATCAACGATTGCATCACTGCTTGCCATCAGGCAGGATTGCGGTCAAGCGCTAGTTTATAATATATAAAAAAAAAACCAATAGGAGCGCAGCATAACAACGAAGAACGCGCGAACGAAGTCGCTGGCTGCCGCTAGTTGTGGATAAAAAAAAAATATAAGAAACAACATAGGTGCATTTACGTCATAAAATGATACTTTTATGAAAGTTCTGAATAACAGAGAGCTTTATTTAATATGCAGTAAATGCACTATAAACCATTTCAAAGTTAGTCCTTTTATTGTAAGAACTGGAAATAAGAATGCACGTCTATTAGAAATAATTGCAATAAAGCATTCTTAAGTTATAAAAGCAGCGCTCATTTAAAAGGCTTTTTTAAAAGACTTCTCTTTTAAATACGTGCTCTTCATGCATACAAAATAATAAAAATGTGACTAATGTATAACTTACACCTTATAACTTTTTTACACGAGTCCTTGACGGTGTAGTGGTTGCTTGTGTGATTGAAGCTACATAGTCCTGGGATCAATACCATCCGAAAGTGAGATTATTGTAGAGCGTATGAATGTTGCAATACAGGCAGTCTCCGAATGGAGCAAAGCCAATTTTGTGGCATTCAACGCCATCAAAACTCAAGCTTTAAATATGCTATTCACCACCAAAAGAAGCTTGTTCACCTTTGCTCCTACTTTTCGGAATGTATCCTTGGAGAGCACCGGCCGCTTGTAGCTTTTGGGAGTTGAGATTTTCTCGAACCTAAACTTTGAGCGGTTCATTGAGTCCAATGCCAAGGTTGCTAGGAAACTTGGCGTTATTGCAAAGGTACTTCACACCAGGACAGTTTCTAATGTTATGTATAATTCCCCTTATTTATAAACGCTGCTTAAAGTTTACTAGTGATTAGCGATTGTTTAAACATACATTTTAGACGTTTGCAAGTCACTCAACTTTAATCATCATTTATGAATATATCCCTTAAACTCTGTGGTATTTATTCATAAAGGATAATTAAACTTTAAGCAGCGTTTCTGAATAATTGGGAATATCTTCTAATGTATAAAACAATTGCCAGCGATGGTATTTCCGTCTGAATAAAATTTAAGTGTCTTCAAGTCTAGAGTGAATATTCTCTTAATAAACTAGCACGCTGGAACCGAAAACGAATTTTTTATACCCTTGTAAAGAAAATTCGTTTTCGGTTCCTTAACCGAAAACGAATTTTCTTTACAAGTAACCGAAAACGATTTTTCTTTACAAGGAACCGGAAACGAATTTTCTTTACAAGGAACAGAAAACGAATTTTCTTTACAAGGAACCGAAAACGAATTTCCTTTACAAGGAACCGAAAACGAATTTTCTTTGCAAGGAACCGAAAACAATTTTTCTTTACAAGGAACTGAAAACGAATTTCCTTTACAAGGAATAGAAAACGAATTTTCTTTACAAGGAACCGAAAACGAATTTCCTTTACAAGGAACCGAAAACGAATTTTCTTTACAAAGAACCGAAAACGAATTTTCTTTACGAGGAACCGAGAACGAATTTTCTTTACAAGGAACCGAAAACGAATTTTCTTTACAAGGAACAGAAAACGAATTTTCTTTACAAGGAACCGAAAACGAATTTCCTTTACAAGGAACCGAAAACGAATTTTCTTTACAAGGAACCGAAAACGAATTTTCTTTACAAGGAACCGAAAACGAATTTCCTTTACAAGGAACCGAAAACGAATTTTCTTTACAAGGAACCGAAAACGAATTTCCTTTACAAGGAACCGAAAACGAATTTTCTTTACGAGGAACCGAAAACGAATTTTCTTTTCGGACTCTGTTTCAGCCGAAACCGAAACCGAAACTTCCTTACAAGGATCATCATTTGAGAGAAAAGTAAAGAAAACCTTGTTATAATCAGTCCGTCGTTATTGATTTTTGTTTAGATTACAAAGATATGCAGTGATCGACGTATTCATTTATTAATAAACAACATACGAGCCTTTATTTAAGAGCAAGTATTAACTGCGCGTCAAAAATACTCATATTATGTATTTATTTGAGTTGATAGGCTCTCGATCACTCGAAAACTCGCAAACACAACAAAACAAAACAAACAGCAAACAAACAACTTACAAACAAGGGAATCACGACATTTTTTCCAATGGGATTCATTCTATCCTTCAACGCGCCGAACATGACCGATCACAGTGCGATAACTCCCGAATGCACATTCGATTTCAGTTGTAATTTCGGCAAGTTTGCCACCGAAAACCAAACTAAATCGAAACTCGTGTCTTTGCCGAAACTGAATCGTAAACGAAACCGAAATTGAACATTCGGTCGGACACTATTATAATCATAAAATAATCCTCGGGAATGGCAGTGTTATTACGTTTTCTCACTAAGGATTTTTTAGCCCAGGTAGGAGGTAAAAGTCAAGATTGATGATGCCACGTTCGTTTAGAAGTCAATAAAGCTTGGGACTGAGCTGCTCGCTCTGCTAAGCATTGTTATTAAGCAATATGCGCAATTATACTACAATTATGACATTTAAACACTGTTTTTTTTTTTTAATCATGTAAATTATTGTAAACATTTTCATTTTTAATGTCTGGACTTGAAAAAAGACGATGATCCCTGAGTTTGTTTCGGCTTTTTCTTGTTAAAGGTTGTCAGATAGGAGACGCCGGCTACATCTAGTTTAAAAAAATTTGACGTGTAAAAGTGATCCGTGATCCTACTTGCTTAATAAACGATTTCATTTCATTTCACACGACGCTACCAAAGTTGCAGGACTTTTGAGTACGCGATTTTTTTTATACAGGGTTCGGCACTCGTAGTGTTACTAATTTTACGTTGCTGTAGCAACTAAACTGTTTACAATATGGCGCCCATTTTTTCACATTCCTTAGTGTATGGTATTGTTAATAAACTAAAAAACCGGCCAAATGCGAGTCGGACTCGCACACCGAGGGTTCCGCCGTACAAACGTAGCGGTTTACAATTTATGACGTACTAGCTTTCCGCCAGCGGCTTCGCCCGCGTGGAGTTCGGTTATATCGCGCTGTTTAAATTCCCCTCGGGAACATCAAATTTTTCCGGGATAAAAGGTAGCCTATGTTCTTTCTCAGGGTCTAAAGATTGTCTGTGCCAAACTTCATCAAAATCGGTTGAGAGGTTTAGGCGGGAAAGCGTAACAGACAGACAGAGTTATTTTCGCATTTATAATACTAGCATTGATTTAGAATTTTTCACAGTTTAGAGGCAATTAGATTTAAGAAGTGTTTGATATGAATTTCAACTTTAATATCTCTACGCGTTCATGTGAAAAAGGGTAGGTAGTAGGTTTATAATTAATTATTAAAAAAATATTTTATGTCATGTAAGCAAAAAAAAATATTTTATGTAACTTCAAATTTATCATTTTCACAATTTTTCCTTTATCTGTCTGTACTATATAACGTTGCTTCGTGCCGAATTTCAAGATTCTGAGTTCACGGGAAGTACCTTGTAGGCAAAGAGATTTAAGATATATAAAGAGGCCATGTGTCAAAATGACATAGAAAAACTGTGATCCCATGGCTCAGTTCCGCCATCTAGTACAATATAGCAAAATTAGATCGACAATTGGAGACATCAAATAGTTAAAATGAAATAAGTTTATATAAAATATATTCAGCTATTGCCCGGTAGGTGGCCAGTGTGGTCTATGTTGCCAGATCCGATTTAATACCCTAGTATAGTTCAAATCGGGTAAATAAATATTGAAAAGTAAATAAATTAAGTGAAACTTGTCTTGTACAAACAAAAACTGTTTTAGAATTTTATTCGCTACTATTCATTTACCGTGACACCGTCTATTGGCATTTTAGATGTTTTATGCTTACGAATTATTTTAACGCTCAGTTTATTGCGATTTTTGAGTGTAATAGACCTTTTAGGCCATTAAGCGCATTTTGTTTTGCAATTTACGTTTGCATTTCGTTTTTAGCAAAATTATTCTTTTTACACGTTTGTTTGCAAATATTTTTAAATGGCAATGCAAAAAACTGTGGTAGGGTTTGTATCATTTCGATATAAAGTTATCGATAATATTCAAAGAAGTTACTACGACGATGTTTTTTCGCATTATGATAGCTTGAAACAAAAAATTAGGAAGCAGAATAATTATGGGTAATTTCAAGTTTACAAGTTTCTTATTTATATAATTCTTTTAATATAATAGGCGTTAAAGTTTAAAATTGCCGATTAGTACTGAAAATCTAAATAATTGCTTATTTTTTAATTTTTAAATAATTTATTTATAATCAATATATAGGAAGGTCGTTTATGCCTTTGTGATTGAACTCTGAGGATCTAGACTGCACAAACTGTGTGACACAGAACTGCCTCCTGGAAGGAAGACTTCTTGTCACGTAGATAATTGTCCAAATCACGACAAAAATGGTAGTCTGCTGGAGCAAGACCTTTACAAGATTCGTACGCCATTATCTTTAAAAGCGGCAAAAAAAGTCACGGTTATTGTATGGGAGCCCGCCTTCAGGATTTATTTTATTTTAATTATTTATTTGTAATTTGAATATATAACCAAATATTCTGTGAACATTTTAAGCGTCTATCTGTTTCCGTTATTAATATGGAGCAAAAAACGGCAAAAATTCTCGTTTGTTGTATGGGACCCCCTTTAAATATTTTATTATTTTTATTCTTAGTACTTGTTTTTATAGCGGCAACAGAAATACTAACACAATCTCTGGAAATTACAACTGTCTCGCTATTACGGTTTATCAGATACAGCCTGGTGACAGACGGACAGACGAACAGAGAAGTCTCATGAATAGGGTTCGTTTTACCTTTTAGGTACGGAATCCTCAAAATCACAAAGTAGCTCGCAATCATTGTACTACATATACGTACCTACATATTTCATTATAAATAAGTTATGTAATCTATGTACATAGCCACTTAACCGTAAATTTTATTCCAATTTTTACGGTTAAGTAAAAAAGTACTGAAATTAATAACTTACTATTTCATTTCTAATACAAGGTACCGATTCTTTTTTTTTAAATTTGATCGACAAGTCTTTCCAAAGTAGATAACTTCTCTTTTAAAATGCATTGAGCATAATTTCGACGAATGAGACGGAAGCCAATTTTCTTCTCTACGGTCTATCTGGACAAATCGTATCCACTTTTTCCCTACGACATTATTTTTATTCGGAAACCAAAAATAACAAAAACCTAGATAAATGAATTTATAGTAATTGTTCATTCAATTTTGTTTATTAATATGATATGATTATGTTTAAATAGAGTTAATAATAAATAAACTTGAAATATAGTAATATTTTAAGTTTATTTAGCTATATTTTAAATGTCAATAAAATACAACAAAATGTATTCATCTTAATAAGTATTATCGATAACTAAATCGATAAACAACATTACTACATCTCTACAAGAAAATAGTAAAACTACTCAACAATAGAGGGCGCTTTTACAATAATGGAAAATTTTCTAGAACTAAGATTTTTTTAAATTTGAATTGCAGACGAAATATAAATAATTCATAGAGAAACATTCCGAAGTTAGGTCCAGTCGTTTTACTATAACGAGGTGTACAGTAACACAAAGCGCAACATGGCATATTTCCTTAGAAAATGTTTATTCTTGGTGGACACAAATTACGTCCTGACGCGCAGACTAGACTGAGCGACTTTTAGCCAAGTCGATAAAAGTATTGGCTTAGGATTTTGTTCGTGATGTCCTGTCTATTGTAAATATAATTTTAATGTCTTTGCTTGTAGGTTTTGATTCCCTAGCGTGTGACGGAAATTCGTCTAAGGTGTCGGTATAAACTGCTGTATCTTTTGATCGCTTTAACTTAGAAGTTTGATTTTTTCACTGCTTAAAGGGACAATAGACCTAGGTATTTGGTATAAATTTCAATTTGATACCTTTATTAGTTCGTGAGAAATAAGGTAGTAAGTTCCATTTTATTAAAATGTGTTTATTATATTATATAACTGAAAAAATATGATTTTCGCAATTTTTCCTATATTTGCATTATATGACAATTCTTCATGCCAAATTTCATGATTCTGAGTTTACGGGAAGTATCCTGTAGGTTTTGATTCCTTTGCGAGTGTCGAAAATTTGTTGAAAATATCGACATATCGGCTGTATCTTTTGATTCGCTTGGCTTAGAAGTTTGATATTTTCACAGCATAAAGGGACAATAGACCTAGGTATATGGTATAAATATCAATTTGATAACTTTATTCGTTCGTGAGAAATAAGGTAGTAAGTTCCATTTTATTAAAATATGTTTATTATATTATATAACTAAAAAAATGTGATTTTCGTAATTTTTCCTATATTTGCATTATATGACAATCCTTCATGCCAAATTTCAAGATTCTGAGTTTACGGGAAGTATCCTGTAGGTTTTGATTCCTTTGCGAGTGTCGAAAATTTGTTGAAAATATCGACATATCGGCTGTATCTTTTGATTGGCTTGGCTTAGAAGTTTGATATTTTCACAGCATAAAGGGACAATAGACCTAGGTATTTGGTATACATTTCGATTTGATAACTTTATTCGTTCGTGAGAAATAAGGTAGTAAGTTCCATTTTATTAAAATATGTTTATTATATTATATAACTAAAAAAATGTGATTTTCGCAATTTTCCTATATTTGCATTATATGACAATGCTTCATGCCAATTTTCAAGATTCTGAGTTTACGGGAAGTCTCCTGTAGGTTTTGATTCCTTTGCGAGTGTCGAAATTCGTTGAAAATATCGACATAATCGGTTGTATCTTTTGATTGGCTTGGCTTAGAAGTTTGATATTTTCACAGCTTAAAGGGACAATAGACCCGAGTATTTCATGTGAATTTCAGCTTGATACGTCCACGCGTTCTTGAGATAAAGGGTGGTGACAGACAGACAGACAGACAGACAGACAGACAGACAGACAGACAGACAGACGGACAACAAAGTGATCCTATAAGGGTTCCGTTTTTTCCTTTTGAGGTACGGAACCCTAAAAAACCTACTATTTTTCGTCGTTGTTAAAAAAAGTTTTGCAGATGGAAGTCAAACGAAACAGTGTCATTATAGTGGCCACCTTATTCCCCGGACCCAATTGATTTTTCCATATGGTCAACTCTAGAAACCAAAGTGTCTACAAAAAAACATGAGATGGTCGACACCTTAAAGATTGCGCTTCGCCGAGAATGGAACAAAATACCAGCAGACCACATTCGTGCTGCGTGTGAAGCCTTCTCGGTCAGACTCGATGCTGTTATCCGCGCTAAAGGTGGCCATATCGAATAATAGCTTCTTTTTTTATTTATTGTATATGTCTTTTTTCGATACTGAAGTTTTTAATTAAATATGCTCATGTTTAACAGAATTACAGCATTTTGAATTGGTAACATTTCGAGTGCCGACCCCTGTATAATTATAAACTAGTGCTTGATTGCAATCCCGCCTGATGGTATCTAGAGATGCAATCATTGATAGTAAAGCACGCTGCTTTACTTAGAGCCTATTCACTGAAAAAAAACTGAGTGAATAGGAAGGAAGACGGCAGTTAAGCGAGGTTTTTTTGAGTGAATAGGCTCTTAATAAGCTAGTGCGCTTTACCATCAACGATTGCATTACTGCCATACCACACCATCAGGTGGGATTGCAGTCAAGCACCAGTTTATAATAATAAAAAAAATATATAATTGGCAAATGGGTACACCATTACAGGATATTTTTACCCCTTTAGAGGCTTACTCAGCAAACGTAGCGTGGGACGCCCTTGGGCGAGATAGAGCGACGACATCAAAAAGGCTGGCGGAGAACTGCTCAGGATCGAGCTTGTTGGCGTGCCATGGAAGAGGCCTATGTACAGCAGTAGACGAGTAGAGGCTGATGATGTTGATGATGATATAGGTACTCAGGGGATAAAGACTTATGCGGTAGAAGTCGTTGGGAGCAGCTATTTTAATATTTATGAAAAATAAAGAATAATGTTGTGTTCGAGATATTTTTGTAGTCGATGTTTTTTATTACCAACTAAGGAGACTTTTTTTTTTAAATAATTTTAAACTAGTGCTTGACCGCAATCCCGCCTGATGGTAAGCAGTGATGCAATCGTTGATGGTAAAGCGCACTAGTTTATTAACCCTATTCACTTAAAAAACTTAGGAATAGGAAGGATGACGGTAGTTGAGTGAGGTGATGCAATGTTAAACCAAAGACCAATACGACCAACGATGCTGCGCCAGAGGGAGATTGATCTGGAGACTCTCCACGACCACACTCTCGACACAACAACATTTGGCGCATCGTACCCGCCACACATCGCAACACAACTGCTCAGACCCGTCCTCCGTACGGCTTCACCAGACATCATGCCGGAACACGACGAATCGCTTGGCGGCAAGGCCTTGTCTGGTGGGTGGTAACTTCTGCCGGCAGCCAATGTTATGGCCTTCCACCGAGAAAGAAAGGAAGTTTCTATAAAAGGTGAAATGAAATTGAATTGTTTGTTGTGTCAATATTTATGACATATCTACAAATTACGCCAAACGAATAACGAACGGACGAACGAACAAATTTACTTAAAGCCACTTATTAATTTATTAAGAACTAGCTTTCCGCCCGCGGCTTCGCCCGTGTGGAGTACGGTTATATCGCGTTTCCAAGAGATCTCTTCAAAAGTCCGGAATCAAAACTATCCTATGTTATTTCTCAAGGTCAACTCTATCTTTGTACCAAGTTTCTATAAAATCAGTTCAGTGGTTTAGATGTAACAGACAGACAGACAGAGTTATTTTCGCATTTATAATATTAGTAGGGATTTTTTCTAATTTATTTCAATTTTACTCAATTCCAGTAATGTCATAATTTTAAACACTATTATTTTTTCCTTTTTTAATTTTTATTCAGAATTTAATTCCAATGTTATAAGTTTATCAATATTAGCTCTTGTTTTTTTTTTATACGAAATTATTTTTTCATTTTTCACATTTTCTACATGATGTACATGTTGTTAAGAAAGCGCTTACACGTTGATGACCGCTGCATCCAACGGTACTTTAAACTTTAATAATAATGGCGCGAAAAAAGCAAGTCGATACAGGACCGCTTTGTCGTTGATCGGAGGTCAGTGAACCAATATTGTAAAGGATTTTCTATTACGTTGACAGTTTTATGCGATTTTGTTTCATTTTTTTTATTTTTGATGTTAGGTTTTTTTCTATGGTTTAGGATTATTCCTATGAACCAGCATTGCCCGCGTTTTCATTTATTGTCGTATTATCAGCACCACTCTATATATCGGAATTGCATTCAGACGTCATGTTGAAGTAGAAGTCGGTGTTTCCTATTTGACTAGAAAGACCGAAATAATAATAATAATAAACGTTTATTTTTTCCACCACACAATTAAACATAAGTTTAACACAAAATTAAGTATACAAGATATAACGATGTAGTGGAAACTGGAGCCTGTACTAGGACAACCTGTGTTACAGGTCTCCATGCCTCCTGACTACACGGTCGTGTCACAACTAATACAAACATATACTCATCCATAAGGGATGAATGAAAATTGACAAAAAAATGCAGAAATGAAAACACAAAATAAATAATTAAGTAATTTAAAAGATTAGACAGCAAACTAGGGTATGTTCGTGTCGATGTTTGAGTGTGGGTGTGGATGTGTGAGTGTGGCTGTGGTTATGAAGTCTATGTGAAGTGTGTGTGAAGTGTGTGTGTGTGTGTGTGTGTGTGTGTGTGAAATGAGTGTGTGTGGGTGTGTGTGTGGGTGGGTAGGACGTGTCGAGTTGTTTATATGAGATCACTTCCAAGAGTCTCTCAGTGGCATCATAATCGTGAGATTGAAGCCAATTTTTGACTTTTGTTTTACAATTAAAAAAGGATAAGGAGTAGATAGAAATGGCTTTATTGGCTATGTTGTAAAGATAATCTCCCAGGAAACAAAAGAATCTACGACTGAAGCTAGTTTTAAACGACTTAGATTTACAGACTGTGTGTTTGCGCCTCTTAGTGAGGATTTCAACAGGATTGTATGAAAGTTGGGTATGTTTACGTAAGATGGTATTCAAAATGAATAATTGCCGAACTGTCAGTACTTTACACTGCTCGTAAAGTTCTTTGGTTGGAAAGAGAAAGGGAAGTTTACGACTAACTTTAAGAACGGCTCTCTGAGCTCTCTCCAACTTCAGCATGGATGTCTTTGGGGCTCCTCCCCAAGCCGTTATGCAGTATGATAAGATTGACTGAACTAGTGCATAATACACGGTGTCTATAATCCTAGTTTCAGCCACATGGCGAAGGTTCTTGAAAACGTAAATCAATTTTCGTGTTCTCGTTGTAAGTAAATCTATATGTGGCTGAAAGCCAAGACGATTGTCAATCTGAATTCCCAAATATTTGATACCAGCCGTTTTTTTGAGAGTAGGACATGAGCAGGGTTTGTCCTGTTGGAGAGAGCAAATGTGTGATGTTATGGTAAGATTTTGGTAAGATTGGATTTCGTGCTTTCTCAATATAAAGGGGATATACATGGATTTGGACACATTAAGCGTAAGTTTATTATGTTTTAGCCACTCGGCTACCATGTCAAAACCAAGTTGGGCATTTAGAAAGACTTTCTCCCATGAGCCCGCGTGGAAAAGCAGAGCTGTGTCATCCGCAAAGGTAATGATCCTGCCACCACGCAACTTGAGGTTACACAAGTCGTTGATATACGTCAAGAATAATGTAGGACCTAGGATGCTGCCCTGCGGTACCCCATACGTGATGTCAAGATCATCACTGCACATATCACCAACCCTTACTCTCTGCCTGCGATTTGTGAGGTAATTAGAAAGCAGGTCAAGTTGCTTGCCTCTCACTCCAAGCCCGAGGTAAGTACTCAACTTTTTTAAATTCCACACTTAATCTTAGTTAGAATATGTGAAGACCATTTGTATTGATGTCTAAATAATTGTCTTTAGTAGAAAGTACCTCTACTTCAATACATACAATTCATCTCGATGGACAATAACAATGAAAGGGCATTTGGGTTGGCCGTATAAGGTAATTAAAACTGTCAGACCAACACTGAAAGGAACATCTGTTTGTCAATTTTGGTGTTAGACTGACAGATTTGATTATTACGGCAGTTTTAGCTAGGTATATATATAGCGAAAAAAATAATACACAAAGTGCTCACACTCGCAATAATTAAAGTAAAATAATACTTTGAAAAAAAAAATCAAGTAATTTTTACATGGCATGACATAGAGTGAGTTTTCTTATTGACCATTAATACGTCATCAATGGATAAGAAAATTTCGACAATATGTTTATATTGTCGATACGTCTGACATCAATATAGCAGCAACACCGTTTATCGTTCCTTAATTGCTAATGAATGTCCGACATAACTATACCTATGACAAGCTCCATAAAGAATAGAAGTAAACAAACCAATTTAGGGTTATCACAACTCACGTTTTCAAATCTCTATTTATTATTATTATATGCTCACTATTTATGAACGATTCCTATTGCAGCATATTTCAATAGAATCACTAAAAGAACATGCATAATAACTTGGTATTTCGAAAAACCATTAAAAAGTCGACATTAATTTAACTTGATAACCTTACAAAAAAGAAAGATGGATGAAATCCAGGTATTAAACACGTTATGTGGAACACACACATTTGTCAATACAATTTTGCGCATTTTAATTAATTTCAAATCAACTGCATAACTCATGCATACTTTCAAGAATGGACTAAGTATAATATATGTATATGTATCAAAAAAATTAACCTATTAGGAAATTAGCTTACATGCGTGTCATATTTCATTCAAATCGGTTAAGCGTTCTATGCAAATCATAAATATCTAAATATAAATTAACTGTTTACATTAGTAGGAAGTAAGATAATTACTTTTATGAAAATCATCTATCCAGAAAAGGTTGTTAACATCTGTCTTTTAGACGTAAACTACTCCTTGCCTAGCAACGGTTTATTTACCTCTATTCTTTATCGAATTTGGCCCAAATATAGTTGTTAATTTTACTACGCTTCACGGAAAATATCGAAGTTCAGCCAAAATCAGCAGTCAGACTGGTAAAGCGGACCCCAGACTCCAAAGCTGCAAAGCTACGGATGCGACTGGGATTAACGCTGAGATGATGATAATGATAGTTGTTAATTTTTGTACCGACGACAACAGGTCAAACTACCCGAAACTGTCAAATATTCACAATCAATCTTAAGCTTTAATACTTTAGGGATAAAGTTGAAAATAAAATTTAAAAAATTTTCAAATTTTAGTAGCTTCGTGTGCTGTCGTCTGTAAATAATTATTTATATTTTCTTTTTTTTAAATTATAAATAAGTGCTTGACCGCAATCCCGCCTGATGGTAAGCAGTGATGCAATCGTTGATGGTAAAGCGCGTACGATTATTAAGAGCCTTTTCACTCTATCCTTGAAGACACTTAAGTTGTAGTCAGACGGAAACGCCGCCGCTGGCAAATTGTTTCAGTTCCTTGATGTACGCGGTGTAAAAGACGAGGCGAACCGTTTCGTCCGGATCGTAGTGGTGTCAACAACGTAAGGCTAGATATTCGCCGTACGACGTTTCGTCTGGTGATGGAACAGAGATGGGGGAATTAAGTCATGCAATTCCCCCGCACACTCTCCAAATCTATCCTATAGAACACCGACAGGCTGTTTACTCTTCGCCTGTGCTTCAGGCTTTGGAGACCAACGTACGAATTGGCGACCCAGATTTGGTACCAAATCTGGGTCGCCAATTCTTACGCTTATCCACCGAATCCAAAGTTGCCAGGTGGCATTTTGCAACACCAGCCCAAATGTGACCGCAGTCTTCACAAAAGAACGGAAAAGGCACGAGGTAAATGTCCGAATGAAAGCAAAGTGTTTCATTCAGACATTTACCTATTCAACTGTTTTAAGTTATTTATAGACCAAAAAGCCTTTTCCAAATATATCCAACGTAACCCATTGATAAATTTTATTGATATGTTACGTTGGAGATATTGATCAGAGACAACATAGACGCAAACGGTTGCCAAAAATAGACCAATAAGTATAAGACTTTAAAATTATTCATTACTAGCTTTCCACCCGCGGCTTCGACCGCGTGGAATTCGGTTACATCGCGCTTTTTAGATTGCTCATTTTGAGGATTAATTATCGTATTATTTAGCTTCTAAGTTTACATGTGTATATTCGTTTGCAATATTGCTTTAAACGAGAACCTTGTTTTAAACTAGACACAGCGACATCTATCACTCAACTGGTATGAAGCTAAAAATATTTTTATTTTCCCTCGGGAATATCAATATTTTCCGGTATAAAAAGTACTTTAATCCTAACTAATTAAATAAATAAAAATAATTTCTAAATTCAAATAATTTAAATAATTTCTAACTTTACGTCTACTAAAATTTCAAAGCAATCGGTTCAATAGTTACAACGTGAAAGCGGACCAAACAAACAAACTCACTTTCCGATTTATAATATTAAGTAGTAAGGATTATACGTTTCATAATATCCTATGATGCTAGCTGTAGCTTGCGGCTCTCCCCGCGCTGATTTAAAAAATATCTTACGGAAATGTATTACCTGGATAAAAAGTATTCTAGGTCCTATTGGAGGTAATAATATTGAGTGCCAAATATTGAAGTCTGTTTGGCCTATCAAAATGATATCTAATGCAAAAAAAACCCACATCCATCTGGTAGGTTCAGAGATGAGCGCAAGTAAAGAAAAACATTTAACGATTCTTCTTTCTTTCTCTTATGGCTTTGCACGGTTTGTGCATTTAACCAATGTCACGTAATGAATTATTCATGTCGAAAAAGACGGCCGCGCGAACCGAACACGGAGGAAGTTTTAGTACAAAGCCATGATGTGGCCACTATGCTACAATATTTCACTGTTCTTTATGAATTATTCACTTAATGCACTTTTTACTACATAAATCACGCGTTTTTATTTAGTAAACGACACTATAAATAATTTAAAAGTCCAATGAAAAATGAGCGTGGCACTCATCTTAGCTTCCCGCCAAAACTCCCCATTAAACGATTCTTTAACCACACATTTTAGACGTTTGCATGTCACTTAACTTTAATCATCGTTTATCAAGGGGTTTATTCATAAAGGATGAACATAATTAAGTGACGTGCAAAGGTCCAAAATGTGTGGGAAAGAATCGCTAATAACTAGTTCAACATTAAATATCGTTTATGAATAAGGGGTTTATCTTTACTGTATCTATAATTAACGTAGAGTATAATTATATGCATAGTTTAATCAGTATTCTGATTTTTCATAACAAGATATTACTACAAAAATATTGCACAGGAATTAAATGAAGTAGTAAATTCCAAGTTTTCTCTTTTCAATTTCTTAAGAAAAAACAGTTAACTATTTCTATTAGGGACAGGTTCTTTAATTTTTCTAGGAAAACATACGTCAGAGCGGTGGTTGAGTGTTGCTTACGCGTGCGTGGCTCCGCCTACAGCCCGCCCAACAGCTGCCTATAAATGGTGGTGCCTGCGACTTCAAATTTCACTTCTAACTTGGTGCACTTTGGCGCGCTCCGGCCCTTCGAAGTTCGAAAAGTTTCTCCCGTCGTCTCCCCGCTGAAAAGCTCAGGTAGGTGGAAACATCCGTTATTTTTTTTTCTTGTATAGATAGGTTAAGGTTTCTTTTTTATATAAATACTTTTATGAGTATTTTTAATTCCAGCGAAAAATGAATGCGGGTTTTTTTTACCGAAAATCTATTTCCTAAAGGGAAAGGGGGCTTTTTTAAACTTTAAACAATGTTGCATTTTATCGGGTAAATTACATTGCTGAGTAGTTTTTAATGCATATTTTTTCTGTAGACAAATCATGGGGATTATTATGAAAAGAAAAAGCTCATTAATTGTTTTTTTATATGAGATAAAACATTAAAATTCAAAAGAAGGTTCCTTTTGAACAGTTTAATCATTGTTAAACAAAACTATCATGTTTTTTTCTTAAAGTCATGGGGCAAAGAAGTACCATTGAGAAAATATTGACTATAAAAATATGTTAAGTATTTAAAAGGGCTAAATATCGTTATTAGCTCGTCATTTAATTTTTTCGTAGTATATTTACCTATGTTTTAAATGAATATCGACCAAAATTCTGCCACTTAAACGACAGTGTTATGTTTAAGACAATATAGGTATAAAAATAATATAATATAAAACTTATTTCTACGACCGACTAACATTAAAAAAGTTTCATTACATTTTGTTCACTAGTTAATTACCAGCAACTTTTACTTTAGCAGGCAAATAAAAAAAAGTATAATAATGCATAAGTTCTGCAGTTCAACTTTATAAACTCTTTTCAATCAAGCTTTAAAAACTAAGCTGAAAAGCTGAAGCTGCTCACCGAAGCTTCGTGAACTTTTAATCTAGGATATTAGCATGCAGAATTATCTTACAAAAAGACTGTAGTTATGAAATGTTTTTCATAAAGTTAATGCCTTTTACAGTCGTTATTTTCATAAATTAAAACCTTTTTAGCTTGCTTTTTAACGTAATAATATATTTCATATTTCGTAATATAAATATACTTATATATAACACAGATATCCCACTTTACGATGAAAAAGAGGTCCGTTTCAAAGTTAATTAAAATTATAAATTAGGTAGATACAAGTAGGACGGTGTGACCGGAGTTTTTTTTAAAGTCAAGATTCCAAGTTCATTTTTGATAATCTACCGTTTACAAAAATAAAGAAGGGATGTTAAATCCCTTCTAAATAGCCGTATATAAATCAGTTCCCAGAAACAATGGTATAGCTATGTTTTTTTATATATTCTATTTATGGCGGAATACAGGTATTTATCAAATCAATATTTAGTGTAAAAAATTTGTTGCTTAATATATTGTATTAAGCAACTAACTTTTGACACTGAGTAATAATATAAAAAAAACTAACCATATGAAAAAAAAAAGCAAATTAATAATAAATTATATTTTAAATCCATGTTTATATGTATTTTTTTTCTCAATAGCGTAATAAACCGTAGGGAATAGGAAATAAATATATACATCTTCATCATCAAACACGTCAGTAGGTACTTACAACAAAATTATGCCAATTTCAACCAAATTATAAACATATTATACGTATATTGAATTTCACTACGACCTCCGTGGCGCAGCGGTCAACACGCCAGCCTGCGACGTAGAGGCCCCGGGTTCGATCCTCGGCCAGGTCATGATGGAAAACGATCTTTTCCTGATTGGCCTGGGTCTTGGATGTTTATCTATATATGTATCTACTATAAATATAGTATCGTTGAGTTAGTATCCCATAACACAAGTCTCGAACTTACTTTGGGGCTAGCTCAATCTGTGTGATTTGTCCGTATATATTTATTTATTATTGTGAGAATTCATTTCAGTTGACAACTTGACTAAGTTATGTGTTTTTAAATACTGGTTTATTAACTTTTCAATGTACATACATATAATATATGTATTGAATTTTTAGGTTGAAATTGGCATAATTTTAATGTACTTATCTGTTTGATGATGAAGGTGTATTTATTTGTTTCCTATTCCCTACGGTTTGTGAATCATAAAGCTGTTTTTCAATTCAAATGTCAATCTCACAATCAGGGAAGTGAAATGTGTTTTCACATACTGGCAGTTGCCAGACAAGAGACGAAAAAAAAACAAATTATTTTTAACGGACACCAGTAACCACGGTGGCAGCCAATGTCGGTGGCAGAGTGTTATAAAAAAAGTCAGATATTTTTTATCTGTGGACTAAAATTTACATACGAAAATTGATGCAAAAACTGTCAAAATATATTCTCAGTTTACAACTTATATTATGGAGTTCTGACGGGAAAGCTAAGATAAGTGTCACGCGCATTTTTCATTGGACTTTTAAAATTACTTGTAGTGTCGTTTACTAAATAAAAGCGCGTGATTTATGTAGTAAAAAGTGCATTCAGTAAATAATTCATAAAGAACATTGAAATATCGCAGCATAGTGGCCACATCATGACTTTGCCTCAAACCTCCCTAATAGACCGTTCACGCGGCCGTCTTTTTCAACTGTCATTGGCGATATCTGCAATTATTGTGAAATAAAATTTTCAAACAATTTCTATAATTTGTTACACGTGTTATTAGCAAAGTTCTTTCTTTCTTTATTTTTTGGCTTCGCACGGTTTGTGCATTTAGCCAATGTCACGTAATTATGAATTATTAGGTATTCATGGCGAAAAAGACGGCCGCGTGACCCGTCTTACAACAACACTTAGGAGTGAGGTTTGGGAAAAAGTCTTGACGTGGCCACTATGCTGCGATATTTCACTGTTCTTAATGAATTATTCACTGAATGCACTTTTTACTACATAAATCACGCGCTTTTATTTAGTAAACGACACTATAAATAATTTTAAAAGTCCAATGAAAAATGAGCGTGACACTCATCTTGACATTCCCGCCAAAAACTCCCCTTTAGCAAAGTTGTGGTATCTATTCTACAGAGGCCATTGATCAAGAATTGAGGTTGAATCTCAACTTGAAAAAAAAAAAAAAAGGAAAAGGAAGAAGAACTTATATACTTATCAAATTTTGGTCAAAAACCTTTTTTGCGGATGGAAAATCATCAAATGACCTCTCCTGCTCTGAGCGGAGCGGAGGGCCTGTCAGGCTTTTACTGACTGAAACCCACCCGTGTTGCTTTACTTGCCTGTGCGCCAGGGCCACGGTTTCTCTTTCCAACAACGCGCTGCACCTGATACCTGACGCAGGTATCGGGCTTCGTGGGCCCCGTCACGATGTGCTGACATCTCTTTAAGACGCGGAACAAAACGCACCATCGCCGTCAACTTGAGCTTGCAGGGTAATTACGTAACGCATTATCAGTAGCAATGGGTTTGATTTTGACAGTTCAGCAACAGTCATTGCGTATTTATATTATCGGGTAGACAGGGAGTAAAGACATTTTTCGAAGATTAATAGAGATATAAGATATATAATAATTATAGACTAATGGACTAGCAATAAGCTTCGAAATGATTTCAACCGAGAGTAATAGGTTGTTACGCAATTAGGGTGCAGGACCGGGCGGCGACCTGTCCAATCCGCGCTGAGTTTGTAAAACAGGAATGGTTAAAGGAAAATATCAAGCATTATTTTTGACCCTTAGAACAAAAGGAATTTCCTTTATTCTTTAGGTATCTATAACAATTAAATCGTTCGATTACACAATCCGATAGTTGCGAATAAACAAAACAATATATGATGCGCGCGGATTTGTGGAAAAATAGAATAGAATACTCTTTATTATGTACACCATATAGGTACATAGATTACGGAACATAAATATAAAGATTTTACAAAGGGTGAAACAATCGCAATCTTATCGCTAAGAGCGATCTTTTACAGACAACCTTTGGATGGAATACTAAGGGGAACGAGAGATAAATAATGTAGGTAGTCTTCTTCTTCATCCTATAGATGTCCACTACTGGACAAAGGCCTCCCCCAAGGCTTTCCACGCTGACCGGTCTTGTGCTGCCCGCATCCATCAGCTTCCCGCGACCTTCAACAGATCATCGGTCCACCTTGTTGGGGTCTTCCAGTACGTGGCCGCCACTCCAGAACCTTACTGCTCCTTCGGCCATCGGTTCTACGAGCAATGTGCCCCGCCCACTGCCACATAAGTTTAGCGACTCGAAGAGCTATGTCGGTGACTTTGGTTTTTTCCCGGATCTCCTCATTTCTGAGTCGATCACGCAGAGAAACTCCGAGCATAGCTCTTTCCATTTGTGTGACTCTGCGCCTTTGTATGAGTAGTAGGCTACAGTGTTCTATTTACATAGATTATGCAATAAATACACATGTAGGTTAAGTGTATCATACTGGTGAAGTAGTAAAAATGATAAATTAACGATATTTGATTCAGGAAAATCGTTCAAAGGATCAATTATCAAGTTGCTTACATATTTCAATATCAATAAGAAATATTACGTTGGATTTCACCATTTCATGTGTTCTATAATTACTTATTTGATAAAATTTAGGTAGGTATATTAATTTTTATGTCGTCAATTTCAAAGCAATGTAAGATGAGCTTTTCTAAATACCTATGATTCTATCTAACTTTATATAATTTTACGGTTTATACGTACTATGGTATCATGTAACTTTGGAATATCTTTTATAAGATTTTGGAATATCTTTTCTCGGTGGTAGGCCATAACATCGGCTGCCAGCAGAAGTTACCACCCACCAGACAAAGTCTTGCCGGCAAGTGATTCATCGTGTTCCAGAATGATGTCTGGTGAAGCCGTACGGGTCTGAGCAGTAATTGTGTTGCGATGTGTGCCGGGTACAATGCGCCAAATGTTGTTGTGTCGGGAGTTTGGTCGTGGAGAGTCTCCAGATCAATCTCCCTCTGGCGCAGCATCGTTGGCCGTGTTGGTCTTGGGTTTAACATTGCATCACCTGGCTCAACTGCCGTTATCCTTCCTATTCCTAAGTTTTTTAAGTGAATAGGCTTAATATTAATAAACTAATGCGGTTTACCATCACCATTGTGTCACTGCTTCAAGCACTCAAGCACTAGTTTATAATTATTATTTAAAAAAAAAGATTCTATTTCTGAGAGCTCTTTCTTTTTACGACATATTCAGTTTTGTAATCTGTTTTTCTGTTTTAAATGGAAAAACTCTTTTTTTAAGTTTCCGTAGTAAACTAGTAACTTTTATAGTTTCGTCAAGTCTGTATGTCTGACCGTTTGAGGATAGTCGGCTGTTTTTTTTATATTCATTATGAAAGTTGGTAGTTGAACTTTGATAGTCATTTCGGGACGTCAAAAACCCAAAAATCTGACAACTCAGCTTGATACGTTGTTCAGTTACATAGTCAGATAGGTACTTGTTCCATTCTACTGCGCGACGCTGTATTCTACTACGAGAGCCCAATCCCGGTTGCTAAAGTCTTCGAAGCTTTGTGTCTCGGATATGCCAGTTTCCATGTAATGTATTTCTTCACCGTTTTCAAAGCGAAGGTGAATGAATTATTTACACAAAGTATAGCCTGGGTTCTAGATATTATAATAATCGGCTTAGTACATCAATCTCCCTGTATTTATGATGCTATGACTTCATCATCATCAACAACCTTTTATCGTCCCACTGCTGGGCACAGGTGTCCTCTCATACAGAGAAGGATTGAGCGTAATCACCACGCTTGCTCAATGTGGGTTGGCGATTTCAGACTTAAAGTCCAGGTTTCCTCAAGATGTTTTCTTTCATTTTCAGTCATTGGTGTCCAAGATATACTTAGAAACTACAATAATAATAATAAGCCTTTATTTAACTATGAATTTCTTAGTTCATAATATAATTTATTTAACTATAGAAAAACAATAAAAGGAACAGTTAATTTGATAATAGTTCATAATAGTAAATTTAGATTTCATTTCGTTGCATTATTCATGGAACCTTTCGGTATAGGCCTCCTCCAAGTGCCTCCATCTATTTCTATCTTTTGCCACATTTAGCCAATGAGGCCAGGAGGAAAAAGAAACTACATATAACTTTAGAAAAGTTATATGGGCACTTGCCTGACCTGGAATCGAACCCGTGCCCTCATATAAACGACTTTCGATTATATTATTATTATGCCATGACTTGTTATGAATCAATTCTCTTCAGTCTCCTCATTTTTCATCGGATTTCGCTTCTACTTCGGTCCCAGTTTATAGACTACGTGATATTCTAAATTCGAAAACTCACTTGATAGTCACAAGTAACACATGTTTGGTGAGTAGTTACATCAAGCATACGCCATCATCAAAAACAATCATCCTATGTTTTTTTTTTTTTTATAAATTATAAACCAGCGCTTGACCGCAATCCTGCCTGATGGTAAGCAGTGACGCAATCGTTGATGGTAAAGCGCACTAGTTTATTAAGAGCCTATTCACTCTAGCCTTGAAGACACTCAAATTGTAGTCCGACGGAAACACCGCCGCGGGCAAATTGTTCCAGTCCCTCGATGTACGCGGTATAAAGGAGGAGGCGAACGCTTCGTCCGGATCGTAATGGTGTTAACAACGTAAGGGTGGAAACCAGCCGTACGACGGGTCGTCCGCTGGTGGAACGGAGATGGGGGAATTAAATCATGCAATTCCCTCGCACACTCCCCGAAATGCATCCTATAGAACACCGAAAGGCTGGCTACTCTACGCCTGTGCTCTAGGCTTTGGAGACCAACTCGAGTTTCAGATCAGGCACGTCCACTGAATCCAGTGGCCATGACACTTGGCAGCACCAGCCCAAATGTGGCTGCAGTACTCCACACACGAACGGACCTGTGCTTTGTATAACATTAGAAGCTGCCCAGGTGTGAAGTACTGCCGGACCTTTGCGATAACGCCAAGTTTCCTGGCAGCCACCCTGGCCTTGGACTCAATGAACCGCCCAAAGTTAAGGTTCGAGGAAATCTCAACTCCCAAGAGCTGAAGGCGGTCGGAACACTCCAAGGACACATTCCGAAAAGTAGGGGCCAAGGTGAACGGGCTCCTTTTGGCGGTGAAAAGACACGCCTGTGTTTTGGCGGCATTGAATGCTACAAGATTGGCATTGCCCCATTCGGAGACTGCCTGCAGTGCAACACTCGTTCGCTCAACCATGGCCTCTCTTTCGGACCGGATTGATTCCCTACTAGCCCGAGCATCCGGCAGGTATCTCTCTACAACTGTGCTGTCATCTGCATACCCATAGATACCGGGCATCAGCAGATCGTTAATATGCAGCAGAAACAGAGTTGCAGAGAGAACAGACCCCTGAGGAACACCGGCATTAGTTGACATGGGCTCAGAAGAGCATCCGTCGACAACAACTCGGAGGGACCGTTCAGTCAGGAAGTCTTTTACCCAGCCAGTCAGGCTAGGGGAAATGCCGTACGCTGGAAGCTTACTCAAAAGGCCAGCGTGCCAAACCCGGTCGAAGGCCTTCGAGACATCAAGGGAGACAGCAATCGCTTCCCCATTCTTCTCGAGGGCCTCGCCCCACAAGTGAGTGGCATACACTAGTAGGTCCCCAGTTGACCGATTGCGGCGAAACCCGTACTGTCGGTCACTGAGGAGATCGTTACCTTCCAGGTATGCCAAGAGGCGCGAGTTCAATACACGCTCCATAATTTTGCAAAGTATGGAGGTGATCGAAATCGGCCGATAGTTGGCAGGATCGGCACGACTACCCTTCTTGGGCACAGGCTGCACGTTAGCAAGCTTCCAGGACTTGGGCACTATACCAGTCCTAAATGAGAGGCGATACAAGCGCGTCAATACAGGAGACAACTCGGGCGCACATGCTTTAAGAACAATCGCTGGTATACCATCCGGACCACTAGCCTTATTCACGTCCAGACGACACAGTACTCTCAGAACCTCCTTGTTTCTAATGCGAACCTCAGGCATTGAAGCTCCGCAATGAGGTAAATTAGGTGGAGTAGCACTGCCAGTATCTAGACGCGAATTATGGGCAAAGAGAGATGCAAAGAGACCTGCTTTCTCTCTCGCCGTATGAGCCAGTGTTCCATCAGGCCTAACCAGCGGAGGCAGTGAGGGCCGACAGAAGTTCGCCTCAACCGATTTGGCAAGGGACCAAAAAGATCTGCTACCGGATGGCTGCGCAGATAACTTGTTGCCAATATGGGTAATGCGGTCGAAGCGAGCCTTCTTGAGCGCCTTCTTGTAGGACTTGGCAGCACGGTTAAAGGCTCTCTTCTTTGAGCTTAGATCCGGAGCTCCGCGGTCACGAGCGTCAACCCAGGCGAGAAATGCCGTGTGCTTTCGCTGTTCAGCTTGGACACAATCGGCATTGAACCATGGGCGAGCCGAGCCACCGACGGGCACGTCATTGAATGGGATAAAATACTCCATAGCTTGACGCACCACATCGGTTATAGCGTCCGCACAGCTCGAAGGATTGTCAGAAGAGAAGCAGACCCGCTGCCAAGGATAAGACGCAAAGAAGTGGCGCATCTCATCCCAATCCGCTGACCTGTATCGCCACATTCGCCGTTCACCACGATAGTCGTGATCTGGTGGGGAGAAGGACGTTACAGACTTCACCAGACAGTGGTCTGAAGTTCCCAACGGTGAGGAAACCGTTACAACACATCTGTCCGGATCAGTGGTCAGCAGAAGGTCCAAACAGTTGGCAGTATGCCCAACTACATCAGGCACCCTAGTCGCTTGCTCTACCAGCTGGGAAAGGCCCATAGAAAGCGCGAAGTTTCGCGCTTCTCTCCCAGCGTGGTCGGTCCTCTGGTATGGGAAGAGCCAGTCCTGGTGGCAGGCGTTGAAGTCCCCCAGAGCGACGAACTGAGCGTCAGGGTGCCGATGCAGCGCATTGTCAGCAGCCTCACTGAGGTGGTCAAATAAACGAGTTGTCTCCTGATCACCGCTGTGCGATCGGTAGACACAGGTGTAAACAATTTTGTCCACACCAGTGTCAACCAACAGCCATAGGGACGAGAAGTGAGGGTCTTCGAGGTGACGGAGGCGCCGGCAACAGATGTCATTGCGGACATATACACAGACCCCGGCACGCTGCAGGAAATGATGCTCCAAGGAGTATCCCGGGTAGCCGAGGTACGCCGCGTCAGTCGGACATCTGATCTGGGTCTCCGTCAAGAAAAGTAGGTGTGGCTTTTCAGTCTCAAGGTGGTGATGTACTGCAATGAGATTGGAGTGCAGACCTCGAACATTTGAGAGGTGCACTTGGAATGAGAGGACGTGCGCCCGCTGTACACATCTACTTTTCTTTATTAACCATTTCATAAAAAAAAAAAATGAGTGAATAGGAAGGAAGACGGCAGTTGAGTGAGGTGATGCAATGATAAACCCAACAATGCGACCAACGATGCTGGGCCAGAGGGAGATTGTTCTGGAGACTGCGGGGACGCCCGAACCCCCCCAGGGATCGCCATCGGGTCCTCTCGTCCGGTCGCCAACCGGCACGATGGGGCCACCCTGGGATTTTTCGCAGTTGGCGGGGCAGCCTTTCGTATGTGGCTGGCACACTACTTGGGCCCCCAACTACCTGCGGTCGCCCAGCGGAGAACCGTGCTTCGGATCCCGCTACCCTCCACGAACAAACTCCCGACACAACACCAACTGGCGCATCGCACCCGGCACACATCGTGTGCTATGTGGTGCGATAGTGCGGTGAAATTGAAGAATTGCAACACTTAAGTGGCAGTGGGCCGGGAATATTGCCCATAGGATCGATACGCGATGAGGCCGAAGGGTTCTCGAGTGGCGACCACCCACCGGAAGACACAGCGTGGGTAGGCCCCCAACAAGGTGGACCGATGACCTGGTGAATGTCGCGGGAAACCGCTGGATGTGGAAGGCTTAGGATCGGTCGTCGTGGAGATCGTTGGGGCAGGCCTATGTCCAGCAGTGTACGTCTTTCGATTGAAATGATGATACACAATGAGTGCGAGCCCATAAAAAAACGAAGACATATCCGCAGTCATAAAAAATAATGTCAGATATCGATTCTCACTTATTGGCTTTAAACAATCGAATTAAAATGATCGAAGGCCTCAAACAACGTTTTACTCACGAAATTCGCTATCATACGACAGCGCATAACACACAATCAGCATGTTGTTTTCAGTAGAACAAACGAATGTTTGTTTTGTCGATGCCAACTAATTGGAGTTCGAAATCGAGTTCTTGCACTTAGATAACAATGGAACACGAATAATCTCGAGCGAAAAGGTACTAGCGTATAGAAATTAAACAATCTTTATTGGGAACGACTTGTCATAACAGATTTTGATTGTTTGACGGATGTCGAATACGCCGTACTTTTGTAGTGCTTAAAAACAAAGAATATTACGATTGATATTTCTTGGAAGTTGACAGTCAGCGGTTCGGCTCAAAGATTTTATCACTGAATTTTCGGGGAAATGCTAACACGAACACAAAATTATCAGATCACCCTTTAGACAGTGTAAAGCTGAATTAATACACATTAAACAAAGGTAACTAGGTACTTTGTTTAGGATCGTGTACTATATTAATTTCTGTAATTTTGAATACCTACCTATAGGTATTTTTCGTTAATAACTCACCTGACTTATGATATTGTACATTCAAAATAATTATATTAATTTTATTATTTAAACAATATGGATGATCTAGTAAAAAGTATGCTTGAGAGTAAAAATGGAAAACTGTAATTTTATTTCGTTTATTTGTCCATAATTATGTATATACATATATATTTTTTTAAAATAATTATAAACTAGTTCTTGACTGCAATCCCGCCTGATGGTAAGCAGTGATGCAATCGTTGATTGTAAAGCGCACTAGTTTATTAAGCCTATTCACTTAAAAAACTAAGGAATAGGAAGGATGACGGCAGTTGAGCGAGGTGATGCAATGTTAAACCCAAGACCAACACGACCAAACGAAGCTGCGCTAGAGGGAGATTGATCTGGAGACTCTCCACGACCAAACTCCCGACACAACAACAATTGACGCATCGTACCCGGCACACATCGCAATACAACTGCTCAGACCCGTCCTCCGTACGGCTTCACCAGACTTCATGCCGGAACACGACGACGTCGTATATTATATTATAAAAAATACATAAAAAAACATTTAAAAATATTGAAACTAGCGGATCCACCGACGTCGGGAGCAGGGTCCAAGCTACTGGTGGTATAGGGATCCAGATACAATAACCTCTTCACCAGAAGAACCAAAGTCACCGACATAACTCTTGGAGTCGCTAAAATTAAGTGGCAGTGGGCAGGGCACATTGCTCGTAGAACCGATGGCCGATGGGGCAGTAAGGTTCTAAAGTGCCGGCAACGTACCGGAAGACGCAGCGTAGGGAGGCCCCCAGCAAGTTGGACCAATGACCTGGTAAAGATCGCGGGAAGTCTTTGGAAATGTTTGACAAAATTTCAACATGAAATCCTAAAAGCATTAAACAACTATGTTATCTGAGAAAATTTTCCTATAAGTTTCTGACATTATCCGCACACAGAAAAGCCTCAAACTAATCAGACAATACGGAGTACAAAAACAGATTTCAGCCTACGACTAACTCAATCGAAACAAGGAAGTTCAAGTAAGCGTCTTAAGATTACACGGGTAAGTTAAATTGGCCAATGTTGGGCAATATTGATCGACAATATTGACGTCACTCACTGTGATGCTAAAGTGTATCCAAAAAATATTGCTGGAGATAATACAACACTATAATAGGCAACTAACAGTCATGGTGGCCTAGTGGCTAAAACACCAGCCTCTCAGGTATGAGTGTGCGGGTTCGATTCCAGGTCAGCGAAGTACCAATGTAACTTTTCTAAGTTATATGTACTTTCCAAGTATATTTGATAATGATACCATTTTAATTATTACTTTTTTTCCTCAACAAGAGCGCCTTCATCCTCTCTCCTATAACAAAAATTAAACAAAACACTTTGCTGTGCCCGACAGGGTCCATAACGTATTCTATAAGAACTATTATGTAACATTTTATTTATAAACATACAATTATAGGACTAATACAGAGCATTCCAATTCAGTGCTATAAATAAGAATAAATAATACAAGAAAAAAACATAACATACATGAAGTCAGAATAATTAGTAAAGAAGCATTTATAATAAATTTTCATTATATATTTTACTATAATAAACAGAAATTATACCTACATCTTTAATTATTATTTTCTATAAGTCTTCTACCTTATTCATGGGCGCACCGAGGGGGGCGGGGCAGTCCCCCCCCCCCCAGATTATCTCTCAAAACATTTATGAACTTCCCTGATTACTAAACAAACTACATATTATAATCGAGGACTTATTAACTTTTAAATAACCACGCAGTTGGCACTGACAAAATGTACGGTGTGATTGCCAAAAACCAGCCAGCATTTGCCCTCCCCCCAGGTCTGACTAACATTATGGAATGCAATAAAGTATTGAGTATCTTGGACACCAATGACTGATTAAAAGGTGAAGGAAGACATCTTCAAGCATCTTTTTTGTCGGTAGGCCATAACATTGGTTGTCGGCAGAAGTTACCAGCCACCAGACAAAGTCTTGTCACCAAGCGATTCGTCGTGTTCCGGCATGATGTCTGGTGAGGCCGTACGGAGGACGGATCTGAGCAGTTGTGTTGCGATGTGTGCCGGGTACGATGCGCCCACAGAAATCGTGTTGTTATTACAATTTCTGTGGATGAGCCAAATGTTTAGTTTAGTCGTAGAGAGTCTCCAGATTAATCTCCCTCTGGCGCAACATCGTTGTTCGTATGTGGTGTGTTGTGTTGGGTTTAACATTGCATCACCTCGCTCAACAGCCGTCTTCCTTCCTATTTTCTCAGTTTTTTTGAGTGAATAGGGTCTTAATAAACTAGCGCGTTTTACCATCAACGATTGCACCTCTGCGTACCATCAGGCGGGATTGCGGTCAATCACTTCTTCTTCTTCTTCAGCCTATAGAGGCCCACTGCTGGACAAAGGGCTCCACCAAGGCTTTCCACGATTACCAGTCTTATATTGCCCGCATCCATCGGCTTCCCGCAATCTTCACCAGGTCATTGGTCGACCTTGTTGGGGGCCTCCCTATACTGCGTCTTCCGGTACTTATCGGAAAATGTCGAAGTTTAGCCAAAATCAGCATTGAAACTGGTAAAGCGGACCCCAGAATCCAAAGTTGAAAAAGATTCGGATGCGACTGTGGTTAACGCTGATGATACTTTATCAATACGTCCCCTTTTACTTGGTTGTACCAGTATAAAAAAGTAAGTAAGCGACGTGACGGTGCGGATACAGGCGACAGTGCTATCAAAAGTAATAAGCTGGCATTAAGCTACACATCAAAAACTATAAGTATCTATTGGTTTCATTTTGACAGTTGGACAACATTAATTGCGTTTTTTGCGTTGTTGAGCAGACACGTTTAAGGAACATATGGGGCAATGGATTAGCAATATGTTTCAAAATCATTTCAATTTATAGAACCGGTGTGTTACGTAATCTAGGGCGCAATACGCTGGAAGAGATTTCTTTGCAAATAAGCATTATTATTATTACAGTCGTGGTGGCCTAGTGGTTAAAACACCAGCCTCTCAAGTATGAGTGTGCGGGTTCGATTCCAGGTCCGGCAAGTACCAATATAACTTTTCTAAGTTATACAGTATGTTAACTAACAGAGGGCGTTCCCGTTAACCCGAAATAGTGCATACATACATGCTAAAAAAAATATTTCCATTCGAAAACAAAATGTTTTAAAATTTTTTCCAATAAGAAAATATTCAATAAAAAATTTAAATTGACATGTAAAAGAAACACACTGTACACGCGAACATGAAAGACGGCAACGTCGCAATTTATTTATACATGACGACTACTATTTTGATTTAAAACAGGAGGTTTCAAATTTATTTCCAATTAGAATTTTTTTTATTCGGATTTTTTTAAGCTTATTTTTCTATGCTGATATTTTTATTTTAATCTATTAATGATATATATTAACGAGTTTAAGGGAACGCCCTCTGTTATTTAACATACTGTATATACTTTCTAAGTATAGCTTGGACACCGAAGACTGATTAAAAGGTGAAGGAAAACATCTTGAGGAAACCTGGACTTTAAGTCTGAAATCGCCAACCCACATTGAGCAAGCGTGGTGATTACGCTCAATCCTTCTCTGTATGAGAGGAGACCTGTACCCAGCAGTGATGATGATGAAGAAGCATTATTACCTTTGTACATATATTTTCTGTTCCATTCTTTTTGTCACTGGGCAATAACTGATGACAAAAAGTCTTATGTGAGGCGCAGCTTTAGAGACTGCTACATCTATTTTTATAGGACGCCGACAAGATATCGCTTTGCTGGTTACTTTGTTATTATTGCATAAAGTGACTTTGACATCGGCTCTATTATATTTGACCTTTGCTACATTTGAATTTCGTACCCGTAAGAAGATTAAAGAAATTTTTGTAACCCTTCTCTGAAAGTTTGCTGTCAATTTCCATGTTAGGAATTGGTTGTGTATCGCATGTAGGGTTTGTTGATTTCAATCATAACACCTACCTAATATAGTTAAGTAAAAAAACTAAAATGAAAGAAAGAAACAGTATTTATTGTGACACAGATTGATATTTTGGAAAAAAAAACTACTGCATATATGACCTTCACAACCCAGTTTAGGCTGGTGCTGCAAAATGCCACCTGGCTCTTTTGGATTCAGTGGAGAGGCGTGCGAAGAGGCTACTTTGCGACTCAGATTTAGCTCAGAAAGGTCTCCAAAGCCTGGAGTACAGGCGTAGAATAGCCAGCCTGTCGGTGTTCTGTAGGATACATTTTGAAGAGTGTGCGAGGGAATTGAATGGTTTAATTCCCCCATCTCCGTTCCATCATCGGACGACTTGACGTACGGCGAAACCCTTATGTTGTTGACACCACAACGTTCCGAACAAAGCGTTTCGCCTCGTCTTTTATACCGCAAGGACTGGAACCATCAAGGGACTGGAACAATTTGCCAGCGACGGTGTTCCTGCCGGACTATAATTTAAGTGTCATCAAGGCTAGAGTGAATAGGCTCTTAATAAACTAGCGCGCTTTACCATCAACGATTGCATCACTGCTTACCATCAGGCGGGATTGCAGTTAAGCACTAGTTTATAATATATGTATATAAGTTTATTTACAAAAAAAAAAAACAGTTACTGGATGTTACTACATCATTATCAACCTTTTTATCATTCCACTGCTGGGCACAGGTCTCCTCTCATATAGAGAAGGAGTGAGCGTAATCACCACGCTTGCTCAATGCGGGTTGGCCATTTCAGACTTAAAATCCAGGTTTCCTCAAGATTTTTTCCATCACCTTCAGTCATTGGTGTCCAAGATATACTTAGAAAGTACATTTATAACTTTAGAAAAGTTACTTTGGTACTTGCCTGACCTGGAATCGAAACCGCGCAGTCATACTCGAGTAGCTGGTGTTTTAACCACCGGGCCACCACGACTACAGGATGTTACCACACACCCTGGTGTTACTGGCTGTTAGATTTTCGGGCTACCCACCCGTAACAACTGTCTATGAATGACAGTTGGTCAGGACCAATGGTTTAATGTGCACGGACGACTACCTTTAGTATTTGTTTTTAATTGATAAAAGGTTGGGTTTAACCATTATCTCTTTACATATACGGAGGTTTCTACATCAATTGATTCCCTTTGTTCTTCCGCCTCTAATTCGTAACCCGCGGTCAAAACAATTTAGGGACCAATTGAGTGTTCTTCCAAATTCATAGCCCAGTTGTTTTTAGTTCATTACGAAGTCAAAGCGAAATTTTAGGCTTTTCCTTTCTATTTTAGACACTTGAATTAGGAAGCGAATGTCGATGGTACTTAGATTGGTATTCGAAGTACCTACCGTTGTAATTTGAAGTGAAATTTAAGTAAAAGGGTTAGGCAAAGGTATATCCTTATGTTTAAGTCAAGGGGCCTACCCACGCTGCGTTTTGCGGTGCGTGGTCGTCATTCAAGAACCGTCTTCCCTATCGGGCATCGGTCCTACGGGCAATATGCCCGGCCCACTGCCACTTTAGTGTTGAATTTCTTCGGGCTGTGTCGGTTACTCTTGTTCTTTTGCGGATCTCCTAATTCCTGCGTCGATCACGCAGTGAAACCCCAAGCATAGCCCTCTCATAGGCACATTGTTAGCGACCACGTCTCAATTCCATAAATCATCACTAGCAACACACACTCGTCGAAGACTTTTGTCTTGAGACACAGTGAGTTTAATACGTTTGTAAACGCACCCACGATACAGGAGAAATTCTTAGTATGAAGCAACGTAGTTAAAAAAAAAATGCTAATGATGACGTATCACACAATTACCCTGCAGATTTTATTCTTTGGTACGGAACCTTAAGTAAGGAATTTTGCTGCGAATAGACAGGATAGTAGCTTTATGTCGTTAAGTTGACAAGGAAAGGAAAAGTACATACATAATATACATAATCAACCTATATTGTTCCTGCTGTTAGACAGAGCCCCCCCCCCCCCTCCCTCGTTGAGAGGGAGTGGGCCGTAATCTACCACGCGGGCCCAGTACACGTTGGTAGATGTCACATGTCTCAGTATTTTTTAGCTCTAGGACATGCCGGTTTCCTCACTATCTTTTCCTTCACCGCTATGAAAGCAGTAGTGATGAAATAATTTACACAAAGTAAGGCACCTGTATATCTTGGACACCAATGACTGATTAAAAGGTGAAGGAAAACATCTTGAGGAAACCTGGACTTTAAGTCTGAAATCGCCAACCCGCATTGAACAAGCGTGGTGAATCAAATCAAATCATTTATTTCAAATAAACCAGTTACAGGCACTTTTGAATTGTCAGAAGGTCGGTCAGTCAATAAGATGGAGCTAGTCGCCCATTCCAAAGAGTAGGTACCTATGGAGAAGAACGGGCAAGAAACTCCATGGACACTCTTTTAAATTTTCAAGCTATCGTTACAAATATTTGTTTACATCATTCATGTTGAAATCAACCGTGTGAGAACGATGCAGAAATATATTGTACGCTGAGAGCGTCAATAATGGAAAACACACAAAAATCAATTCAGAATTTAAAATACGCCGTGGCAGCTAAGTGACGACCAGTCCCCTCTGACGGCGTCCGTTCACGAACATGACGTATGGATCAGCATCATTCAGCTCAACCATAATGAAGGGAACCTAATAACCCAACACACACGCCTCCATCAGCGAGACATTTGAGTGAGCATGACATACTCTCAACAGCCAGAGCACAATCAAGTTAATAAAATAGACTAACCCAACAAATAAATGCCTTACAGCACATTCGTACATTGTGCTCACACGTTTGCCATGCAATTATACAATACTAAGAAATTGAATCTACACAATGCTAAGATAGACGCTAGCCTAGATTACGCTCAATCCTTCTCTGTATGAGAGGAGATCTGTGCCCAGCAGTGAGACGATAAAAATAAAAATTTATAAAAGGTTGATGATGGTGATGATGAAAACGCCTGACGGGGTTAGAACTTACGAACTACAACTTGTAAGTCTCAGCCACTAGGCCACCGCTGCTGAAAAGGAAAAGTGTTAATTACAATTTCTTAAAATAAAAAAGAGGTGAAAATAAATAAGCTCTTAACAAAGTACGAAAGAAATTGATTAGCGAATAATTCGATAAAACTTCGAAATACGATACGGGACGTTATTAAAATTTTAATGATCGCCAGTTTGACACAGCTGTACCTACTGGCTTTTCACAGTTTCGTTTATTAATTTGTAACATAACTCTGTAATAAACGGAAAAATAATTGAGAAAACATCGGATATCGGATGACAATTGGATTAGTTAAGATCCAATTTTCCTTCTTTAGGATATTTGTTTTTTTTTTATGTAAGCATTGTTTTAACTTGCTGTTAAATACAATTATGTTATAGTATGTTTTTAAAAGACATACTTGTTTATTCGTTGATTGAACGGATTTCAAGTTACATTATATATACCTGGGTACCTCGAGCTAAGTGGGGCTGATGCGCGCGTCATGCTCGTGAACGGGGGCCGTCAGTGGAGACTGGTCATCTCTTAGCTGCCAGTGGGCTTAATTAATTTTCTATCTTTTCATTAATTTTTATAATTATACATTGTGCTCACATGATAGAAGCAACAGAAATATGTAACGAAGACATGTAATCAATATTATGATTTTAAAAGAGTGTCCATGGAGTTTCTTGCACGTTCTTCTCCATAGAGATCTACGCTTTGGAACGTGCAATTTAGCTTCACTTTTCTTGGACTGACCGACATTGACCGATATTCAAAAGCACCAACTATTGGTTAATTTAAAATAAACAATTTTGATTTTGATTTGATTTCGACATCAGTTAGACTTGTTGACTGCGACTATTCCACGGGAAATGAGTAAATTTTTGCTGACATTGAGTAAGACACGCGCTCAAACAAAGTATAGGACTCGCAGTAAGTAGATTATAATAGTTCTTCTGAATAAAGGTAGATTTTATGTGGGTACCTACTGATAATAATGTGCTATAATAGTAGATCCCCAACCCGCCTGCCAAGCGTGGGGATTATGGCAAACCCCTCCAATGCAATGAAAGCCTTGGGAGAGGCCTTTGTCCAGCAGTGGACCTCTAGGTTGAAGAAGAAGAAGATAGTACTAGGGTAGGTTATTCACTTAGTTTTAATGTAATGACTGCTTACATAGCTCGAAGAGCCGATGGCCGATGGGGCAGAAAGGCTCTTGAATAGCGACCACGTAGGTACCGGAAAGCGCAGCATCGGACGTCCACCGACTAGGTGGTCGGATGATCTGACCAAAATCACAGAGAACGTTGCTTAAAGTTAACAAGTTATTAGCGAATGTTTAACCATACATTTTTGATGTTAGCGCGTCACTTAACTTTAATCATCGTTTATGAATAAACACAATAGTGTTTAAGGGTTTTATTTATAAACGACTATTAGAGTTAAGTGACTTGAAAACGTCAGAAATGTATGTTTAAACATTTGATAATCACTAGTTAACTTTCAGCAACTTCTTCTTCTTCTTCTTCCTCAGCCTATAGATGTCCACTGCTGGACAAAGGCCTTCCCCAAGGCTTTCCTCGATGACCGGTCTTGTGCTGCCCACATCCATCGGCTTCCCGCGACCTTCACCAGGTCATCGGTCCACCTTGTTGGGGGTCTCCCTACGCTGCGTCTTCCAGTACGTGGCCGCCACTCCAGAACCTTGCTGCCCCATCGGCCATCGGTTCTACGAGCAATGTGCCCTGCCCAATGCCACTTAAGTTTAGCGACTCGCAGAGCTATGTCGGTGACTTTGGTTCTTCTGCTGATCTCCTCATTTCTGATTCGATCACACAGAGAAACTCCGAGCATAGCTCTTTCCATTGCCCTTTGTGTGACTCTGAGCCTTCGTATGAGGCCCATTGTGAGCGACCACGTTTCCATTCCGTAAGTCATCACTGGCAACACACACTGGTCAAAGACTTTAGTCTTGAGACACTGTGGTATCTTGGACGACGAGAAGATGTAGCGTAGCTTCCCGAACGCTGCCCAGCCGAGCTGAATTCGACGAGACACCTCTTTCTCGAAGCACTTTAAGCAACGTTTATGAATAAAGGGGTTTAAATTCAGCGCATCTCTATCCTTCTATTTCATTTAGAAAAGGACAGGAGATAAAATGTTAGTTTGGTCCTGTAAAATTAAGATATAGGTACTATAGGCAGCTTAGATATCTTTTTATTGTATTGTATTCGAATTACGTATATAACGCTTACGTTCGAAAAAGTACAATAATTCAAATATAGAATCATAAATAAGTCAATTCACAAATCGCATTGATAAGATAGTCTGCATAACTGATGACACAATTGGGTTGTATCTATCCTAAAAAATAATTTAATGTCCATCAGATAGATTTCCAAATATATTGAACACGTATTTTGTATTTTTACTTTCATTCAAATACTTAGGAAGATATATTGATTTGAAATGTCGCATGATGTCACGCCGTGGTACAAAATATACCACGACGTGACGTAATTAGCCCCACTCCGTAACTTTAATACGCTATATCTCGGTAGTTTTTGGTAATTTCGACAAAATAAAAAATACGAGTCTGAATTTTTTTTATTATCTGTAAGACAGACTAATTATTTTTTTGATTTTCATACCTTGGATACATCCCTATTGTAGTACTATACTATTATTACACATGAATTATTTATTTACTAGCTTTCCGACCGCGGCTTCGTATATAAAGTACCCTATTATTTAATCCGGACTTCTAACTTTACGCCTGCAAAATTTCAAAGCAATCGGTTCAGTAGTTACGGCGTGAAGCGGAACAAACAAACAAACTCACTTTCCCATTTATATTATTATAGTAATGATAATACCATTTAAACACTCGAAAATATTAGGTAATGGTGTGAATTATTTATTAACTCAAGGCCAATTTATTGTGCACTAGTCTTTTCAGGCATTGCATATATATTTTTAATTTATACATTTAGTTATTTAAAGTAACTGATTTCAATATTTTGGCTTTTCAAGCAGTTATTACTTTTAAATTAATTTTATTTTACTTCAAAAGTAGGCTGAAGAGTTCAATATCTTTGCATGCATAACACAATATTATAAATCCTAATTTGGCGTTTTTGTTTCTCATCAAAAACTTTAAGCATGCCACTTGGCAGTTTTAGAGGTGCTAATGATAGATATTTTTCTAATAACATATACGATCTAACTAATCGATTATAATCGTTTAGTTAGTTATTATTATTGCATGTAAACGAACATTAGAAAATAACATTAATTAGGTATAGGGATGTATCTAAGGTATGAAAATAAAAAAGCAATTAGTCCGTCTTGTAGATAATAAAAAAAATTAAGACCCATATTTTTTATTTTGTCGAAATTACTATAAGCTACTGAGTTATAGCGTATTATAAAAGTTACGGAGTGAGGGCTAATTACGTCACGCCGTGGTATATTTTGTACCACGGCGTGACGTCATGCGACATTTCAAATCAATATATCTTTCTAAGTATTTGAATGAAGGAAAAAAAAATACATGTTCAATCCATACTAATATTATAAATGCGAAAGTAACTCTGTCTGTCTGTCTGTCTGTCTGTCTGTCTGTCTGTCTGTCTGTCTGTTACGCTTTCCCGCTTAAACCTCTCAACCGATTTTGATGAAATTTGGCACAGACAATCTTTAGACCCTGAGAAAGAACATAGGCTACCTTTTATCCCGGAAAAATTTGATGTTCCCGAGGGAAATCTAAAAAGCGCGATATAACCGAACTCCACGCGGGCGAAGCCGCGGGCGGAAAGCTAGTATTTTTTATAAATCTATCTGATGGACATTAAATTATTTTTTAGGATACTACCCGATTTTTTATATGTTCTTACTTGTTAGATATGCGAGTTTATTAGTAGGTACCTACTTTCGTCTAAAGAAGACGAATAGTAATTACATAGGTATTTACTATATACCCAGTGGTGCCGACGGTGAATGATTTCTTTCAGAATAATTATGAAACTGATCAGGAAGAAGCTACAATAGTTATATTTTCAATTTGTCCTCACCGTCACTAATTACAAATAGTTCTAATGATTTTATATTGTTTTATTTAAAGGTAAAGTTATAAAATATTGATGGAATGTGTCCAATATAAGTCCAGTAGAAATAATTTAGTGAGATCATTGAATTTGAACAGAACTGATGTAGGTATGTTCAATTCTATCTCAACCAAATGGTGACGATTTGAAAGTTTTGTTCAAATTCATAACCCACGTGTTGTGAAAGTTTAATTTTTTAGGTTACAACGTACAACATACGCTATGCGTAAAAGCCCCTATAAATCAATAAAGAAAAAAAAAAGGATTGAGAAAGCAGTTATAAATTGATGAACGTTCATTCGGAATTCAGTATTTAGATTTTTTGTGTCACTTGATTGTCAATGTTTAATGTGAGTCGACTCAGGGGCTGATTTATTTCCCTAAACTTGACAATATGACTTGATTTTTCTTTATCATGAGAGGCACCGAAAGTTTTGCCAATCGGTTTATATGGGATATCATTTGGAGTTTGGAGGTTAAATGAAAGTCAATTGATATTATTTGCTTATCTACACTATTATAAATCGGAAAGTGAGTTTGTTTGTTTATTCCGCTTTCACGCCGTAACTACTGAGCCGATTACTTTGAAATTTTGTAGACGTAAAGTTAGAAGTCCGGATTAAATAATAAGATACTTTTTATCGCGGAAATATTTGATATTCCCGAGGGAAATCTAAAAATCGCGATGTAACCGAATTCCACGCGGGTGAAAAGCTAGTTTTAAAATAAATTCCATCTTTATAATTTTCATGGCCAATCATCGTGATTAAAAACAAATGAAGGACCAACATGCTCATTTAAAATCTCTTCGACGTATCTGGGAGCCACCAAAGAACTATTTTCTACTCCGTATAACTCTCCAAAAATATCGCAGCCCATAAAATTATGCACCCTCCATCGAATGGCACCTTTCTTCAAAACACGCTTGACGTTACCGTCCACATGGTCGTCTAGATCCTCTTCGTCCCCCATCGTGTCTGATTAAACAAAATTTAGACTCATCGGAAAACATAACCCTTTTTTTCCGGGTGGAAAATCCTCATGGATGTCCTCCTAAAAACCACCCGGTTGTTCCATCACACACCTACACCGGGGGTTGCGAGAACTAATACTGCTTCCACAACCCCCGATTGGTGCTGATCCGCCACCGTGGGCCTCCTCGGAAAACATAACCCTGGACCAATCTTCATCTGTCCATCGGAAGTGTTCTCGAGCAAATCGAAACCTGGCAAATCGATGTTCTCTGAGCAGTTTAGGGCCATTTACTGGCCTATTAGGATTTATATTGGCTTCACTAAGTCGCCGCAGGATCGTGTCAGAACTCACATTGTTGTAGTGAACTTCTAAAAGGCTATTTTGGACCTGAACAGGATGTCGATTTCTTAACATAGTGTTCACGATGAATCGGTTTTCTCGTATAGTTGTGAACCATGCCATTCTCTGGTGTTCTGATGTTCAAGCCGGTCTCTTGAAATCGCTGGGGTACTATTTGGAGCGTGGATAAAGATACACCTACTGTTCTAGCCGTACTCCGACTGACTCCTTCCTTCTTCTTCTTCCTCAGCCTATAGATGTCCACTGCTGGACAAAGTCCTCCCCCAAAGCTTTCCACGATGACCGGTCTTGTGCTGCCCGCATCCATCGGCTTCCCGCGACCTTCACCAGGTCATCGGTCCACCATGTTGGGGGTCTCCCTACGCTGCGTCTTCCAGTACGTGGCCGCCACTCCAGAACCTTGCTGCCCCAACGGCCATCGGTTCTACGAGCAATGTGCCCTGCCCACTGCCACTTAAGTTTAGCGACTCGCAGAGCTATGTCGGTGACTTTGGTTCTTCTGCGGATCTCCTCATTTCTGATTCGATCACGCAGAGAAACTTCGAGCATAGCTCTTTCCATTGCCCTTTGTGTGACTCTGAGCCTTCATATGAGGCCCATTGTGAGCGACCACGTTTCAGTTCCGTAAGTCATCACTGGCAACACACACTGGTCAAAGACTTTAGTCTTGAGAACACTGTGGCTTCTTGTACCATGGTGATAATTCGTGTCCATTCTTCAGGAGGTAATGACATGTTGGTCCACAAGATACTGTGACCAGAACAAAAAGCTGTTTATACTGACAGCTCGGTTTGAAACAAAAGCTAAAAGTATTCTTTTATCAAAAAAATCGAAATTTCATATTTTTCAAAATTCTGAACTTCTCTTTTTTACGTTAAAGTTTCTTCAAATCCTTTTTTGGAATGAGTGCCTCTTATCCCTATATATCTTATCCTCTTATATAACTTTAGATGTCGCGGTTTTTCTAAGTGACTCGTTGTTTATGCGGCCCAGTGTATATAACTTGTTTTGAAAAATTTGCCCTAACTTATATAATAGAATATATAAAAGCTACTTTGGTTTAAAAGTTACTATGGAACGAATTAGGCTTAAATCTACTTATCCCTATTCGATTTACCTCAAGATGAGATAATTCCATCAATTTTACACCAAACTTTACAATATGATAACGAGGTTTTGTTTGAAATAAGATGAGCAAGAAATTATAATTCGCTAACCTTCTACAAGGATACCTTTTGAATCTTTAATGTTTAATTTGATGGACAAAGTAGAAAGTTCCAAAATGGAAGGTGATCTTACTTGTTCGGTAATTAAAATATTAATAACCGATAGATTCTATAAATATCTCATCGTGATAAGAAACTTTGCTCAAGTTCAAAAAGTTACAAAAACATAACGCAATAAGAAATTATTGAGAGAACATGCGTCACATGCGTCTTCTCTATATGAGAAGAGACCTGTGCCCAGCAGTAGGATGATAAAAAGGTTGATGATGATGATGATGCTGGCAAAACGGCTGTCGCTCAGCATTATGATGCGACCCTATGCAAAACAAAGCCCAGCGCTGGTTTTCAGCTACAGTCAGATTAACTATCAAAGATCTACGAATTACAATCAGAACCAACAGCTTAATTAGCTTTACGAGGTAATGGGGTCTGTGGGGGTATGTGAGATTTATTTATTTATTTAAATAGAACGGCAGATGTCAATTACACTATTTAAACACAAACTACATTAAACATAAATAAAGAGAAGAGAAACATATAACAAACAATATAATAAAATCGTTAAACACACACACTTTAAACATACACTTAATTCAGTCATGCATTCATCTCACAAAACTTCAAACACTTTGACAGTATCGTCTTCCATTCATCTACGAAAATATCGAAATCAGTGTTTGAGTTCAGAAGAGCGTTAATAGCTGCTAATATCGGAGATGGTCACTCTTTTATGAACCAACCGCTCTTAGCGTAGGTTAAGCTGATCTGTCGAGTCGTACGGGTATTATTAGTTAGTTAAAAGTCCTAAGTTAAATAGGGAAGAAGAAGTAACAGTCAGTCGATGTAGATGTTGGTTGGTACAGTGGCTGGGCGATCGACGGCCGCAATGTGTGTCGCGTGTTCGTTTCTCGCACGGAACAAATATTTGTATGGCCTACAGGTGGTAGTTCCGGGTCTGGCTCTTTGTGTATGTGAGCTTAAGTTTGTAAACGCACTCACGATACAGGAGTAATTTTAAAGTGCCAAAAAAAAAAAAAATTGGTGGTGTGTGGCAATTTTTTTTAAGAAATTACGATAGAAAAAGATTATAAGTCAACAATCATAAGTCCCCCAAAAAGATAGGTAAACAATACTAAATTCTATTATTTCCAAATAAAAACCGGAATGAGGGAAGTCTTATTTCCTCCAAACGACTTACGCGGTTTGAATTGATACTTTTTATATATTATTATTTTATATTAAAGAATAATAAATTGTCAATGAATTCTTGATAAAAAACACATGTTTAATGTAAGTACTGTTCCCGAGGGACATCAGTGAAATCCCTCGGAAGAATTCACATAGCGTAAATAATAAGAGACTTTTGGGAAATGTTCCATTCTGTTCCGCTTCGTTAGACGTATGTATTTTAAAGTAGATGGATCTTATACAATGATAGTTCGATCTTAATAATTGAGGGTGGCTAAGCAATAACGCGGGTAGGCCCCCGACAAGGTGGATCGACGACCTGGTGAAGGTCGTGGGAAACCGTTGGATGCGGGAGGCGCAGGACCGGTCGTCGTGGGTCCTTGGGGAAGGCCTATGTCCAGCAGTGGATGTCTTTCGGCTGAAATGATGATGATGATAATGAAGAAGCAATAGCAGTCGCACAATTCGGTCATTCAGGTTAAACTGGTTAAGGTTGGTCCGTGTATGGGTCTATCTTATATCTTATCTTGTCTTGGTATGTCTTTACAAGCCAAGACTTGTATTCAGCTGTATCCGGTTAGATTGGAAGGTGATGATGGCATATGATGATGAAGTTCGGCATTATTTGACGGGGCATTTGGATCTTTTTATAATCTAGACTTAACTTGGGGAATAGTTGTGAGTTACAATAATAAATATTATTATATAGATAATATTTTAATTTATTTTGTAATGGCAACAGATTTGCATGTCCAAATCACATAATATCGATAAATAAAAATACAGGGCACTAGTCTTTAAAAAACTTTTATATAACGTAATAATTTCGTAAAAACATTGAGGTTAAAAATAAAAACGAAATGTTGTCATTTGATTCACAAGTATTAAACATCTGTTTATTAAACAGCATGTTATTTTCGTTATTCATAAGCTTTGGCAAATCCTTCTATAGCTTTTATTACAACAAAGGCAAAAGGCTACAAAGATATTTGTAATTTCGTTTAATTTAATTTAAATGGGCTATATAGTAGAAAAGGGGTCTTAATTTGACATAGTGTTACAATTAATATGATATATCTATCAAATGCTTCGTATAAAGAGGCATGCTTATCAAGTGACTTATGTCAAGGTAAAATTAATACAAACATAAGAATTCAATAATGTGTACATAATGAAAAATGCTTATTTCCATGGTCTAAACATCAGGTCAATTTTTTTTATCCCTTCTGATCCACGATTTGCTATTTTATCAAAGACAATAACTGTATTTCATTTATTCAGTATCTAAACATGAAATTTAAGTATCATTACGTTATATAGGGATTTCGTGCTCCAATTGTTACTTAAAATCGGGACAGGAGGCAGACATTATTTTTGTTACAAATTCTTATAATATAATAGCTACTTATTTATTTCCTTTATTTGCTTCCATTATTATTCACGGTACTTCGATTTTCTAGCTTGATTTAAAATGTCAATGGTTTCGTTATTAAGTACTCGGAAAGAAACCTAGAGGATTCTCTTCTGTTATTATTAATACTTATGTCTATTGGTATTCCGTATTTTAAATTTATCGAAGTGATATTTCCTTTGAGAGAAAATGTAAAGGTTGATACATTATTCATTTGAGACTTGTGTTTATATGGACATAAAATCGTCGACCAATTCTGGGCTGACTGTATACAAATGGCCATCGACAAACCACGGACAAAAAAAAATGTTTTTAATTCTAAATTTGTAGTTTTTATTAAACATTATGAATATGATTTCTAATCAAATAAACCAATTGGTTTATTTGATTAGAAATCATATTCATACAGATAATGTACAGATAATGTCTAATTGTTAAAGGACGGCCAGTCAGTAAGATGTAGCTAGTAACTCATTCCAAAGTCGAGGCCGTTTTCCGGCTTGACGTCTGGTGAAGCCGTACGGAGGACGGGTCTGAGCAGTTGAGTTGCGATGTGTGCCGGGTACGATGCACCAAATGTTGTTGTGTCGGGAGTTTGGTCGTGGAGGGTCTCCAGATCAATCTACCTCTGGCGCAGCATCGTTAATCGTGTCGTTGGGTTTAACATTGCATCACCTCGCTCAACTGCCGTCTTCCTTCCTATTCGCTAATTTTTTTAAGTGAATAGGCTTAATAACCTAGCGCGCTTTACCATCAGCGATTGCATCACTGCTTACCATCAGGCGGGATTGCAGTCAATCACTAGTTTATAATTATAAAAAAAAAGGAAGAACTAGCAAGTAACTCCACAGACACGATTTTAAAATCATAAAATTATTACAAAATATTTAATTACATCATTCAAGGTACATTTATCCATGTGAGAACGATGCAGAAAGATGTGCATATTAGAAGCGTCCGTTAGATAAAACTTAAGAGTATTTCTGAATTTAAAATGAGTCGTGGTGGCTAAGAGATGACCGATCCTCAATGACGTCGCTTGTTCACAAACATGACGCATGGCGCCGCACCATTTATTTAGCTCAACTATTTTGATGGGAACTTAATGATCCAACACACAAGCCATTACACACATTATAGTCAGCACTCTCAACCGACAAAACACATTCAAGTCAATGAAGGACGGCGACGGGATTTCAATTTCATCCCCTCGTCTGTAATGAAGCCTTATTTAAGGCTGGTAACAATTGAAAAAGAAAGAGTCATACTTGTCGGATATCTTGGCTTTCCCGCAGATCTGCCCATTGCTGATTCGAATATGCACTTTGACTGTGACCTTAACAGCCTTCTTGTGAGGGTCACTTTTCTTAGACCAGAACTAAGGAAGGGGGATAGTTTTTCATCACAATAAGGCTAGACCTCACATGTGTTGAGCCACTCAGCAAAAATTAAGAGAGCTTGGCAGGGAGGTGTTAATGCATCCGCCGTATAGTCCTAACCTTGCACCTTCAGATTTCCATCTGTTTCGGTCTCTTCGGAATCCTTTAGGCAGTGTCAGGTTAACATCACGAGAGGACTGCCAAAACCACTTGCTATTTTGTTCAGAAGTCCCAAAATCTCATACGTACATAAATGTTTATACATACCTACATAAATGTTTTGAATTTTCTTAAAAAATGCCATAAAACTTTTTGCCCAACCTAATATTATAAGTTATTAAGAATTTTCCTTTCTATAAGGATATTCTTCGTACATAACTTATATTACTTTTACACAACCTACTTACCAACCTCTCATATAAAAAACCCACCCACATATTATAGTCAATGATTAAATTTTTTTTTACCAAATATCTCGTAAGCCCTTCATCAATTTAAAATATGAGCTTTATTAGCTTTTGTCATTGCAAAAAAGAGAGAAACTTGTCGGCCAATATCTCGCTTACAGGGATATATTCTCAACTTAAACTGGTCGAAGCTTCAACTCAAACAATGGACGATGTTGATCGGTCTACAGAACTCGAACAATATGATCCTTTTTACAAAGAGTTCACAATTAAATAAGGGTATTAAGCGTTCACTTTACAAATACTTACTTTTGCTTCTAAGAACTTAGCGTTTTCTGTATGGCGTTGTCAATAACGTTTGTGCACTGTGACAATGCTGCTACTTAACTTTGATCAAACTTTTTTTTTTCTCGGTGATAGGCCATAATATAGGTAGGCTGCCGGCAGAAGTTACCACCCACCAGACAAAGTCTTGCCGCCAAGCTATTCGTCGTGTTCTGGCATGATGTCTGGTGAAGCCGTACGGAGGACGGGTCTGAGCAGTTGTGTTGTGATGTGTGGCGTGTACGATGCGCCAAATGTTGTTGTGTCGGGAGTTTGGTCATGTAGAGTCTCCAGATTAATCTCCCTCTAGTGCAGCATCGTTTGGTCGTGTTGGTCTTGGGTTTAACATTGCATCACCTCGCTCAACTGCCGTCATCCTTCCTATTCATAAGTTTTTTAAGTGAATAGGCTTAATAAACTAGTGCGCTTTACCATCAACGATTGCATCACTGCTTACCAACAGGCGGGTTTGCAGTCAAGCACTAGTTTATAATTATTAAAATAGAAATATTCGCTTGTTTTTTTATTACTCAATCATCTAAACATTACTACTTATATTATGATCGATTTTGAAAAGTTTCGTAATCTACTAACAAAATGGCGTCATTATCACTTTGTAGTGGTCAATCACTGACACTTCACTCCATATTAATAAATGTTCAAATTGACTAGTAATTTTTAGAATATCATTTCTACTAACGGGTTTTATAATATTGGCAACACAGCAATGTCTTTCTATCACCATTCTATATATTTCAGACTGACATAATTGATGGGTCATTATGAATGTAGCAGATTTCCAACTTCTAACAGAATGGCAATGGAATCGTGTTGGAATGACAATATGATAAAAATAGCATAATAGGGTCCCTATACAGGGCCAGCGTGATGTAAGACCTACCCACACTCTCTCTCTTGAAGAATTGAGGCCTGTGTCTCAGCAGTGACAAACACACTGATTATTTTCTTTATAAACTAAACTAATTTTAAGTTTAGCGCTTATTTTTATTTCTATTTCATTAAGAAAAGGATAGAAGAAAATATATTAGTTTAGTCCTGTCATCATCTCATCATCATCATAATCAACCTTTTTATCGTCCCACTGCTGGGCACAGGTTTCCTTTCATACAGAGAAGTACCTATTGAGCGTAATCACCACGCTTGCTCAATGCGGGTTGGCGATTTCAGACTTAAAGTCTAGGTTTCCTCAAGATTTTTTCCATCACCTTCAGTCATTGGTGTCCAAGATATACTTAGAAAGTACATATAACTTTAGAAAAGTTACATTGGTACTTGCCTGACCTGGGATCGAACCCGCGCCCTCATATTTGAGAGGCTGGAGTTTTAACCACTAAGCCACCAAAATTATTGGATACCGCACATAAATTCACAGTAGTGTCCTAGTGTGAACGGGCTTCTGCAAAAGGTACAATTTCCCTCTGCTAACAGTGACGTTTTTCCCGAGAGGTCGGAAGCATTTATAATGACTGACCCAAAGTTAAGACCCTCATCTGTAATTCTGTTTGCATAAGCATTCAAGCATTATGACAATCAAATGGGCAAACGGTCTGACATGACATTCAGATGGGGATGACGCTGCTAAGTCAACTGTCACTGCATAGAGGAGGATTGATAGGTTATCACTCTAAGAAAACTCCTGGTTGACCGCCTGTTAATTCGTACTCCTTTGGTAGGTAAGTATTTGTATTTCGAACTGTATTGAGATTTGTTGAGGTTGAATTTTAATATTGTCTCTGGCTGATTTTTATAAAGAAATTAAATAAATTCAAGTTTAGAAGATAGATTCGACAGATAGGAAAAACATGATTTTGTTGTTTTTTTTTTTGAACATCATGTGAGAATAAAATAAAGAACGGATTGTATTTTTTTTATGCTTTTACCATAGGATCCCAAGAGGTTGCATCCTTTTAATAATTTCATCATAACAACAAAGTTCTAAATACAAATGTGACAGCTTAGTATCGTGGAGTTTCGTTTGTAGTCGCATTTTTCATTAAACTTTTAAAATTATTTATAGGGTCGTTTACTAAATAAAAACGCGTGATTTATGTAGTAAAAAGTGCATTCAGTAAATAATTCATAAAGAACATTGAAATATCGCAGCAAAGTGGCCACATCGTGACTGTGCCTCAAACCTGCGTCATAGACGGTTCACGCGGCCGTCTTTTTCAACTGTCATTGTCGATATCCGCCATTATTGTGCAATAAATTTTTCAAAGAATTTCTATAATTTGTTAGACGTGTTATTGGCAAAATTGTGGTATTTATTCCACAGAGGCCATGGATGGATCAAGGGTTGAGGTTGAATCTCACCTTGAAAAAAGAAGAACTTAGTATCGTACTCGTACACGTCCGCTTTTACCAGTCCAACTGCTGAAATGGCTAAACTTCGACATTTTCCATGAAGCGACTGCCGTCTGACCTCCACAACTTGAAGGCGACATCGAAGCATTGCAGTTAGACCAATAGGCTATTTGACAGTATTCAATTATTTGTGATTTTTTGCTTTAATTGCATAAAATGAGGGTTCTTTATATCATTTACAAGAGTTTTAATAAAAAATAATAACAATTATTATATCCAAAACACAAAAATATGTTTGGCTTTTTGTTTCTCGCGCCACACATTGTGAAACGATCCGGATTGGCTAATGTCGCGATGACGTCATACGCTTGTTTCCGGCAAACTTATAAACTGTTTTTCGGGGGTTTTTATCGATTTATTTGTACAACCCAGTACAGTACACCACTTGTAAACCATTTTATTAGATAACAACAGCAAATAATAATTAAAAACAAACACCACTGAGAACCGAAAACCGCTTGTGACGTCATTTACCAGGCGCAACGCCATATTGCTGATTATATCGTTTTCGCGGCTTATTTGAATTTTGAATTTTTATTTGCATATTTCTTACGAAATACGTATTTAAAATTAAAAAAAATACTTTGGATGAACTTCTTAACCGCAACCAAGTAATTCAAGATAAAAATTATAAATCTGTCAAATAGCCTATTGTTGGACTTTTTGAGGGCTCCAACAACCCGTAACGACTGCTTCTAGATGTTCGTATGGCAACCGGGACCAACGGCTTAACGTGCTTTCCGAGGCACGACCAGACCAGTGCAAATATTCATATTCATGCATACAAATACTTGCACTGTGCGGGGATCGAACCCGCGCCGAAAAAGCAATGAATGTTGTTGAACTGTCGGAATGAAACCCATTGCTACTGTAGTATGTTACGCAATTACCCTGCAGTCTTGTCAAAAAGAGCGTCGTGCTTGATATGTTTTCAATGGAAGTTTCTAGAATGTTCAGAAGCTTTGACGTTAGAAGCTTCGACTTCGGGTGGAACGACTGAAAAAGGCCCGCCTCTTAATGTCCCTTTTATTAAGTAAAGAGAAGTCCATATTTTGATAAACAACTTTCTCTACATTAACTTCGATAATGAACTTATCGGCTTGTAAAAATCTTTGTATTTTCGACCTTTACATTATTAGGTATTTTAAAAAGTTCATCAAAGTTCTTGGAAACTTGAGATAATCTTTTGTTTGTGTTATAAGTTGTGATAATCATTTTTTTTTAAATAATCTGCTTTATTCACAATTGATTAAATTAGAAAGCATGTGCGATGGAGAGGAAACTAACTAATTTTAATACATAAAACCTTTTGAAGGTTCACTTAATTCAAAAAGTAGGTAAAGTTTTTTTCCTTCTGGATTTCTTTTGTGTAACGATTAAAGAGATTCGGAAACAAATAGATTGCTTGGCAAACTTACCTATCTATATCCTGTGTTCCACATTATGAGTTTGATTTTATTTATAAATTACTAGCTTTTCGCCCGCGGCGTCGCCCGCGTGGAATTCGTTTTTTTTTTTAATAATTATAAACTAGCGCTTAACTGCAATCCCGCATGATGGTAAGCAGTGATGCAATCTTTGATGGTAAAGCGCGCTAGTTTATTATGCCCAATCACTTAAAAAAAACTTAGTGAATAGGAAGGAAGACGGCAGTTGAGCGAGGTGGTGCAACGTTAAACCTAACAACACGACCAACGATGCTGCGCCAGAGGGAGCTAGATGTGGAGACCCTCCACGACCAAACTCCCGACACAACAACATTTGACGCATCGTACCCGGCACACATCGCAACACAACTGCTCAGACCCGTCCTCCGTACGTCTTCACCAGACATCTATCGCCAGATATATATCGCTCTTTTTAGATTTCCCTTGGGAAAAGCAAATTTTTCAATAAAAGGTAGTCTATGTCGTTTCTCAGAGTCTAAAGACTGTCTGTGCCAAATTTCATCAAAATCGGTTCAGAGGTTTAAGCGGGAAAGCATAACAGACAGACAGACAGGCAGAGTTACTTTCGCATTTTAATATTAGTATGGATAAACTAGTGCTTGACCGCAATCCCGCCTGATGGTAATCAGTGATACACTCGTTGATGGTAACGCGCTCAATTTATTAAGAGCCTACACACTCTAGCCTTGTAGACACTTAAATTGTAGTCCGACGGAAATATCGCTGCTGGAAAATTAATCGAGTCCCTTGATGTACGCGATATACAAGAAGAGGCGAAACGCTTCGTACGGATCATTGTAGTGTCAACAACGTAAGGGTGCAAACTCGCCGTGCGACGGGTCATCGGATATGGTTACCGCACTTAGTTCTTCTAGTGGACCATTATGCGTCCTTCTTCTTCTTCTTCTTCATCTTCAGCCTACAGAGGTCCACTGCTGGACAAAGGCTACCCCCAAGGCTCTCCACGATGACCAGTCTTGTACTGCCCGCATCCATCGGCTTCCCGAGACCTTCATCAGTCCACCTTGTTCGGGGCCTCCCTACGCTACGTCTTCCGATACGTGGCAGCCACTCCAGAACCTTACTACCCCATCGGCCATCAGTTCTACGAGCAATGTGCCCCACTGCTACTTAATTTTAGCGACTCGAAGAACTATGTTGATGACTTTGGTTCTTCTGCGGATCTACACATTTCGAGCGTAGCTCTTTCCATCACTCTTTGTGTGACTTTGGGCCTTCGTATGAGGCCCATTGTGAACGACCACGTTTCAGTTCCGTAACTCATCACTGGCAAGACACACTGGTCCAAGATTTTGGCCTTGAGAGACTGCAGTATCTTTGACGACGAGATGAAGTAGCATAGCTTCCTGAACGCTGAACAGCCGAGCTGGATTCGACCTCTCTCTCTCAAAAATGTATTTATGTTTCAAATTGACGTTATATGAAATTAAATAATAAATATCAACTTTATTTTAATGGTTATTAAGTTGATTTCACAGTGACTAGCACTGTTTGAAAAATTATGAAATGGATTGTAGTTGCGTATCGCAAACTGGGCTTTATTGGGTAGAAATTAAAGTTATTTATTAAATTCGACAAATTTATGTTATTTAACGAGCTGGAGGTCTTAAAATATGCATAAAACGAGGGGAAATAAACAACGGGCATCTAAAAATTCGTTGGCATGAAATAACACGAATAATTGTTACTCACATTTCTGACGAAAACCTCTCGAATTCTGTTATCATAGTCTGTAGAAACTATACAAAATAGCAAATACATTCAGGGTTATTGACAGTGAGACTGAATAAGACAAATATGAGGGTTATCCAATATTCTTTAGGCATTTTTAACCAGGTAAATATGGCATGTGCCACTCACTCGGGGTAATTGAATATTTTAGTGCCCCTTGCGTGGTAGACGACAGATGATCTTGTATAATATAAAGTATTGACTTAAAAGATTAAGAATACGCTTTAAAATGTATGAACTTATATTAGGTTACTAGCTTTCCCCCGCGGCTTCGCCCGCGTGGAGTTCGGTTATATCGCGCTCCCTCCGTCGTGTATCGTGTTCCCTCCGGAACATCAAAATTTTCCGCGATAAAAGGTAGCCTATGTTCTTTCTCAGGGTCTAAAGATCGTCTGTGCCAAATTTTATCAAAATGGGTTGAGAGGTTTAAGCGGTAAAGCGTAACAGACAGACAGATAGAGTTACTTTCGCATTTATAATATTAGTATGGATAAATACTATTCAGAGATCACCAGTGTTTACTGAGTCCGCTTGTATTTAAAAGGATATTTTATTTTTCTCTGAATAAAAATTACGTTTCCCTTTAATTTTTAGAAGTAAAATGAAGGTCAAAATTAAGGTCGTAATATTTTTAGGGCAGTTCAGTGTATATAAAGGAAATGTAAATCTTTACTCAGAAGCATCTAAGGAAAAAAAATGTTTTAAGCTTAGCCTGCCGAAATAAATATTTTAAAAGTAAACATTCTTATTGTGACAGACACGTCTCAATATGCTAAAATTACCTCCCACTTGACTCCAGAGGGACTGCAATCCACGAAGGATTCCGCAAACATAGCCAACGCGCTATAGTAAGATGACAAATATCATCAGTCTATAGCCTGCAGTCTACTGCTGGATATAGGGCTCTTCAATTTTACGTCATTCTGCTCGATTTTCGGCAACTCTCATGCAGTTACTAATAGCCATCCTGCGAAGATTGTCGCTCCATGTAGCTTAGCCAAGCTAGGTGGAACGTAAGGTGGGCCTTACGTTCACCGATTCGCGGTCTCCACTCAAGAACCACTCAAACAGTCATCGTTTCAACTATCTGTAAATAATGTCTACAACCTCGGTTCTCTGCCAGAAATATAATATCTACTTACCTTACAACTTTCAATTGCAATTTTTCCGTGAATTAATGAAAGCATCGGTGAAATACGACACATTACATAAACCTATGGGATACGAAAATACAATGTTCGTAATGACACAAAATTTCATTAAAAATAAAGGAATAAATCTCTTTTGAATAAATCCAAGTGGATAAATACCTTCGCTTTTGACTGCAGACTGTTTGGTAAATCTACTCCAGCATATCATCTTAACATTAATTCAAACAACGCAAAAAAGTATGTAGAAATGTGGGCCTACAACATACATTACAATACAGATTTAACAACTCCCAAAACAAGACATAACACAATATTTATTCTTATTTTTCTGACATTCCGTCTCGTGAGACCATACCGCGAAAACTGTAATGCGAAATATATGGTGACAACATTTGTAAACTTGAAGGTACAATAATAAATTTATTGTCAAAACTATCTCATAGGACTTCACCACCAATAAGAAGTGTCAGAAGAATTCTTTGCCCTTTGCCTATCTCGGTGGAAAAAGGAATAGACAAGATTTCTTCCTCTGTATCAGGGTTTAGAACCAACATTATGTTAACGTTACTATTAATCGCTTGGAGTTTGACCAGTGGCTCTCTTGTGTCGGTCATTCAATAAGGTATATTAATTTTGTTGTTATCTTTTATCAGGATAAGGGGGCTGATTCCCGAGTTCACAAACTAAACTTAATTTAAGGCGAATGCCTATTTCATTAAGAAAAGGACAGAAAAAAAATTGTTTAGGCCTGTTAAATTACTTAGCGCCTGACATAAATTGACGTAAGTTTAGCCGTAATTTTTTTAATCGCGTTTAAACTGTCTATGGAGTATCATAATTTGACAGTACTAAAATTTTATCTTTTGTCCTTTTCTTAATCAAATAGATAGAAAAAGAAGCACTCTACTTAAATTTAGTTTAGGTGTTGAACAAAGGAATCAATGGAATTGGCTGTCTTTTGACATACTTTTTATTAGCTTTACTTGTATGTTTGCTTGCTTGCTTGTTTGCTTGTTTGTTTGTCCGTCTCTAACTCTTTGGACTACGAGTGAGCGGCTCATTACTGTAAAATGTTCCACCGTTTTCAATACGTTCGTTCGTTCCTTTTTTTATTAAAAAGAATATCGAACTAAAAAGTTAAAAATAAATATAGATTAAAAAACTAAAAAAACATGCTTTTAAAAAATAGCAAAGTTAAAAGTTAATATAGCGGCTCACGCTTTTTTTTAAATTATTTTTAACTTTTTAGTTTGCTATTTTTTAAAAGCATGTTTTTTATTCATTCAAATATTGTACAATACTATTCTATTCTACCAATTTATTACATTTATTCATTCATAATGTTTGAGATCGCTGACGATATTGGGTTGTTTAAGTGAAACGCTTTTAGTACACAAGTACACTATTTATATAGCTTACTAATGATACTTCACAATGTTATTTATATGTCGATTATTTCCACTATTCTATTAATTATTGTGCAGAGCGCGTGTATGTTGTATGGCTGTACCAGAGAGAGAGAGAGAGAGAGAGAGAGAGACAGACAGACAGCTCGTAAGAAAGAGATGAGAGTATTTACTATAAATTAGTCATCATCATCAGCCCCTACTCGTCCACTGCTGGACCTAGGCCTCCTTCATGGCACGCCAACAAGTTCGATCCTGAGCAGTTCTCCGCCAGCCACCTTTTTGATGTCGTCGCTCCATCTCGCCCAAGGGCGTCCCACGCTACGTTTGCCGAGACGCGGTCTCCACTCGAGGGTTCGTTTACCCCAACGGTTGTCGGTCCTGCGGCATATGTGACCAGCCCATTGCCACTTCAGCTTGCTTATCCTCTCAGCTATGTCGGTGACTCTGGTCTTCTGTCGGATCACCTCATTTCTGATGCGGTCCTTCAGAGAGACGCCCAACTTAGCCCGCTCCATAGCTCGCTGAGCGACTTTAAACTTATGGACTAGTCTGACCGTTAGTGTCCACGTCTCGGCTCCGTAAGTCATGAGTTCATGACGGATAGGACGCACTGGTTGAAGATTTTTGCCTTCAAATATTGGGGTATGGGCGACGAAAATACCCGACGAAGTTTACCAAATGCTGCCCATCCCAGCTGAATCCTTCTATTTGCCTCCTTCTCGAAGATGTGTTAAATTAGTATGGCAATACTAAACACATAAGAAACTTTTTAATAATTACTTGATTAATGTTCACGAGAAGATATAAATAGATTGAAAATGTTAGATGTGTTAGGAGATCGCAATATGGTTAAACTTCCTCCTTCATTTCTAATTAGGCAAGTCAGTTGGGACCAGAACCTGGCAATATTTGAAAAGTCGTAGAGGTTGGTTATAAATTCAATTTTCTCTAATGAGGAAGGAATTTTGCAAGAAGTTGTTAAATGGTTAATTAAATTATTGCAGGTATATCCAGTAATTTTCAAATTAACGTTTGATATTTTAAGGGCAATAATCTTATTCGCAATTAATCCGAGTTCTCGTATGTTTACACGGGATCTAATTTAGAACACCACTCAGTTTATTCGCAGTAAATACTGGTGAACGGTACCTAGGTATATATATACAAAGAGGCACAGGTGGGGCACCGGTTTACTTTTTTGGAAAGTAGCGATGCCCTTTCCATGTGCAGATGCTGTGGTGAATACCCGGGTAGTTTTAGTTAGATAAAAACCTCCCACTCCTTGATTCTATCTCCAACGCTCAGGTGCTTTTTGAAGATTTCCCCTCGAATACAAAAAAAAAAGTATAAATTTAATTTTATGCCGAGTTATGTGCCTTTTGTGCTAAAACAGGCCTAAATCTGAATATTGAGCTGGTTCTGAGATCTTTATCTTTACTAAAAAGTATGTATATACTTATTGTAAAAACTACAGGACGTTTTATCTGATCCGGGGAGATCGAGACCAACATTGATCAGTCTTAGGCTAAACAAACAAGGCAGTTTCTTTAAATAACCTTTTAATTTGTATTGTACTTAGATTCCAAAATGCTGAACAAGAACATTGCTATCGCCGTCGCCGTGGTCCTGGCCATCGTCTGCCTGGCTGAAGCCAGAGAGGAAGGACCTCACGACATGGCCGATGCACTTCGCATGCTTCAGGAACTGGACCGCTACTACACTCAAGCTGCTAGACCAAGGTCAGTTATCTCAAACCTAAAAGAACATTTTGAGCATGGAGCGGATTAAGGAAATTTTATAGATGGAATTGATCAGGATGATGATTATCTTGATGTTGATGCTGTTCTCCGTGTACTTGAAGTGGTCTTCACAGTAGATGTAGATTTAGATTTTAATAATAGGTGGACTGGTCCCGTGGCAGTAACACCCGGAAGTATCATACTATTCCATGTTAATTATTGGAGATGGGAGAGCTGATAAATATTCATCTTGAAGGTACAGGTAACAATAACAGAATATATGTATATTTTATACTGAATCCCCAATCGTAAATTATCCAGCCTGTCGATTCTGAACAAAAATTACCGTAAAAAGGTAAATAAAGTGAGCTTGGATTGACGTCTCACTCCAACTCATGCTACGGAGTGGCTACTAAGTCTAAGTTCACTTTATCCAGCTCTTTACGCTGAGTCCGCGAGTCCTAATAAGCTATACTATTACTAATATTTTATAAATAATTTGTCTGAAATAAAATATTTGAATTTGAATTTAAAGAATCAATCGGCTATTGTCTGTGTGAATTGTGTTCGTCAAATAGTATTAGGGAGTTGAACTATAAGTGTTAGTAGAGATAAAGATTTACGTATTCTAAGAAATTATACCTGTTGTGCAGTCAATAAACCCTTATTTTTTTAAACTTCATTTTAAGGGACTTTTGAACACAGTTCACTTCAGTCCCATCATAAACTAATCTTATGTTACGTAAGAAAAACTTACTATTAAACAAAAAAGAGCTTACATATTAATTAATGCATAAATTATTTTAGCCTCACGGGAAATAGGCTGGGAATGAAATTATTAAATTATACCTCATCATCAACCTTTTCATTGTCCCACTGCTGGGCATAGATGCCTCCTCTCATACAGAGAAGGATTGAGCGTAATCACCACGCTTGCTTAATGCGGGTTAGTGATTTCAGACTTAAAGTCCAGGTTTCCTCAAGATGTTTTCCTTCACCTTGTAATCAGTCATTGATGTCCAAGATATACTTCATAATCAACCTTTTTTACCTTCATTATCAACCTTTTTATCGTCCCACTGCTGGGCACAGGTCTCCTCTCATACAGAGAAGGATTTCAGACTTAACGTCCAGGTTTCCTGAAGATGTTTGCCTTCACCTTCAGTCACTGGTGTCTAAGATATACTTAGAAAGTACATATAACTTTAGAAAAGTTACATTGGTACTTGCCTGACCTGGAATCGAACCCGCGCACTCATACTTGAGAGGCTGGTGTTTTAACCACTAGACCACCACGACTATTTTTTACCTATTTATATCTAATTCTCTAATAATTCTATTTCTGTCATACTCGTTCCTGAGACACTTTTATGCAGTCGTGAAACTTCGAACATTTTGTTTACTTTAACTTCACCTTGATCGGTCGCTATAATCTTGGGACAAGAGTGAAATCGAAAAAGTTTTCTCTCGAACTTTCAAGATAAAGTCACTTCCTTACTACTTGTAACTTTTGTCCAGGCTAATCCCTTGAACAAATTCATTAATTTCCATTAAATACTTCACTTTAATCAATCATAGAACAGCTTAAAAGTTTTCCGCTGTCATTCATTCCTTTTGTAATAGTTACGCTGTCGATCAAAGTAAAAAGTTAGGAAAATCGATAAAATTTGTTCGCTTACTTAATTTATTTGAAAGTCAAGCGTAAATTAAAATAATAATAATAATAACAGAATAGTAGCTATAGAATGAATACAACCGTAATAAGATCTTAAAATACATATATCTGCGTCATTCATTAACTTTTTCAATATAATAAAAAATATTATTAAATTAATTAATTATTGGCTTTCATTAATTATTATTAAAGCTATTTATTTCTTGTATATTAAATACTAGCGACCGCCAGCGACTTCGTTCGCGTGGAGTTAGTTATGTTCCGTTCCTATTGATCGCAGCGTGATGTTATATAGCTTAAAGCCTTTCTAGATTAATGGAGTATCCAACGCGAAAAGAATATTTCAAATTGGGCCAGTAGTTCCTGAGATCAGCGCGTTCAAACAAACAAATAAACTCTTCAGCTTTATATATTAAGTATAGATTACAAGTTTAAATGCATTATGAAAGTATCTATATTAAAAAAAAAATGTATGTATTTGGTTAGTAATTCTAATTGTAGCAAGCATTTAAAAGTTAGGTTTGTTAGTTACGAATTAAACATTTTTACAAAAAGAAAACATGTTATTTTTATAGTAGATAATTTTAGTCAGCAAGAACCCCCTTTTGGGTAAAGACTTTTTCAATACATGTAACATACCTAAATTAAAAAAAGAAATATAAATAATAATAGAATAGTAACTATAGAACAAATACAACAGTAATAAGGCCTTAAAATACACAAATCTGCGCCATTCATTGACTTTTTCAATATATAGACACATATATACACATTGATAGTGGGGAGAGAATGTGTGCTATCACTTTTGGTCATCAGTGGGGAGATTTTTAAAGTTGATAAAGTCTTAATGCCACGTATCGGAAAGGCCTTGTTAACCCACGCAGATATCGACCTCATTTGTCTGCTTTGCGTCATTTATATTGATATACAACGTATAACATAAAGGGTATATACATATCAAGGGCACGGTATCTTTACATGATATCAAACGACATCAAAAAGGTTTCAACTCAAAATAGAATACTCAAAAAATGTATACCAAATTTTCGGTTTCGTGTGTTTCTTAAATTCAAATCATAACAGACGTGGCACCACACTGGATACGTTATTAACTACTCGCTACACCTCGAATCTATACTTCTATATTAATATATAAAGCTGAAGAGTTCGTTTGTTTGTTTGAATGCGCTAATCTCAAACTACTGGTCAGGTTAAAAAAAAAAATCTTTTTCGTTGGATAGCCCAGTAAACCAAGAAGGCTTTAGGCTGTATAGCATCACGCTGCGACCAATAGAAGCGGAGCATAACTAACTCCACGGGAACGAAGTCGCTGGCGGCCGCTAGTATCACGATAAATGTCTTCAATAATTCTGTGCGCCTAGTATGGTAGTAGCATATCACAGGAGGTATTTTTTCTCATAACTTCCGAACATATAGAGATAGGATTAAAAAACCCTTCCAATATCATTTGATATCGTCCAAAGAAGCCGTGCTCGTGGTTTGTATATACATACCCCTTACGTTATATGTACTTACTTTTACACAAAAAACATTGATTAAAAATACATCCAACACAACAAAATATACACTGGGCGGCCTTATCGCTAATGCAATCTCTTCCAGCCAACTAAAGAATAGACAGAGATTCTCCGGAACTAAAAATGGGTCCGTCTTTGGTGCAAATATTATAAATATAATTCACTAAAATAGATACACAGTTAGATCCATAAATTATACACACATAAATAAATACTGAACATAATAGGTAAGCAAAGTAATTAGACAAAAATTAGTTTGTTGAACAGGATCATAACGACTTCTTGAGTGTTTTAACACGCCCATGAGTCCAATTAAATAGTTATTTATTATTTCAATTTCTTTATATTTATATTCTGGAAGAGTTTTTTTATACTTTGTGAATTTGTAGATATGTCGACCATTTTCTATTTTACTACAAGCATAACTGATGCTCTTTGGCAGGCCTACATTGTTTGTTCATAGCCAATACACACTTTAATTTGAAAACATTGTATATGCCAGCTCAGCCTTGTGACGTGTCATAAACATATTATGATTTAAAATATAAAATATTTTGATTTTGTTTTTATGACTATTTCTATGACTTTTACAATCATTACAAATCCAAAGTCTTTGGTTACTCATGTGGATGGTAAAAACACCAAGGTTACACGAACTCAATGCTTTAAACATTCTTTAACATTCACCAAAGGCACCAGTCATTCTGTACCATATACCTATTTCCAATTCATTACATCGTTCACAATATTGCGCATTAAGTATCAGTTTCAAAGTTAACCTTTTCATTATTATTTAAATTAGTGAATAATCTGCAACAAAGTTCACCCATTTTGAAGCAAAACAATTTGATTATAAGAAGGCAGCGATCATTAATGAAAACAAACCTGACGTGACTATAAATACGCCCCAAATGTCTATTTAAGAAGTCTTTTTAAATGCCTATCAATTACTACAATTAACCTAACATCCATCAGTATCGCTTTCAACCAACCCATGTCTAGATCCAAGACAGTCAAAATTCAATCTTACGCCTTTGACAGGAAATAAATTAGAACCGCAATACCAATTTTGTCGTTGAGTAATTTCCCGCTGTTGCGTGAATTCTGTGGTCATTTGATGAAAGGAAAGGGCGTGTCATTGCACAGGGATGCAATTGGGGACAAGATTAGACACGATGTCAGGGGAAAATTACGACCTAGGCCCAACTTGGCCGGATGGTTTCTAAATTTTGCAGCTAAATTGGTGTTCGCCTAAGCTACTGGATTAATGAAAAGCGTGAATTCAGTTTGCCTTCTTTTCTTTGCAAGGAATGTATTTTTTAGGGAAATAATTCATAAAACCTAAAAGAAGTTGGCCCATTGTGTAAACGCAACGACGTCTTAGTAGGTATCTCCAGAGGCCTTGCTTGGCTTGGATTGTGATTCTTTATCTTCAGCTTATTAAATATTTAACTTACTTTTTCTAAGGTAAATTTTATGAGTACATTTTTTTCAAGTGCAGTGAAGGTGGGTAGTTTAAAAACGATTTCCCTGTTAACATAGGTTCCTTCCATAACGAGTCCTTTTTTATTAATTATATTTTTGCTACTGAATCTCGTGATACTATTTATTTATTTGGATCTACAACATAGGCTACACAATAACAACAAGAACAGGGACAGTCGTCCCTGTTCTTGTTATCTGGCATGAAATTGGGAAATGTTGAAGTATCCCGTAAATTGAAGCTCGGCTTAGTAACTACTAGAGCCCGCTTCAATTTACGGAATACTACAACATTTTCTTATAATCTATGTACCTAGATATCGTAAGTCCAAATGAAAATATTTGAAAAAAGAAATGAAATGTATTTTCTTCCCAATTGTTTTTTTTTTTTCAAATCATATAAAGGAAGCGTGGAGCACAGGCGAAGAGTAGCCAGTCTGTCGGTGTTCTTTATGATGCATTTAAGAGAGTGTACGAGGGAAATGCATGATTTAATTTCCCATTACCGTTCCATCATCGGACGACCCGTCGTACGGCGAGTCTCCACTCTTACGTTGATGACACCACAACGATCCGAACGAAGCATTTCGCCTCTTCCTTTATACCGCATTCATGGAGGCACTAGAACAATTTGCCAGCGGTGGTGTTTCCGTCGGACTACAATTTAAGTGTTTTCAAGACTACAGTTAATAGGCTTTTAATAAACTAGCGTGGTTTACCGTCTACGATTGCATCACTGATTACCATTAGGCGGGATTGTGGCCAAGCACTAGTTTATAATTTATAAGAAAAAAAAAATGAAATGACCACAAAAGACACCAGACAAAAAAAAAACAGTTATTATGAATTTTCGAGCACACAATGATGGACGGGTTCATTTAGTGCCGATGCCTTCCAGGGCAGCAGATTTTTGAGAGACGTACCGTGGCCATTTATGTGCCAGGGATACAGGCAAATGTAGGAACAACGATGAGTTTTAGTCAGTAAAATTCGTCACGTCTACATGCCATTAAGCCCCGCCTAGAGCGGGACAGGTCATTTCATGATGTCCGACCCAAAACAAGGCATGATAGGAAAATTTGTTTCATAAGATAATTCTACAATTCTTGACCTTAGAATTTAAAGCATTTCGTCGTTTGTATAGGTCCGGCAACCTTTACATACGACCCAATGCTTCTAAAGGCAAGAATTACAGTATACGTCGCTCCGTATTGGTTTTGGGAAAGCTATGCAGTGACTCGAAGGAGATAAAGAGCTAATGTCCAAAATTGCAATACATAGTTATGTAGTTTCCTAACAATGCTTATAAACAGGTTTCTAGAGGGTATTGTCACAGAACCAGTCGAGTTAGTAACTTCACCGACATCGTTGAACAAGTTAGTGCATACTGCTATTTTCCTATTACTTCCCGGTATGAGCACACAATTAGAAAAGTTTATCAGTACTATGTTTGAAGTTATTGTAAAACTTTTTTGTAGGGGACAACCTTGTTAGCACGGCCCGGGTTTCTTCTCTGTCTTGGCTGTAGTTTACTGAATTTACTTTTGTTGTTTGATTTGATTTTAATAGTTGGAGTTTATTAGGTAACTGTTAATAATATGATAAAATCTGGTTGAAAAATAAACTTTCTTCAATAATAACAAACATATAATTAATAACATTAACATAGCAAAGAATTTCCTTTTTTTTGTTCTGGAAACTATGGTCCAGAGCGAGACTGAAGAAGCATTGATGCTGGCAAAGGAGGGGGTGGATCTAGGCCCGAGTCGACGGAGCGTTGTGTTTCACGCGCACCTCAAAGAGATGTCAGCACATCGTGACGGGGTCTACGAAGACCGATGTATCCTGGGTCAGGATAGCGGGTTGGTTAAAAAAGAAACCGTGGCACTGGCGTACTTTTACTGACTAAAACCCATCCGTGTTTCTTCACTTGCCTGTGTGCCGGGGCCACGGTTTCTTTTTACCAACCCGAAACCCTAATCCAGGAGGCATCGGTCTTCGTGGACCCCGTCACGATGTGCTGATATCTCTTAGAGGCGCGCGTGCAAAACAACGCGCCGTCGACTTGGGCCTGGATCCACCCCCTCCTTTGCCAGCATCATTGCTTCGCAGAAGGAGGTGACGGCTCGCCATGCAGTCTCGCTCTGTACCATAGTTTGGACCAGGGCCAAACGCGAGAGATCACCGCCGAGCAAGGAATATCCTAAAAATAAAATCGAAACTCAAATAACTTTCTCTCTTAATTTCCAATTCACGCTATTTATATCATCATCATTTTAAACACCGTTATTGGAAATTAATTATTTTGAAGCAATCTTGATTTTGAATGATCCTTATCCTACGCATAACATACATATTTTATCTACTTATATTATACTTGCTGTTCCCCACATTTTATTTTCATGATTTCAGCGTTTAGTCCTGGTTGCATCGGCGGTTTTCGCGTTTTAGCTCGGGGTCTGCTTTCCTGCTCATTCTTCTGCATTTCGCGCGATTTTTGGCATCCTGTGGTGTTAGATTGTAGGCACGCATGTCATCTCTAACTACGTCGTCTTTGGTCTACCCCGCTTTTTTTGGCCCGGTGGAGGCGCCATAGCAAGACATTTGTTACCTACGTAACATGCCAGTTTTCTTAAGACGTGACCGTACCAGCGTAGGCGACCCTCCTGCAGTTTGTCTGTTCTGTCACCGACACGAATACTGGTACGGATGCGGGAGTTCTTGATGCGGTCTTTCCGCGTAACTTCACACATCCAGCGCACGGCAGGGGAATTTCGACATAAAAAATTCCCAAGTTGTATTTGTGGTCTATCTATGAGCCAAACCTCCAAATCCGTTCAGTTAGTTTTGGCATGAATGAGTAACAAACGTCCATACACTACATCCTCACAAAATTTCACATTGACAACATTTGTAAGTTTGTGTTTCCAGTATATTGGAGGAATATTTTATAAAACAAGTATGTTTTATAAAACATTCCTCCAAATAAATATTTTTTCCAGAAATCGTAAATATTATTAAAGATGGTTCCCCAAGGGTCACGCAATAACGGCTTTTCTATTCTGATAAGACAACTTATTCTTTTAAAGCCACATAATCAATTTGTAAAAGATGAAAAGTGAGTAATAAATAAGACTGAAGATAATACCAACATGTTATATCAGATTTGACATCACAAATAAGTAATGCAGAAAAATAAATTGGTACATTTGTATCATGACAATACTAATGAAAATAAAAGATACGTACACGTATTCTTAAATGTATTTTCCCAGGAATGAGACAGGCATGAAGTAATTTATTTGACAACACGATTAGTAATAATAATCATATTTTTTTCTGGTATATGTATATGCAAATGTTAAGTAGCTTGGGAGATTTTATAACTATTTATTTTTAATGTTGATCTGACACGAAATTTGTTTACAAAATACGAAAGTCTGACAACCAATCTTACCAAGGGGTATCGTATTAGTCGGTGACTGAGTTGTATAGGTCAGATAGGAAATATCGAAGTTTAGCCAAAATCAGCAGTTAGACTGTTAAAGCGGACCCCAGACTCCAAAGCTGAAAAAGCTTCGGATGCGACTGGGATTAACGCTCAGATGATGATGATATGACTTATATGATTACTTAGGGCGAGACAATAAAAGCTACTTAGCACGTACCTACTCTGACTTAAAGAAATTATTTTGTCAAAAATAAATTAAAGCAAATCAATCAATTGCTTAAAAAAAAACAATGTCTGTTTAGAGATATATGTAAGGAAAAGGGTGTAAAGTTCACTCATCTTCCATAGTAAAGTGAGGATCCAACCAGACGGGTGTTATGTCTGGCAGGCACTTGCCCGGTTGAGGTTGGGAAGTTGTATGAATGCTAGTTGCACGGTAAACTCTGCTTGCGAGATGTAGAATTCGTGTGACGTCAGAACGATGCGTTGTTTATATATGTGGCGTTTGTTGACACCGCTACAGATTGTTTCATTGATACGGAGATCGTCTTAGTTGTTCATTTACTTCTATTTGATCCATACCATGTTCAGAAGGATATTATGCATTCTTTCGAAGTAAATTTCTGATGAGGCTAAAGAATCTAAATGAGGCTACATAGCGAACAGACGTAAGTCGAAATTAAATCTCGTGTGACACCCACGGAAAATCTGTTGAGTGACATATGGATGGGGGTTGTGGCAAAGTTTAGGGATTGACACTTGATCTATAATTGTATCAAAGTGTCAAACATAAGTCTTAATAGGTCAAGCAAAATGGCATTAGTGAAATATTATAGATTTTAAAACTGATTTCTGATTCCTCATAAGTAAGGCTCAAAATATAACGTTTCTGCTGCTGAGCCAGAGACCTCTTTAATGAAGAAGAAAGTGAGCGAATCATCTTTGTAAACTGTTTCTTTATTGCTGAAGAAGACTCTCTTTTTCAATGTTTTGTGATTTGTATGGACTCGTCAAGACACAGGTGCGATGGTACAGCTTTATCTTTGTAATCGCTTTAGACAACTTTCTTTAGGCCTTTAGAGGAAGTGGGCTGTAATCCAAATCTTGGCCCCAATGCGGGTTGGTAACTGTTTTTTTGGCTTAGATGAGGATGTCATATGTCTTCAAAGATTAGCTTCTCTTTTTTTTTTGTCTCCTCACAATATTTTTTATTTACCATTTTGAGAGTAGTCGTGATGGAATTAATTACAGTACTTAGTTGATTAAAATTATATTAATCTCTTTCTACGCTCTGTTAACCAAAATAGAAGTATTCCGGCTTTTAAAATGCCTTAGCTGCGTAATAACAAAGTATTCCTTTGTTAAAATACTTAGTTTCTATTCGTCGCGGAGAATTTAAATTAGACGTTTTGTATCCTTTACAATGAGATTTAACAAAAATTATGTTTCGCAAAGTACTAATGCAATTTCCAGCATCCTGTTTCGGACGTGTTCTTGTAGTATGGCTTAGAGTGTGGTTTATTTTTCTCAAACTATTTTCTATTTTATAAAAGGAGGCATGTTTTTATTTTGCCTTTGTCACAGCCATTCTGCCCCTCGTTTGGAATATGTTTCATCTTTATCGATAGACGCTATAACGATGACCTTTAAAAGTTTAGCATAACATGATATAATAACCCTTTAATGTTCCCAATCTTGGAACAGAGGCCTCATCTCGGTGAGAGGGCAGTAATCAAACTGGCGCGGGCCAAGTGCGGGTTGGTAAATGTCACATGTCTTCAAAGCTTTGGCTCTAGGTGATGAAATAATTTACATAAAGTAAAGCAACCTACAACTTATAAGACTCGGTTAATGCCACTAGGTCATCTCAAGAAAACAAGGATTAAAAAAAAAGAAACAGCCCCATCTAGCGAGCTAATGTCTGATAATAGGCCCTCACCAGTGAATGGATTTTTTTAAATGGAAATTTACGCGGTTCTAAATAAAACTCACAAAGCCTTGTTTTAACTTTATTTTAAGCTGTAGATAGATACGGCTTTCGATATTCATAAAAAATCTTATACATTAGTCAAACCATAGCCTAGTACATAAAATAAACACACTGAAAAATATTGATGTTTGTTTTCAATCGGATTTCCATACGAATCAAATAAAATTCATTGAATACATATCGACTTATTTAACCGAAAACTTCCAAGCGTTGCAAAACTTCGTGTGTCCATAAACGTGTCCATGATCTATTTAATTATTGTTGTAGAACATTGTAGACATATAATGATGTCATTCTGAGGGTTGATAGAGTAGTTGTGGAGATAGAGATGTGGGATAAAATTTGCGCCTTGTAAATAATGTGAATAGCATTTATTGTGACAATAAGAGATTCAAAATAAAGAAGTCATTATGTTCCTTATACCAGACATCATGACTATCCTTTCAGTCGAATTACATGTACTGCTGGACATAGGTCTGCCCAAATTTCGTCACATCGTCCGGTCCTGTGCTTATCACATTCAGTGGATTCCTGCGATTTCATACGGAATGCAATAAAAGTTCTAACGCATTATTATCAATTAGAGAATACTATACACAGTTAAATAAATGAGTCAAAATGCCACAGAACCAAGGTAAAAATAATCCGTTTTACTCACTGCAGGCCTCCAAATGCCCCGGCTCAATTGATCACGTCAAAATTAAATTATTTATTACGTAAATAAATTTAATTGTTGTAATCTATTTAATAGTCTAATATAGAAGATTTGGTTACTCTATTGAAAAATGCATCGACTACCTAAATACTTACGATCCCAAATTGCAATAAAAATCACATTTGAAAGCTTTTCGAAGTCCTATCAACATAGCAACATCTAAAAGCCAACAATAAGCCACGGTAATCACTTATTCGCGTGCCAAATAATGGAGACACTCGAAATGCTTAGCCGAAAGTGTCGCATGTCCAATTTTGATGATTAGGTGCTTAAAATGTTTACGATGCATTAGGCAACGAGATTTGAGTTTTCGGTCCCTTTTTTATAGTGCGTATGTTGCTGTAAAAACAATGATCCACCACTGGTATTTTAGTCATAAAGTCATGTTTGATTATTGAATTCAGTATCCTTTTCAACAAAACCTGTCATATGTAACAGACAAACCGAACTCCAAGTCGGTCGTAGTAAAGAGAATCTGTACACATAGGACTTAGGGTCGACTCAGTACTGAAGTATATAAGTGGCGTTCCCCTTTCATCTTATACCATGTGCTTTGTCACGGGGCACTTAAAGATATTATGACTGCGTCAGCGAATGGAGTTCGCATGGTTAAATGTTGGGCAATTTTGTAATTCCCATCGATGAGTGAGAAGACAGCCAGGTGACATTATTAAAATTAATTATCATTTATGATATCCATCCTTGATGGATGGATGTCAGAAATGATAAAATTAATTTTAATTTTAGCTTGTTTCTTTTCGTAAATACTGTTCTTTCGTAGCTTATAAATGAATATTATAATTAATGTCTTCGATGTTAATAGCCTTTTCGCTACCAATTTATTTAATGGTCGTAACAGCACCGGAAATTGACTAGCCTTATTATTATTTTTTATTTTTGATCGGTTACTATTTATGCATCATTCTCATTATCTCTACTGTACAGAGAATTATCTTATATAATGTAATTTACACGATAGTTAGTGTTCAAAAATATAAGAAGTTAATTTACTTTACAATAAGCAAAGGACAGTCACAGTCAGTTACAGTCGTGGTGGCCTAGTGGTTAAAACACCAGCCTCTCAAGTATAATTTCTGCGGCCTCCATTCCAGGTCGAGCAACATTTCTTTACTTAAATTGATACTCTCACGTTGTTTTTGTTTTCCTTTTGGACCTACCTGCATTGTCGTTCTTTCTCTCTCTCTCTCTCTCTCCCTCGTTGTTTTTGTTTTTCTACATTTTATGCCTTCGCATATTTCGTTTTCTTGCTTTCCTGTCTTCTTTTCTCTTGGATCGTTTTTAGGGTTCCGTACAGAAAAGGTAAAACGGAACCCTATTCATGAGACTTCGCTGTCCGTCTGTCCGTCTGTCATCAAGCTGTATCTCATGAACCATAATAGCTAGACAGTTAAAATTTTCAAAGATTGTGTATTTCTGTTGCCGCTATAATAATAAATCCTAAAAGTAAAACATTTAACCCATTCAATGCCGAAGGTAAGCGTCAGACCAAACCTGGTGGCCACCATACAAATGGTCTACTACGTAATTATTCGTAGTTGGCATCACGTATATAAGGATATAGGTAGGATGCCAGAATACGTAATATTACGTATACGCAGTATTACGTAGATAGGCACAGATAGAAAAATAAATGTTAGTAGTGCCTACCTACGCAATAATACGTATACGTAAATAACATACCTTAGCTCCCTAATAAAACACAGACTATTGTCTATCTCGTTTTAACATGTATAAATGGCAATCACGTGTTCTCCCCACTTATTTTTGCATCAATAGTACATTTATTACCTGTGTGCGCATTCAGTGTCGCGCCGCACGCGCTGAGAGACTGTCGCTAGATAGGTGTAGGTAGTTATTGCAATATGGAGCGCGGACGCCGATCGCGTCATATTTTACGCGGTAACCGAAATCCCAGATTGTTACAACGACAGTTGAATGTGAATGAAATACCTGGAATTCTGATGGAACCAGAATCGACAGACGATGAGGACTTCTCTTCCGGATCAGATAATAATTACGTTCCAGAGAGAGAAGCGCGGAGTAGTGGTTCGTCTTATGAAACATCGACATCTGACAGTGAATCGCAGCCGCCACCCGCAACGCTCACAGAAGCATCGTCATGTGATCCAGAGTTTCAGTGGAATATAGGTTCTGCAAGACCCCAACAACTTGCATTTACGGGTGAGTCGGGAATAAAGATTGACTTCAGACCTACCCCCGCTGCTTTAGCTGACATATTTTTTTCAAACGATTTTCTGCTTTCTTTGGTGCAAGCTACAAATAATTACGCACGTCGCACAGCCGGTCCCTTACAAAAGCATGCCCGCTTTAGATATTGGAAGGATACAAATATTGAAGAAATGCGCAAGTTTATTGGTATGTTGCTTTATATGGGATTGGTGCAATTACCCTCTATAAGTCATTACTGGCGATTGGATCCATTGTACAACATGCCGCTGTTTAGGACTTTGATGAGCAGAAACCGCTTTCAATTATTGTTACGTAATTTTCATTTTTCCGAAGACGACTCCTCGGCTACATCCAGACTGCATAAAATACAACCTATATTAGAACGGTTCAATAACATAATGATTGATCTCTATTATCCTAAAGCTGACCTAAGTATCGATGAGTCAATGGTTTTGTGGAGAGGAAGATTGATTTTCCGACAGTACATAAAAAACAAGAAGCACAAATACGGAATAAAACTGTATGAATTATGTGAATCGTCAGGTATAGTCATGAAAATTCGTGTTTATAGAGGAAAAAGTGAGAAGCCTCCACCTGGAACTTTACATAGCACGGAAGTTGTATTAGATCTAATGGAAGGCTATTTAGATAAAGGTCACGTAATCTACGCTGACAATTTTTACAATTCACCTGATTTGACGAGACGTCTTACCCAAAGGAAAACATACATATGTGGTACACTTCGAAAGAATCGAAAAAACTTGCCTGTAGACGTTACAAACGCTAAGTTAAAGCGTGGAGAGCTAGCTGCTAAAGTATGCAATGATATTACTGTTTGTAAATGGAAAGATAAACGAGATGTACTGGTAATTTCGAACAAGCATAATCTTCAGTTGGTGAGAGTTAGGAATAAGAATGGTAGAATCTCACTGAAGCCGAACATTGTCGCCGATTATAACTTGGGCATGTCAGGTGTAGACCGAGGCGACCAGATGGTCTCATATTATTCATGCCTCAGAAAAACTCTTAGATGGCACAAGAAGCTAGGGCTACACATCTTTGAAGTGTACATTCAAAATGCACACCGAATACTTCGTCTTCAAGATAGAACTTCTAAAATGCGACTGCTGCAATTTCGTGAAGGTTTTATAAGACATCTGTTAGGAATGAATAATAATGATCCCACCATAGCAACTGGGTCGCATTCGACACAAGCAGGACCATCACAAGAACCCCAATCAATTCTATCCCCGGCTTCAACTAGTCAATTATCTGCTAAAACTCGTGTACCACTAGATAATTTTCATTATTTAGAAAAGCTTCCACCCACGGCTAAAAAAGCCGTTCCGGCTAAACCTTGTCGTGTTTGCACTAAAAATAAAATACGGAAGGAATCATCTTTTGTATGTGCTACTTGTCCTGAAAAGCCGGCTTTGTGTGTAAACAATTGTTTTAAAATTTACCACACAGATCCTAAATTCGCTTAATTTTTTTTTTAATCGTTATATAGAAGTTTATTTTTATGTTTTTTAGTGTTGATTTAGTAAAAGATATTACTGCTTTTGTTATAATAATTACTTAGAAGTATATTGATCTCAAGAGTAGACTGTGTAATTCATGATACCAAAGTGTATTAGATTTAGACCTTTAGAAACAATAAAGTTACTATTTTTGTATATTGTGTTTTATTTGAGGTGCCAAGTAGTATAAAAACGAACGTTGCAGGAGGCCAAACAGTATAGATCACCCTACAACCAACAAAGAACATCTACGTACTAACACGTAGTTGGCCTCTCCTGTTACTTTACCTTACGTAATATTACGTAGTCGGCACTCAATGGGTTAAGCGGGGCTCCCACACAACAAACGTGATTCTTTTGCCGTTTTTAAAGACAATGGTACGAAACCCTTCGCGGGCGAAACGAAACGACGAACGACGAGACGTCGAAGTCTGATCTGTATTGTGTCCTATAAAATTGACTCTGAATATTATTTTCTTCCATACTCGTTAGTAGCCAAGTGTGTTAGTAATACAACATCATATTTAATGAACAATGTCCAACCATTAACAAAGTTAACAAAATTCATGAATAAGTAAAAAGAGCTTACAGTAAACAATTCTCATGCTCATCGAAGTGGTTAGTTAGTCAGTGTTTCCTTAATTTATTCCTGGCACCTGTCACTTACGTTATGTAGACATATTGGATCTAACAAGGGATTATTTTGATTGAAGTAATCTTGTTATAGTTAAGCTTTAGTTCATATTGATGAATATTGATTTCCTATACTTGTGACGCATGTAAACTACGCTTTTATTAACATGTAACTAGGTTTGAGTTTGGGACAAGTTAGCGGGCCATGCAGTGGTTTCCAAAAGTTAGTTTTTCCATTTCAGATTTGACACCCGACATTATCATTTAAAATTGTAGTCTTCCAAATGCTGAATTTTCTAAGTATAACGTTTCTATCAACTGAATTCACAAATGACTTATCATTAAAATAATGAAATACGTCAATTAAGATATGGCTGATTAATAATTATTTTAAATATGTAATTATGTGGCATCACCATTGAAGTGGAAAAATATCAGGTACCTTGGAGGTAGACTTGTCAGACCGTCTGGATTCTCCCCACATTTCAGATAGTCTCCATACTCCCGACAAAAATCTCCAGATAAATAACTTCTGGAAAGTGCTTAGAAGAATAATTTCTATACTAAAAAGCTTTTGATTGAAGCTGAGATAGTAGTGATGAGACTTCACTACGAAGAAAATTATTTGAATTTGAATTTTTTTCTTAACGCTTCTAAAGGATCTAAATTAGTGACCCACATGTGCCGCTATAGGGCAGCCTTATATAAATTGTAGTCTTAATTTATGCTAAGGTTATATTTTGTGTTTTTTTTTTTTTTATTTTGTTTTTTTATATTTATTTATCCCGACAACAATCAAAGATCCCCGACATTTTCAAATTTTCTCCGGAAATTTTGGTCTTTCGATCTGGCAACCCTACTTGGAGGCCACTGGCATCACCACAGGTATGGGTTGTATATATCTGAGTTAAGAATTTGAAATAATTTTCAAGTTACAGAACAACACACTGAATGGCATACTTAAAAGTTCAAATTCCAAGATTATTCTGCTCAGAGCACAGATTTCAATCGCACTTCCGCGAACCCCACTTGAGCACTTCCGCTAACCGCACTAAAACGAATTTTCGTATTGTGCGGTTCGGAGGAACAATTTCCCGACATTGCAAACAACATCTTTTATGGAGCTTTTTGTTACAAATTGACTCTCAAAAATTAATTTAGATAACTCTGATTAATTGTCTATGGTATGCAAATTATCTGAGATTATGACCACTGTTATAGATGTTAACATAATCAGCCCATTATATTAACATAATCAGTCTATTATGTTCCCACTCTTGGGACACAGGCTGCTCTTTCTTTTTTAGCTTCGCAAGTTTTGTGCATTTAGCCAATGTCTCGTAATGAATTATTCATGTCGAAAAAACGGCCACGTGAACCATCTACAAGGGAGGTTTGAGGCAAAGTCATGATAGATATGTTAGTCACTATGCTGCGATATTTCACTGTTATTTATGAATTATTTACTGAATGCACTTTTTACTACATAAATCACGCACTTTTATTTAGTAAACAACACTACAAGTAATTTTAAAAGTCCAATGAAAAATGAGCGTGACACTCATCTTAGCTTTCCCGCCAAAACTTCAGGCTTCTCTTCAGTCTTGTATAAAGTCATGTGTTTTTTTTTTATTAACAGACAGCTGCGCTTTTGGGGAGTTTGTTCCGCCACTTCTTCTTCCCAGCAAAAGCACTAGGAAGTGGCGAAGGGCGGGCGTTTTGGGGGGGACTGTCTTATGTAATATTAACGCTCATAAAGTGCTGATTCTCAGCCTAATTTAAATTATTGACTTTTGATTTTGGGACAAGTAGCCGCATCATGTAGAATACTGGTCATTATCATCATCTCAGCGTATAATCCCGGTATCTACCGTGGCTTTCGCGTTGGAGCCCGGGGTCCGCTTTCCTACATATATGCCTCTGTTTCGCACCTTCTCTGGCATCCCGTGGTGTGAGATTGTTGGCACGCATGTCGTCTCTTACAACGTCTAGCCAGCACTTTTTTGGTCTACCTCGCTTGTTCCGGCCCGGCGGAGGCACCATGGCAAGACATTTGTTGCCCACGTAATATGCCGGTTTTCGTAAGTCGTGGCCGTACCAGCGTAGGCGACTTTCTTGCAGTTTGTCTGCTATATCGTGGACACGAAGACTGCCACGGATGCGAAGTCCCTGATGCGGTCTTCACACATCCACCGCAGCATATTCATCTTCGTGACACGCAGCTCCTGCTTGTGTCCGTCAGGCAAAGGCCACGATGATCTTATAGACCTGTCCCTTAAGCTTAACCAGCATTTTGGGGTCACAAATGATACCTGTCACCTCACGCCAATTTGCCCAAACTACGGAAATGCGTGCCTTAACGTCGCAATTAATGTTGCCAGACGCGTCGAGCACAGACCCCAAGTATTTAAACTGATCTGTGCACTCGACCATGTCTCTGCCTATGCACACAGACATAGGGTCTGTCGTGTTGCTGGCCATATACACCGTTCATTTAGAATACTGGTTATACAGCTGAATCCGGCTAGTCTGGAAGGCGACCCAAAAATAGTTGGTTACAGCCAAGGCCAATTGATTGGTTAATACAAACATATGCCCTAATTAATGCATTACTTTGCGACAATCCGTTTCATGCCGCTCTAAGTTTTTGTCTGTTTATTAAAAATCTGCCCTTAGAAGAATAACATTCCATAAAAGTGTTGATTCCAGAAAGGCTCTTTGTTGTGTACACCATATAAATTACAGACATAAAGATAAAAAAATTACAAAGAGTGACACAATGGGCCGTATTATCGCTAAGAGCGATCTTTACAACCTTACCAGAATAACGATGACCGAATTTGTAATTGCATTCGCCGTTTATACCAGGTTTTTTTACATCCCATTACTCTAGGATATGATCGAGACCATAATGGACAATGAACTGGCATATGAATTATTTTTCAGTTAAAATTTTTGAAGTGAAAACTTGTTTGGAGACGTTGAGCACTTTTTTTTTGGGATTGGAAATCATCAAATGACCTCTTTCGCTCTCGGCGTGTCAGACTTTTACTGAGTAAGGCTCGGTGCAAAGGGGCCACTGACCACAACCGCCCGTGGCCAGCGACGGCGAGTTAACACACTCTTTAATATATTTTGTACAGACGCTCCACACACGTGTATCCGGTGGCGGACACTCGCCACAGTAGTGTCCGCAACTAGCCACTAGTGGTCACTACGTGCCAGGAAAAACGCAGACATCTGCCACTGTCGCATTGCTCCACCCCTCGCGAAGTTAACCGTCCGACATTATACGTATCGCACGCGTACCATCATGGAGCACGACGTCTCAATGGATGTTGATACATTCATATCCAAAATCCATTCACGTCCCGCTATTTGGGATTATAAAATGTGACGGCCTCCAGACACCGGTGGCTGTAGCTAGATTAACACTTTTAGAAATGTGGCGGTAGCGCGCGACAGATACCAGTGGCTGTTGTCGGTGGCCTATTAGCAGCGAGCTTAAAACTCACCCTTGTTTCTTCACTTGACGTCTTTTTTAAACAACCCGCAACCGACATTAAACGGGTAAACGAGTCCTCGAATGGAGACCGCATCTCGGAAAACGTAGCGTTGGACGCCCTTGGGCGAGATGGAGCGACGTCATCAAAAAGATGTAGGTAATAATATAATCAATAATCAACCGCAAATCTTGGAGCCAATGAACCCGAGACCTGTCTAAAGATGTGAGAAGAGGTCACAACAATTATGATATGATAAGAGGCATGGGAGGAGGTGAGGAGGGGAGGGGTGTCGACATTATAAATGCACGGCACCGTCAATATATCTATGAGACAAAATAGTCTCTCTGATATTTCAAAGGATTAACACTACTAAGGATGAATACAGAAAGATCTCGACATGGTGTACATTCTTTAATGAAAATATAAAAATCAAGAAAACTTAGTTTGCCCTTCTCTACAACATTATTTTTTATTTATGCAAAACCAGAACCACGTGTCCAGTAAAGAATCTATGTACAAAATTTCAAAAAGATATGTTGAAAAACCACAAAGTTATGAGCTTGCTATTCTACTTGGTTGTCCCAACAAAAACATGGTAACAGCTCCGCTCGGGCGGCCAAGCGCGGTGCGTTGACTTCTGGCGTCAGCTTTGGCGCGCGCGCAATTACTATGATCTATCGTAACCGCTCGGTAACCGCACTGCAACAATATAACATGGTGTAAAAATTGGAATCGATGCAGATGCTTATTCTGAACAAACGGTACCTACTCAGGTTTCGCATATATAAAAATAACGTGGTATATTTTGAGATTCAATGCGAGAGTTTAGTTTAGCCAGTGCGATTCTTTAACCATTTCATAGTAAAAACTCTTTGGAAGTGGACGTGGAGTGACATTCCAAGTAATGCTTGGGATTGGCAACTCACTTGGCCTCACTTTTCAAGGTAATATTTTTACAAAATGCTACTTGGCAACTTTGAATTCGGTACAGAGGCGTACGAAGTGGCTAATTCGTCATCATCATCATTATCAACCTTTTATCGCCCCACTGCTGGACACATGTCTCCTCGCATACAGAGAAGGATTGAGCGTAATCACCACGCTTGCTCAATGCGGGTTGGCGATTTCGGACTTAAAGTCCAGGTTTCCTCAAGATGTTTTCCTTCATCTTCAATCATTGGTGTCCAAGATATACTTAGAAAGTACGTATGACTTTAGAAAAGTTACATTGGTACTTACCTGACCTAGAATCGAACTCGAGCACTTATACTTGAGAGGCTGGTGTTTTAACCACTAGGCCACCACGACAAGTGGCTAATTGGCCTCCAGATTTGGTACAAAACGGTCTCCAAAGCCTGGAGCACAGGCGCAGTAGCCAGCCTATGGTTGTCCTACAGGATGATCGCTCTTTGCGATAGGACCGCCCATTATGTCACCCTTTGTAAAATCTTTATATTTATGTTTCTGTAATCTATATGGTGTACCTGTACATAATAAATAGTAAATATTCTATTCTTCTATTCATTTTTTTTTTGTTTGCGATGGGAAATCATCAAATGACCTCTTCCGCTCTGGGCGGAGCAGAAGGGCGTGTCAGACTTTTACTGACTAAAACCTACCCATGTTTCTTAACTTGCTTGTATGCCAGGGCCATGGCTTCTTTTTTAACCAACCCGCAACCCTGACCCAGGATGCATTGGTCTTCGTGGACCACGTCACGATGTGCTGACATCTCTTTGAGGTGCACGTGAAACACAACGCGCTCTCGACTCGGGCCTGGTCCTTGCCTCCTAGGGCGGGCCCACGGATCCAGCAAGTAGGCGCCCCTGTGGACTAAGTCGAACTCTCTCCCTAACCTCTTTTCTGAGTATTTGAAATTGGATGAGTAATTTTAGAGTATATTTTCCAAAGCTACTTCACTAATAGAAAGCCAAACTTTTGGCAAGAGTCAAATGTATCAAATAATATTGAGAATTTAATTGATATTTTTTGACATTTTATTTATTTTGACCTAGATTTTTGATATTTAATTTATAATAAATCACTTCGCTCTGACATTCAATTTATTTGATAATTTCAACTTTATCGCTAAAGCATTAAGGCTCAAGGTTGATTGGGAATATTTTACAATTTCGGGTAGCTTGTCTTGCTTTCGTCCATACTATTATTTTGCACGATTTTAAAATATAATTTTAAAAATTAAAATCTGTTTTCTGCATAACACAGCGCACTGTTCCAAATTTAAGACCTGTACCTATTTACGTGTTGCCAAATAAAAATGATTTGAACTGATTTGCCCATGTAGTCACAGGCAGTAGCAATATTCCGATACGGTGGCTAATGACACCGTTCGTGAAGTGTGTTTGCGATAAACTGTCGTTAGTTTAACCAATATGTTTATATTAACGGTTGGTTGCACCATATAATGAATGGTTCAAGTGTTGCGCTAATTACGCGATTTGTTGAACTGTTAACGATATTATCGGTTTATTGAAACTTATCACTCGTGCCATCCTGTGATGCGGAATATATTAGCGCTCGCGTTTATTTTATTGATATTGCATCTCCTGAGATGCTAACTTAACTTGTTAATGTTTATTGAAAATAACGGTAGGTACATTGGGATTTTCTTTGTTATACTTAATTTGAACTTTCAACGAATTTGAAAGAACCGGCCAAATGCTTGTCGGACTCACGAACAAAGGGTTCTCTACTATTGATTTATGAAATTAAAGGATTTAAGTTATTTGTATGGAAGATTACGCGGTAATAAGCGGTTTACGATTTACGAGGTATTAAAAAAAACTACTCACTACATCTCGTTCAAAACAATTTTCGTTGATAGTTTTTATAGTAGTGTACATCATATGTTTTTTTAGATTTTTCATTTTCTTATTTTAGAAGTTAGAGGGGACCAACTTTTGTCCACTTTGAAAGCGTCTGTAACGCAAACTATTCGGTTTAGAAAAAAATATTTTAGAAACCTCTACATCATTTTTGAAAACCTATCCATAGATACTCCACACGCATGTGTTTAAAGAAAAAAATTTTTTTGAGTTTCAGTTCTAAGTATGGGGAGCCCCCAATATTTATTATTATGTTTTTTATTTTTGGATCAAAATCTTAATGCGATTCACAGAATACATCTACCTACCAAGTTTCAACAGTATAGCTCTAATAGTTTCGGAAAAAAAATGGCTATGACATACGGACGGACAGACAGACAGACATGACGAATCTATTAGGGTTCCGTTTTTTGCCATTTGGCTAAGGAACCCTAAAAAGGAACACGCAGTTTGATATTTTCTGGAAATCAGCAATTTACTTAGCTACGCAATCCTTTTAACTTGTTTAGTGTGTTAACAACTGTCACTCAGCCAGTGTGACACTTTGCGTTCTAAAATTCTGTGTTTAGTACGATAAAAGAATAGAAATTTGAAGAAACTATTGCCTTCGCGCTGCTTCCATCCTCTCCCGGTAAAGTGCGAAAAGGACAGTTGCAGCTCAGGCTGATTTTACCTACAAAAACGTTGACCAAAAGACGTTTCGTATTCCGCTGTTTTCATTTTCATAACACGACAAACCTAAATTATTTCTATATCAAAATTTAGAGGAAAAGTATACCTATGCTTCTATTATTTTCTTTTTTGCCAACATCTCATCTGTCTCACGTTTGTCTAAAAGTCATCTGAACATCACAGTAAAAATGGGTTACTTTTCGCGATTTTGAAGTATCGTATTTCTTTTATTAATTAAGTTTCGGAAAAAATCAAACGATAGGGGCACGTATAATTACGGTATAAAATTATAGAAAAAAAATTGTAACAAAAACAAAGAACAGTTTATTGAAGATACCTGTAATAAAAAAATCAATATTTTTATGAATATAAAGAGTGAGGAATCTGGAATGACCTATAACGGCTGATAATATGAGTTAAATAAATATAAGTTTCGGATATAACGACATTACAAATACAATCTTTAAAAACATTCCATCAAAGAAAATTCACTTGGGCATACCTAGTGGATCTAATATAATTAAAATAAAATATTAAGTCAAACAATTTCGTAACACCACTATGATACGAAACAAATCTATCGTATCTTGGCCGTGTTGAGTAGTGTTGTTAGCACGATTGTTATATCGATATCGATATATTGGCAGGATCGACCGCCGCGACGTTGCGGATGGAGACCGCGTCGATCCAGACTTGTTAAATCGCGCTGTGCGGCTCCTCGTGCTGCAGAAATTAGACAACATTTACTCCTACCACACCCGACCAAGGTACGATAATCGATGTTGTCCTCCCATCATCGATAATTCAGCGCACGTTCGTATTTGATGTATTATTCCCTGCATGCCTTATTCTCCTTGATTGTTAGTTTATTTGAGGGAATCGAATCCCTTTTTTTATTAAAAAACGGTAGTTTCTTCAATAAATGTTGTTATGAATATTGATGGCATATTTCCGAGTAAAGCTTCTTTAGGTCGGCATCAAACTGATTGGCAAACGATTGCGTTGGAGGACAAAACTAAAATAATTTAGGATTATTTTCATGTTCTGGTATCGACGATATTGTAATTGAAATAGACATAAACATTTGCTTTTTATTTATACTAATCCTGGGAAAAATCTAGATGGATGTCCGCCGCCCCGGGCGGCCAGTTTGCCAGACTCCATCCATCTTCCATCTCACACCTACGCCGAGGGTTGCGAGAATGAACACTGTTTCCTCAACCCTCGAATGGTGCCGGCCATTATGGGCCTCCTTTTTATGGGCCGGGTCGGGGGAGGAGTGAGATGTTTGGCTTCCCCCGTGACGTCTAAGAGTGGTGCACGTGGAACACTTCGGGCCGCCACCTCTGGTCCTGATATTTATGGGGCGACGGACGTCCCCGAGTCTGTCACCCCTGGACCCATTTAAAGGGGCTGGATGACAGCGTTATCTGCTCTCCGCAAACTCCCGGTGCGCCTGCTGCAGGCCGGGTGCGTGGACGAGATCTCCCTCTCCCTTTTCGCAGCCTTCTTCTGTGAGACGACTGTTTTGCAAAAGGAAACCACCGCATCCCAGGACTCTTCGCTGGGGATCATCGACTCGTTTATGGCTGGCAGCGACAAGTCAATGCCTACTTCAGAGATGAGGGAACGGCGCAGCTCCTCCTAAGCGGCACTCTCAGCCAGCGTATGCCGCGCCGTATCTTCCCAGAAGTCGACGTAGTGTTGACACTGGGCGTCCGGCTTCCTGCTTATGCGACACAAGTACTTTCCAAAGCAACCATGCCTCGAGAGTATCTGTGTCAGTCGAAACGTCAGGGAGTCGTGCCTTCTCCCTAGCCAGTCCGTCAGTGTTGGCCGGATCGCCTCGATGTTGGTGAGGCCGGCAGTAGGGCTGAAAAGCCTGTCCCGCCATTCCGCCATCAAGACCTCGTGGAGCTGCGACCGACGCTGCTCGAACTGACGCTGCATAGGTCTTGCGCCACCGGTACAGTGATACGTGGACCTTCGCCTTTAGGTCCCAGTCCGAGGATCCAGCCAGTAGGCAGGCCGAATCATAGGAGATCGTGCGATACCCACTAATGAATCTGACGGCCATCGCTCTCTGCGGTTTTCGCAGTACTTCGATGCTACCGGCCGCCAGGTCAGAGTCCCACACAGGGGCCCCATACAGAGCCATCGGTTGCACGATGCCCATTTAGAGCCACCTGCAGGTGGCGCTCGGGCCCCCCAGATTGGGAAGCAACGTTGAAAGCGCCACATCTAATCGTATTGGTCTTACTTTTTGGTTCAGTTAGGAAGGTTGTGAATAAATAGATCGAATAGAGATAGTACTTCTAACAAAGTAAAGTTTTTTTTTTAATAATTATAAACTAGTGCTTGACTACGATCCCGCCTGATGGCAAGCAGTGATGCAATCGTTGATGGTAAAGCGCACTAGTTTATTAAGCCTATTCACTTAAAAAACTTAGGAATAGGAAGGATGATGGCAGTTGAGCGAGGTGATGCAATGTTAAACCCAAGACTAACACGACCAAACGATGCTGCGCTAGAGGGAGATTGATCTGGAGACTCTCCACGACCAAACTCCCTACACAACAATATTTAACGCATTGTACCCGCCACACATCGCAACACAGCTGCTCAGAGCCGTTCTCCGTACGGCTTCACCAGACGTCATGCCGGAACACGACGAATCGCTTAGCGGCAAGACTTTGTCTGGTGGGTGGTTACTTCTGCCGGCAGCCGATGTTATGGCCTACCACCGAGAATAAAGAAAGTTGAACTGAAAAGAGAAAGTGTAGAATATATTAACGATAATAATTAAACTCACAAACAATCGATAAATTCGTTTTATTTTGTGCTGACATCACTAAAATACTGATAAAATATCAATATTTTAATGATAATATTTAAATAATACGGTTCAAAAAAGTGTTTATTTAAATTGTTGTTGTTTAATTGTGAACTACAACAATTTGACTAATTCTAACAACAACATTTTTAATTATTGATTTTTTAATTAATTAAAAAAATGCTTATGCTGCACCTGTTAAAAAAAAAAATTCAACTTGTATAATGATGTATATTATATTTCTTTTGTGACATAATTTCACAGAAATCGAAACACAACAGATTCGGCTTTGCTTTTACTGCCGAAAACAATTGAAAAATGACTGTTTAATTATGGTACCTGCAAGAATGATAATATGAAGAATTGTAGAATAAAATTTGCAAAGAACTGAAGGGCAATGCTCGTAATTTTAAGACCGTTCATAGTCAGACCTCAATCTCAATCTGTCAAAAAATCGTCAAATTTTCCAAAATTTTGACATTTGTTAATAATAATAATAATAATATACTTATTTGCCTAAAAACACGGTATACAAGGATGGTATCAATAAAATTTAGAACGAACATGTTTTGCCAATATAAAATAAGCATGCAAATTTTTCAGAATATAACTGACATTAACATTTTTTGTCAATGAATTCTTTTACACTATAAAAACTATTTACAGATAGCCATTCGTACATTTTCTTTTTAAATAATGTAGTATTAACGTTTTTGATATCATTGGGCAACTTATTATATAAACGTACACACATTGCAAGACAGCTTTTACTATATTTAGATAGCCTCGGAATATCACTTAGTACGAGCCTGCAGGGGTCTCGTCGGTTTCGGACACAAATGTCATTTGCTTTTACAAATAAATCTTGATGTTGCCTAACAAACATGCATATCTCATAAATATAAAGTGATGGTAACGGTAACAAACCAAGTCTTTTAAATATTGGTTGGCAGGAGTCATCCGGTTGAAGGCCACATATTGCTCTTATGCATTTCTTTTGAGCGACAAATGCTCTATTTACATCTGTACCATTACCCCACATCACAAGACCATAGCGTAGTAAAGATTCTACATACGCATGGTAAGAAATAATAGCAGTTTTTAAATTCGTTACATTTTTAACCTGTTTCAGCGCATAGACGAATTTATTATTTCTAGTGCTAACATTATCTACGTGTTCTTTCCAATTAATGTCTTTATCTATTGTAACACCCAGAAATTTGGTATGTGTTACTTCCTTAATTTTAGTTATATTCAATTTTATTTGTTTGTTTTCGAGATGAGTCTGTGACTAGATTTGAAATTTTGTAAATTACGAAAATTAGAATTCAGATATTATCCGGGCACAGTGAACGCATTCCATCGGAAAATCTGTTCAAAAGGCATCAGGACTCCCAAACAGCAAATATCTCGTCATTCAAGTTATCAAAGAGGAATTTTATTCAAAGCCACTAGGTAAATAACATTTTATAATGACAGTAGTGGACAACCATGATATTTCGCGAAAAAATAATTGAAAAAAAAAAATGAACAATGTAGAAGTAATTTCTTAGCAGTGCATCATCATCACCACGCTTGCTCAATGCGTCACCTTCAGTCATTGGTGTCCAAGATAAACTTAGAAAGTACATATAACTTTAGAAAAGTTGCATTGGTACTTGCCTGACCTGGAATCGAACCCGCGCACTCATACTTGAGAGGCTGGTGTTTTAACCACTAGGCCACCCACCTACCACATAGTATGAGATAAAGATACAGAAAATAATAGGGCAGAAGACCTCCCTAAAATGGAACCAAAAGCATTATCGTAAAAGCACAACAAAGGCATAATAATTTGCATATGTTTCACTTTGAGTTGTAAAAAGGAAATCTTTTTCATGTTCCGGTATTAGACGAGAATACTAAATTTTGGGGGCATCTCCATTTGGAAAATTCCCAAATGCTTTTTCATACCTAAAACTAAATACATTCAGTAATACTATATTATTTCTTGTATTTTGTTATAGATTTTGATTTATTTGCGAGTATCGAAACAGATCACACAAATGGCTGTATTTTATTCATCATCTCAGCGTTAATCCTAGTCGAAACGAAGCTTTTCAGCTTTGGAGTCTCAGGCTAAACTTCGATATTTTCCGTGAAATAGACAAAGTGTGGAGGCATGAGGAACAGGGAGTAAAAGTTCACTCATCCTTCATAGAGAAGGGAGGATCTTCTGACCAGACGGGTGTTATGTCTGGTGGGCACTTGCCCAATGTTTGAAATTGGGAAGCTCTATGTATGCTAGTTGCACGGTAAACTTTGATTGCGAGATGTAGAATTCGTATGACGCGTTGTTTATTTTTGGCGTTTGCAGATACCGCTACAAAAGAAATAGCTGTATTTTATTACTGTGTGTAATTCGTACCGAACCGATGATTTACAAAAACTTGTAAGTCGTGGCTGTGACCAGTGACCACTGGGCCACCATGCACCGGATCGACACGAAAGAATTTTATTTATAATTTAACTGAATATTATATTTATACTTAATTTTTTCCGAAATCAATTTTCAATAATGTCAGTCAGTATGTGTAAAAACACGTCGCCTTTGAGCGCCCGTCAAAGTGAGGGAAGCAAAATTCGTTGTGAAAAAGTTAAATTCTGTTCCGGACAGAAAAATTTCCGCAGAATGATTTTCAAAGGCTTTTTCAGCAAACTACGACGGTGGAAAGAGCGGATTCAGCGTAATTCTGACATTTTCAGTAATTTTTCGGACATTTTACACTTTGTTTGGACTTACATGTTTCAGGGGTGTGTTTTTGTTATGCTTTGCTGTTTTCATTTCTGTGTCAAACGTGCCAATTCTCGTTTTGAGCGAATTTTGTGTCCTGATTTTTCAAGTTTTATTTGACACCGTTATATTTACTAAGGTTTAAAAATCCGTTGGAGTATATAAGAATATATAATAAGTATAGTACCAGAGAAAGAAAGTCTTATTTGAAAAATACTTATACACTGTTAGATATGTTTTGTTTATGCGAAACCTGAATAAAGTTTGTTCAGAATAAGTAACTGACTCGATTCCAATCATTTTTATCAAATACATTTAGAAATTGTTGCAGAGTGGTTACCGAGCGGTTACGATAGATCATAATACTTGCGGGCGCGCCACAGCTGACGCCAGAGGTCAACGCCCCGCGCTCGCGCGCCCTATCGGAGCTTTAACCATATTTTTGTTGGGACAACCAAGTAGAATATCAAGCTCAAAACTTTGTGGTTTTTTTTTATATCTTTGTCGGTCTCCAAAGTCCGGTCTGTCAAAGTCTGGTTTATTTGAAATACATGATTTGATTTGATTTGAAAGCCTAGAGCACAGGCGTAGAGTAGGCAGCCTTTCGGTGTTCTATAGGATTAATTTTGGTGAGTGTGCGAGGGAATTGCATGATTTAGTTCCCTCATCTCCGTTCCACCATCGGACGACCCTTCGCACGGCGAGTTTCCACCCTTACGTCGTTAACACCATTACGATTCTGACGAAGCGTTTCGCCTCGTCTTTCATACCGCGTGTACATCGAGGGACTGGAACAATTTGCCAGCAGCGGTGTTTCCGTCGGACTGCAATTTGAGTGTCTTCAAGGGTAGAGGCTCTTAATAAACTAGTGCGCTTTACCATCATCGATTGCGTCACTGCTTACTATCAGGCGGGATTGCGGAAAAGCGCTAGTTTATAATTCATAAAAAAAAATAATAATTCATAGATTCTTTACTTAAAAATACTGGACATGTTTCGTGTTTCGCATAAACAAGATATAATGTTGTTTATAAAAATACAACACAATAATACTGCAACCGCTATTACAAGAGAGGGACACACAAATATGAGTAAAATGCCATTTTCTTCTAGCTTACACAGCATCATATTTATTCAGATAATGAAGACTATAGGGCAACCACTTAACTATGACGTTATCTGAGGTAGCTGTGCGGAGCAGGAGAGGTATAATGACGTGATGCGAGAGCTCAGTCATCATCATCTCAGCGTATAATCCCGGTTGCATCCGCGGCTTTCGAGTTGGAGCTCAGGGTCCGCTTACCTAAACTTACTCCTACATTTCGCACGGTCTTCGGCATCCCGTGGTGTGAGATTGTTGGCACGCATGTCATCTCTTACAACGTCAAGTCAGCACTTCTTTGGTCTACCTCGCTTATTCCGGCCCGGCGGAGGCGTTATGGCAAAACATTTGTTACCCACGTAACATGCTGGTTTTCGTAAGACGTGACCATACCAGCGTAGGCGGCCCTCTTGCAGTTGGTCTGCTATGTCACGGACACGAGGACTGCCACGGATGCGAGAGTTCCTGATGCGGTCTTTCCGCGTAACTCCACACCACATCCACCCCAGGATATTCATTTCCGTGACACGCAGCTCCTGTGAGAGCTCAGTAATTCGAACTATCTCTCCTCCGCACCGCGCAGCTACCTTAGGCAAAGTCTCTGTTAAGCGGTAGACCTTTAGACACTTTGGTGGATGAAGCTACTGGTGTACATTTTATCAATGTAATTCCAGTGGGACAGAAATATAGAGCAAAATTTTGCTGATAAAACCGAAGTGGAATTTATAATGGCATGCATATTTCATATCACAACACGACCTCTATTCAAAGCAAATATAAGCGGTGTCGATAACATTTACCTGTCATTGTGTCACCCTTTGTAAACTCTTCATATTTATGTATGTTCTGTAATTTATTTTTATTCTATTCTGAAAGGCTTTTAAAAATAAAAACAACGAAAATTCGTATTAGTGTCCCAGTTTTCTTCAAAGGAAAAAATCTTCCTACTTAACATGACATTTTGTTGAATGGGAAATACATAGTTGGAATTTAGTCTATACCGCGTAAAACGAAAATTTGAAAGTATGAAAATTATATTTTGACAATAGGGTATTTGACTAAAAAAAACTAATTAGTCCGTCAGTCAGATTTCCAAAAAATACTAGACACGTATTTTTTCTTTTTTCATACAAACAAAAAATGAAGACGACACAGCGCGTTGAAAACTCGTGTGACGTCACTGCACGCTACACTTTTTAGCGACCAGTGACGTCACCAGCCACCACACCTGATCTTTGATGCTTTATATATTTGTCAATTTTTATTGATTTGATAAAACAAAATAGGTATAGGTATCCAATATTTTCTATAATCTGAATGACGGACTAAATAGAATCATTTTTTTTACCTAGGAAACATCCCTATTTGCTCACCTTTATTTTGTTTTATTAGCAGCGCACCTTTAAACCGCACCCTCATTGCGTAACGCACTATATTTCATAATCTGGATAATATTAAAAGATATAGTTGATTCAGTCATCATCATCATCATTATCTCAGCGTTAATCCCAGTCGCATCCGTAGTTTTTCAGCTTTGGAGTCTGGGGTCCGCTTTACCAGTCCTAACTGCTGATTTTGGCTAAACTTCGATATTTTCCGTGAAGCGACTGCCGTCTGACCCCCACAACCCGAAGGCGATATCTAAGCATTGCAGTTAGACCAATTGTTAGACTTTGGAGGGCTCCAACCAACCCGTAACGACTGCCACTAGATGTTCGTATGGCCACCGAAACCAACGGCTTAACGTACTTTCCGAGGCACGACCAGACCAGTGCAAATATTCATATTCATGCATACAAATATTTGCACTGGGCGGGGATTGAACCCGCGCCTCCTTGCGCAACGGCCGCGTTCGCTACCGCTACGCCATGGAGGCTGTCAACATAACATATAGTTGATTCAGTGCTATACAATATTTAACAGAACCCTATTATTATTGACTAGCGGCCGCCAGCAACTTCATTCACTTGGAGTTAGTTATGCTCCGCTCCTATTGGTCGCAGCGTGATGTTATATAGCCTAAAGCCTTCTTGGATTAATGGGCTATCCACCGCAAAGATTAGCACGTTCAAACAAACAAACTCTTCAGCTTTTTATATTAGTATAGATAAAGACTGTTATAGAAACATAGATTCCCGCATCCAACGGTTTCCCGCGACCTTCACCAGGTCGCCGGTCCACCGATAATTATTATAAAAATATAGTTTTTGCCTTCACTTAGTTCTAAAGAGAACCCGTTTAACTTTTTGTGTTTTTGTTCACAGGTTTGGCAAACGCTCTGATGCCTACACGAACTGGGCCAAGGATCTTGAGGTAGGTTTTGTGTTTTAACTCCTTTTACGTTCGTTTGGCTCACAACTCTCAGTTGGGAGCCAAGCGTGGCAAATCCAATACAGATATTTGTAAATGCGTTATATTTAGGTGATGACAGTGTTTGTCAAAATGGGCATGTTTAATTCTGTCCTCATGTTATGAAAAAGCACTAGAACAGATTTTAGAAACGAAACCATTCTATTTGGTTAGTGGAGGGTATGCAACAAAGGTTAACTAACAAACTTTCGTTCAATCGAATACCAATCAGCAAACGTTCCACACAGGCTGTATCATGTTCGGACTAGTTAAACCTAACGAGCAAAGCCAAGAGAGTCTTCCCGGAACAATATTTACTTATTCTACCATTTATGTATACACATACATATATAATAAACAGACAAGAAAAACAGAACAGTAAAAAGAACAGAGATGATACTTATTTTATAAGAAATCTCTGTATTAGCATTTTGTTTGTTCCGTTGAAAGCAAAAGCAATGAAAGCCGATGCCGTTAGAGGCCGTTATCCAGCAGTGGATCTCTATATCCTGAAGAAGAAACTTAAGTTACATTTCAGTCAACTTGTTTTAGATTAGAAGGTGAGGCAGGAGCTAGATTGTTCACTTTCACTGGATTTTAAGTAATTTAACTTTTCTTAGTATCTAATTATGTAAATAGTTTACGTTAAACAAAATTAAGTCCACTTTCAGACGCCATGTCTTACTTTATGTATGAAATTATAAAAAATATGACGCCCTGGTAGTTGTTTATACAGTATTCATTAGCTACTTAGATTAGAAGCTCAATTTCTTATAAAAAGTACATAAAAAAGATTAAAGAATATATATTAGATGATCTTCAAAAATCTTCAAAGCGGCTAAAAGGTTTGATTATTAATAATTTTGTTATATTTCTACATAATTTCGTGGTGGCCTAGTGGTTAAAACACCAGCCTCTCAAGTATGAGTGTACGGGTTCGATACCAGGTCAGGCAAGTACCAATGCAACTTTTCTAAAGTTATATGTACTTTCTAAGTATATCTTGGACACCAATGACTGAAGGCGAAGGAAAACATCTTGAGGAAACCTGGATTTTATAAGTCTGAAACCCGCATTGAGCAAGCGTGGTGATTACTCTCAGTCATTCTCTGTATGAGAGGAGACCTGTCTGTGCCCAGCAGTGGGACGATAAAAAGTTGATGGTGATGATACCTAATTTGATAACAAATAGGTACTTAATTAATTAGCATAAAAAGGAAATTAATGATTACATGTTTTTAACGTTGCTCCATACTAGGAATTATTCCTGTATTGTGGGTGCATTTACAAACATTTGAACTTAATTACATAAATAGCCAGAGCCGGTATAACTACCTGTAGGCTTTACAGATATTTGTTACATACGGAATCCAACCCGCAGTGCGTTAGTCGACGAGTCGACATAGTTAGACACTTAGACGTCCTCCGTGGCGCAGCGGTCAACACCCCTGCCTGCGACGTGGAGGCCCCGGGTTCGATCCCCGGCCAGGCCATGATGGAAAAACTATCTTTTCCTGATTGGCCTGGGTCTTGGATGTTTATCTATATATGTATCTATTATAAATATAGTATCGTTGAGTTAGTATCCCATAACACAAGTCTCGAACTTACTTTGGGGCTAGCTTAATCTGTGTGATTTGTCTGTAGGTATATATTAGTCGATCGCTCAGCCATTGAACCAGCCATGCCGTTAGTCAAGCAAAAGATACTTCTCGACCTTAGAAATAGCTAGACCTAGAATTGCTGGACCGTAGAAGTATTAGGACTGCATACATTTGAAGACCTATAGATATAACCTACTGCTTCTAAGATCAAGTTTTACATACGACCTAATGTTTCTAAGGTCGAGATTAGAAACTCCACATTCATTAATGTGTTACCAAGAAACGAGTTCAAGTGTTCATTAAATACACGATAATTTAATTTAGTATGTGAAATAAACAAATTTCACATAATTTATATTGATAAAACAATACCAATTAATTATCAACCATTAATTTATCTAAGATTAATTCCTCATTCCAATTTCATTGATTTATTTAATGTTAAATTAATATATTGATCATTTTCGAGTAAGTACCACCACCCAGAAGTCTTTATTTTTTTTTTGTCTAGGACATGCCGGTTTCCTCATAATTTTCTCCTTCGCCCTTTTGAGAGCCATTGTGATGAAATAATTTAAACAAAGTATACCTATCTGAGTTAGACTTCCGACCTACAACACGAAAGCCTAGTGAATAACCTTTTAAAAACTATTGTAGCATTTAAGGAATCACTTACCTACGTAGTATAAAACAAAGTCGCTTTCTCTGACCCTATATCCCTATGTCCGCTTAAATCTTTGTCCAATTGAATACCTTAAGTACATTGTTGATTTAATATACTTATATCTATATGGCTCTTTACAGCGTACGATTTAAATGAATATTCTCGAAGATTGCGGGACGTAGCGTTTGCGGTGGTACCGACCGGCCGAGGCGGCAGGAGTGGCGGGCCGCTATGTTTTTATATATACAACCTTCAAGGTTTTCTGTGGTGTATTTAGTATCACCATTGCACCCGTGGGAAGCCAGGGCGGGTCGCTAGTGCATAGAAGTATATCAGACTCGGATAAATAACATATCTGTATCAAGGCTGACGATTACAAGAATCAAGAGTCATGTCATAACCAGCTGCACGGGTCGATCGATCATGTTTAGCTACGCTTTCCGTGGTTATCTTGAAGATGGGTGTTCTTCTTCATCGTCATTCATCTTGGTGCCTCGGAAGACTGTTCTGTTAAGCCATTGATCTTGGGTGTCATTCGTGGATCTTTGACCATCGTTACGGGTGGTCAGATGCCTGAAAGTCTGACAACCAATCTTACCAAGGGTTGTCGTATTAACTATTTACTGGGTTGAGAAGTTCAGATAGGCTTTCACTCCATGTAAAATACTAGTATTCAGCTGCACCGGGTTAGCCGGGAAGCTGACCCCGATATAGTAGGAAAAAGGCTAGGTAGATGATGATCAAGGCTGAAGATCTCCATTATCAATGGCACCTTCAATATCAATACATATCCCACCGAATCCAAAATTGCCAGGTGGTGGCATTTTGCAGCGCCCAAAAGGGAGAACAGTACTCCATATATGAACTGACCTGTGCTGTGTAATTAAAAAATAAAATATTCAAATCTCTCTCAAATCAACGATTATTATTAATAGCTTAAAACCCCAATTATGGAAAAAAAATATTTTTTTTTTAAGGATGGCACTGATGTCGTCCTCTAAACTATATTCTTAACAGTTCAGCGTTGGGTTCATGCTGTATTTTAATTAAAAGAAAATAATGGTCTTTTTATACTACTTACTAGCAAACTGCAAAAAATATACACAAACAATTTTAATTTTGAGCGCTAGCTGTGTGCATCTCCCTTGGAACAAAAGTCATTTATTTAAATTAGGCGGTTATTAAAATTACATTCATTTTCATTTATTAAAATTACAAGAAATAATCCCCCAAAAAGCTTGCCCGTCACTATCCGTTATCTTAGAACTGCAAAAAAAGAAAACAAAGGATCTTTTCAGCTCTATTATTAGTCCAGAAACTCTTAACCAAAATTGCTTTTTTTTTAATAACGAAGCCCTAAACTAGGAATATCTCCTGTATCGTGGGAGCGTTTACATACATATAAACTCAAATACACAAACAGCCAAAGCCGGAACAACTACTTGTAGGTCATACAAATATTTGTTCCGTGCGGGAATCAAACCGGCGACACGCAGTACAGCAGTCACTAGCTTAACCACTGCGCTAACCGTGTCATCACACACGTCGTTATCTCACACTTATATCCCACGCTAAGATCCTTATTTATCTAATCTAGATAAAGAAACATTTGGAATAAAGGGCAGTGATACATGCAATACATGAACATGTGAACCTAACTTAATCTTAATGAACATATACCTATACAATATGTAAAGAAAACCCTGTCCGATCCGTGAAGGTATTGTTAGGTATCGATAACTGATACTATTAAAGCAAACAAAGCCGGAATAATCTTAAAAAAAATTCCCCCTAAAAAAATAAATATTATTTCGAAAAAAGAGGTAACTTTAAACATCTGCGGTGGGCAATCCATAAGCGGACGACGGGGGGCAGGGAACGCGTCACGTGGTCGCATTGCTTATAATAATACCGCCAAAACGGTGTTGTCACTTTTTAAAAATTACATAATATCGGGGAAGTTGGAATTAATTCGCGGGAAAAAGATTATTTCTAAATTCGTTAGTTTTGTTACTATGATGATTACGTAAAATTTAATATTATATTTGGTCATGTGTTTACCTAACCTTTATTATCCTTATGGGTCGGACAGGGTTTTCTGTACATATTGTATATATTTTTATATAAGTATACTAGTGATTGACCGCAATCCCACCGGATGATAAGCAGTGATGCAATCGTTGATAATAAAGCGCGTCAGTTTATTAAGAGCCTATTCAGTCAAGGAAACTGAATGAAAAGAAAGGAAGACGACAGTTGAGCGAGGTGATCCAATTCTTATCCCAACAATACGACTAATGATGCTGCACCAGAGGGAGATTGATTTGGAGACCCTCCACTACCAAACTTCCGACACAACAACATTTGGCGCATCGTACCCGGCACACATCGCAACACAACTGCGCAGGCCCGTCCTCCGTACGGCTTCACCAGGATACGACGCCAGAATACGACGAATCGCTTGGCGGCAAGACTTTGTCTGGTGGGTGGTAACTTCTACGGGCAGCCGATGATATGGCGTACCACCGATGATATGAACCTAAAAACAGTAATCTCTTTTTTGGATTAAACTTTAGGCTCAATAAGTAATTCATCGACCGATAGGATACTGTTATTGTTTCAATTTTTGAATCAAATTCTAATTTATTTTCAAACTAATTCTTTAAGATTGTTTTGATTTGCGTAAGGATTGGAATTCCGTCAAACAAAATGATTAACGAAACAAAATGCTTTTGCTTTTCAATGGGATAATAAATTTTAATGGTATTATAAATCCATTGTTAAGCAATTTTGAAGGGTACCAAGTTGAAAGGGATTAATGTTTTCCAACATGATAAATTAATAATTGATTTTATTTTGAAAAGTCTGAGGCTAAAATCTATAACCTTCGAAATTAAACTGAAAAGTTTAACGAGTAAAGACATTAGGCCAAACATTTCTATATCTATGCTAATATATGTATAAAGCTGAAGAGTTTGTTTGTTTGTTTGCTTGAACGCGCTAATCCCTGGAACTACATGTCCGATTTGAAAGAATCTTTTCCGTTGGATAGCCCATTAATCCAGGAAGGCTTTAGGTTGTGTAACATCACGCTGTGACCAGTAGAAATGGAGCATATAAAAAAAATAAACATATCGATACCTACGCGGTTGAAACCGCAAGGCGCAGCTAGTAAACTAGTGCATTTTACCATCAACGATTGCATCATTGCTTACCGTCAGTCGGGATAGTGGACAAGCTGTAGTTTACACATTAAAAAAAATTGCAGACTTGACAAAGTGAAACTGAAATCAATGAAAAACACAGAATACACAAAAAGTAAAAAAAAAAAAACGATCATGGTGTCGGGTCGGTCACGCTCACGCCAATTCAATACTTTTTCCCCAACCAACAAAAGTGCTCAACGTCATTCAAAAGTTTTTACTTCAAAAAACAAAGGAAATTATTAACAGGATGATCTCTTAGTCAAAGTACGTGCTAAGTAGCTTCTATTGTCTTGCCCTAAGTAACTCTCTACAACACTGTTTCTTGTTTATGCGAAACCCAAACACGTCCAGTATTTTTAAGTAAAGAATCTATGTACAAAATTTCAAAAAGACATAACGAAAAACCACAAAGTTATGAGCTTGCTATTCTACTTGGTTGTCCCAACAAAAATGTAGACAAAGCTGCGCTCAAACGGGCTAGCGCGGTGCATTGACCTCTGGCGTCAGCTGTTGGCCGCGCGCAAGTATAATGATCTATCGTAAGATGCGAGCGCGCGTTCGGTATCTACACTGCAACATCTTCATTGTGTACCTACTAACAATGAAAATAAAATTTATTATTATTATTTCCTTTATTTCATTTTATGTACATATAAATTATATTTTTAAATATTTCTAAGTACAATACATAAAAAAAAAACATTTAAAAATATAAAAAATAGTAGCCCATCGGTATCGGGAGCAGGGTCCAAGCTACCGGCGGTCAGGGCTCCAGAGAGAGGAACTTCCTGACGATGCGAGCCGTGTCCAGCAGTACCGCTTTCTGAATCAAGCCCTTGATCCAGCTGCCTAACGAGACCCTCCTGAGGTGTTGGTCGAGGCTCTTGGCTATTAAGCCATTGGCTGTCACGACTATCGGTACAATGATTGCTGAATCCACTTCCCACATGTCGACAACCTCGTGAACCAAATCAAGAACATTGTGTAAATGTATTTGGAAAAAAATATACCATGATGTAAAACTGATTGGAATCGATTCAGTTGCGTATTCTGAATAAACTATATTCAGGTTTCACCTAAACAAAAAAATAACGTTGTATAAGTAGTGTGTGTAAAATAATATTGTGACATTACGGCAAAAGTAGGAAAATAAACTTCCTGATATCACCTTTAAATAACCCACAACCAAACATTCTCTTTATCATATTATGTTACAAGCACACGACACCAAAGACAAAATACCAAACTGAAGTGATTCCCAAATCACTTAGAGTGTGTGTGTGTAACCCAATAATGAGTTTTAACTTTAGTTGAAGCACTTTTAACTTGATAAAATTTACCACTCAGCAGCATCTATTTTCACCAAATATCTACATAGGGTAGTTGTGTAATTTCAACCCTATTCAATAACTACCCTAACACTAGAGTTAGTTAACAGAAACAACTATTTCACACAATATATTAAATAATTTAAACTATCTCACACACTAAATTTAATAATTTAAATTTCGAACCCTCAATTGAGTGGGCGATTAAATTGAATTATCTTTATGCTGACAAAACAAGGCGTTATTCGGACTTAAAACTCTACGAGTAAAACCTTAGAAATTAAATTTAAACGATTGTTTATTGGCAAACATAATTTATTAATTAAGCCTTAGTTGTTAAATGCCCTTCGTTGGCTTTTGATCTTTTTACCTTTGGTGTTACCATCGTGAATTAATAAAGAGGCCTAAGCAAACAAGGCTCTGTTTCGTGTGAATATTTTGTGAGTACTTAGGTGGTAATATAATTAAGTGTAAACATCTAATGCGTTGAGCTTGAGAGTAACGATAGTCTTAATTTTTATAGCTGAGTACTTTAATTCGAGCTGAAAATGATAATAAATAAAATGACAGCTTTTTTATTATTCTTAATTATAAACTAGTGCTTGACCCCAATCTCGCCTGATGGTAAGCAGTGATGTAATCGTTGATGGTAAATCTTCGGCTTTTTTTAGGAAACCACAAGTATGTCTTAAATTTCATTTTTTAATAACAAAAAAAAAAAAACTTGATTTGGTACATATGACGGTATACAGGTAGGTATGTCTCTTTAAGAGTCTAGGGTACAACAATATGATAATTAAAAAAAAGACGCACGACTTGCAAAAAGTACTCATTCCTAATTTGTGGACTTGTATACCACGATCGCAGGAATGTTTTCTTTTATATAATAATATTTATGATAGGAATGTCTTATCACTACACAATACAAAATAAAGTCATTTTTACTTTCCCTATGTCGCTTTGTATGATTCAATCTTTGAAACTACGCAACGGATTTTGGAAGGGTTTTCTTTAATAGGTAGAGTCATTCAAGAGGAAGGATTTTATTTATATAACATGCATAATATATAAGAGGAACACTGATAATTTTTGAGGTTTCTAACACATGTCGCAAAATAAGCCCATTTTTTTGAGCTTACATTGCAAACGCTGGCTGAACCCTATGAGATAGATCAAAATAATGTACAACAGTATTGTAGACCTTAAAAATGCCTACAAAAAAGTCTGCGACACCATATGTCTACCTGCTATAGTTTCTTCATTATGACTACTTTTTTATGTTTGAATAGTTAATTAAAATACCAGTCGAAATCAGAGCCCACTATTTGTTCTATTATTAATCCTTATCCAAATAAATTACGTCATATGAAAGGTAATTTTAGTGACAGAATATCTCTTTTTGAATTATTGGAATTGGTTGTTTCATTCACGAGATATCACGATTTATTCAAAACCAGAAAAAATCCGCGTACCGATTGCGCCTCTGCAGGCCACCTGCTACTTAAGTATTTCTCTGCCTAAATCGCGGAGTGAGTGGACCGGAGCGGGGGACCATTATTTCGAACAAACTTGCTACCCTGGTAGGCTTTCATTCTGTTTGAAAGTGGTGGAACTGGCTATCCATGGACAATAATGTCCATCGGCCTAAGGGGCCATCGTTTCTTGAGGAAGGCTACCAATAACGTCATTAGTTCATATAATATTTTTGTGCGTAGGTAAAATGAATCTCAACAAAAAATCTCTTTTATACTACGAAAAGTATACACATTCCAATAATGGACAACAAAGCATTTTTCTTCCCATTCAATCCTTTTATAGTGCAATCATTTCATAGGTACGGGATTTTATGCGGTTATTTCTTATACAATATGAAGAATAAAGGTCAATATTGCATCGCAATGTAGCGCTCAATATGAGGATTTATTCGCAACGTTATGTTAGATTATTCGAGGCTTGCAGTTCCTACTACGAGATTCAGTTTATGTGAATCAACTTGAACGAAGTTTTGAAGTTTTTAAATATTCCCTTTGAAGAATAAAATGAGGCATTTTACTAACAAAATGTCTCCTATTTAAATATGCAATCAATCTGACTTCTTCTCCTTCTTCTTCTTGAGCCTATAGAGGTCCACTGCTGGACAAAGGCCTTCCTAAGGCTTTCCACGATGACCGGTCTTGTGCTGCCCGAATCCATCCGCTTCCCGCGACGTTCACGCGACCAATCTGACTAGCCCAACTTTTTTGGGCTTAGCCTCCAGTCTATCCAGATACAGCTTAATACCGGTATTTTAGATTTACTGGGTAACAAGGTAGCTTTTTTCTTCTAGTCTTGGGCTTCTGATTTTCCATTAGGACTGTCAAAGCCATAGGGACGACACTCGCCACCAGCGTATTTTCCGAGACACGGAGGAATCGTATATACAATATGTAAAGAAAAGCCTGTCCGATCCGTGAAGGTATTGTTAGGTATCGATAACTGATTCTACTAATGCCTACAAAGCCCGGCTAAACTTTTAAAAAAATCCCAAGAAATAAAGATATTATTTCGCGTGCCCTGCCCCCCGCCGCCCGCGGAAGGGGTTGCTTACCGCACATGTATTAAGTTACCTCTTTTTTATTCTATATTTATTTTTTTAGGGGGATTTTTTTTTAAGTTTAGCCTGTCTTTGTGGGCATTAGTAGAATCAGTTATCGTTACCTAACAATACCTTCACGGATCGGACAGGGTTTTCTTTAAATATTGTATATTTTAAAAAATAGTAATATTCTTACTATCATGATTATGTAAAATTTCATATTTTATTTTGTCATGTGTTTATCTAACCTTTATTATTCTTATGGGTCGGACGGGGTTTTCTTTAGATGTTGTATGCTATAATGAAACTCCACCCATCCACAATCTGACCACGGCAAGCATAGCTTTACCTTCTATGAACCCGTGCGGCATTTTGCCACGAGCTCCATCATTGCATTAGCGATATCCGTAGGCAATAATGTATTATGCCATTGAAATAATATATTACATTTAATAAAAATAAATGCATTTATCATCTAATTCTAAAAAAAAAATGATACGTAGAAATAAATAAATGACATTGAAAAATAAATTATTTATTCAAATCGAATAATAAAGTTCAATTAGAAAATAAATTATCATTTTATTTGGCGTCCACTAACAATTAATTTATAACAAACGATGGTAAGGGTTGCTACGTATTTGAATTTATTGAATTTCAATAAAGCTTGTGGTATTGGTCGTTAAATTGGAATGCTTTGACGTAAATATTACTACAGGGTTTAATGAATACATTACGATGACCATAGTTTGAATTAATTAATAAATAAAATAATTTAATTTAGAACAGCTGCCCACTTCAATTTGTTATTCTAATTGGTTTAGTTATAATATTTGTGACGTCATCATGAGAAAGAAGGCGGCCTCGTTGCTCGGTAGAACTAGGACCAGCGCTAACAGCATCCTACAAGCCATGGCCGGCAAGCTCGATGCGCCAGTGCTAAGACACTAGTTAGCATTGCTTGTGCGGCAGTCTTGATTAGTTTTTTAAGTATTACTAACCCTTAGTAGATAAGTTACTAACCATTTTAACCTTTGTTGTCGGTTAATAAATTAAATTACTATTATTATTAATTCATTATTGAAAAATCTAAACTTATTCTATGAAATGCCACTTCTTCATATTTCAAGTTAAATGTTAATTAACGTGAATCCTTTCGATAGCTTGGTAAGCGCACTGGTTAAGCAATTGACTGCTGCGCTGTCGCGGGTTCAATTCCCGCTCGGAACAAATATTTGTATGACCTACAAGTTGTTGTTCCGAGTCTGGCTGTCTGTGTATGTGAGTTTATATGTTTGTAAACACACCCAAGATACCGGAGAAATTACTAGTGTGGGATAACTTGCTTAAAAAAAATGTTGACCCTGATTGATTTGCTACCAGAAGAAAGAGAATAATTTCCATTCGGGCGGAATCTCTTGGCAACATGGAGAGTGTGATTGTCGCAACCCAGTGCTGCGCACGTCATTATAGCGGGTATAAGTCCTCTCTTTGATGCGTGGCTAAATAGGTGCCCTGGCGCCCTACCCTCATTTGCAGCCTAATATAGGTGAGGCTCAGTGAGGACTGGGCACGGACATCTTACCCTAATCAGGAGGTTCCTGATTAGATAAGGCGGGAGAAATCGCCAGGGTGTCATCACTGTGTGGATCGCCTGAAGGACACGGTGGAGATCACCTCGGCTTGGGTGTAGCACCGTCGTGTCCTCGTGGCGCCAATCGGTGGAAGCGATCTCACGCATCCGGCCTTAGTCCAGGTCATGGTACGTCACAACCCTGGTATTGACAAATGAAAGAACAAGGTTGTGTTTTGGTCAGCAAAACTCTGACACTCTCTTCCGGGAAAAGTCATTTGTGTCGATATCTTACCCAAAAAATGGGGCAATCCCCGTAATTTTAAGAAAGTTTACATTCTGATCAGTCTCAATCTTTCAACCTATAATTGCAATACATTTTTGGCAAGTTATTGTTATTCATTGTTGCTGAAAGGAGAACGCGACCAGATTTGAACGTTTTTAATTAGGTACGGCAATTGACCTTGTGGGCTAGTTCACCAAAACTAAAAACACCAACGCAAACAAGATAAAGTTTCTAATATAATCTTCTTTTTTTTTTTCAGAAGCCGGACTTACCTGCTTGGCTGTCATACGCCAGAAGGAGATGAGGAGTGCAACAGTCTCGGGATCCATATTAATAACCATGTCATTTAAATCAATGTTCGTGATTACTGTTACCAGTTATAAACGTTTAAGTACCATTACAAGTAAATGTTATCCTTTAACGCGTACGTTAGTCCATTTCTAGCATGAAGACTCGCGAGTTTGCGTCTTGACTGATTCGGTTTTTATTTGTAACTTTATTTATTTGTATTGAATTATTTATTTATTGAATTAGTATTTTTATATTTCAAAGTAAGAGTAAACGTGTTCTAATCAATATTGTATCTTATTCTATATTTCGATATTTAAACGATTCCCATTCTACATTTTGCCTAAGAGTCATTAAATCATAGAAATCCAAAATAACAATGTACTTTTACGGATCAAATATCATTGTAATGTTATGAATAAAAGCAATTGATAAAATGTAATAATAATTTGTTTGTTTTATTGTGTTCGGTTCCTGGTGGTAAGAAAATTAATTGATAGAGTTAATTTGATTCCGTAATTATTTTCAACAAAGAAAATATAAGACTAATGAAAGGAAATTAACCTTACCTGAATACACGTGACAGCATAATCGCTACTCCCTATTGACATAGACTGAGAAATGTGAAATGAAATTTTAGACGTTTTTAAATTTGAAACTGTCACTTCTTCTTCTGCCTATAAATGTCCATTGCTGGACCTAGGGCTCCCACAAGGCTTTCCAAGATGACCGGACTTGTACTGAACGCATCCATCGGCTTTCCGCGACCTTTACCAAGTCATCGGTCCACCTTGTTGGGGGCCTCCCTACACCGCGTCTTCCGGTAGGTGACCGCCACTCCAGAACCTTACTGTCCCATCGGCCATCGGTTCTACGAGCAATGTGCCTGCCCACTGCCACTTAATTTTAGCGACTCGAAGAGCTATGTCGGTGACTGGTTCTTCTGCAGATCTCCTTATTTCTGATTCGATCACGCAGAGAAACTCCGAGCATAGCTCTTTCAATTGCCATTGAAACTGTCACAACAACTGAGCTGATGTCGACTATTCTGCTAGTTTTATGTGGAAACAATAAGGCTGTTTAGCAGCAGCGGCCTAGGGCGTCGAATTTTGCACTTCATGGGAGCTTTCATAGTATACATTGTGTTAGAAATAAACTAGTTTTGAATTAAAGTTGGTTAAGAGGGAATATATGTCAAAAAGTCGTGGTGGCCTAGTGGTTGAAACACCAGCCTCTCAAGTATGAGTGCGCGGGTTCAATCCCAGGTACGGCAAGTACCAATGTAACTTTTCTAAAGTTATATGTACTTTCTAAGTATATCTTGGACACCATTGACTGAAGGTGAAGGAAAACATCTTGAGGAAACCTGGACTTAAAGTCTGAAATCGCCAACCCGCATTGAGCAAGCGTGGTGATTACGCTCAATCCTTCTCTGTATGAGAGGAGACCTGTACCCAGCAGTGGGACGATAAAAAAGGTTGATGATGATGAAGAGGGAATATATGTATTATGTAAGTTAGTAGGAAGAAGGATTTTAATTTTGTAAAGTGTATAATTTGTCACTTACTTGTAAACTCTAAGTCATACACAGGCGAGTTTCGTTTCGATTTAAGCGTACTGGGTTTTCAGAGCACTGATCAACACACAAAGTTAAAAATTCAACAGTTTGTGTTTTTTTACTCTCTGGGATAAACTTTGTTTTCAACGCTCGACTCAATGGTCTTCAGTGGAAAATTCGGCAGTTCTGCTAATACCCTATGAGTATTCATCAAGTAGTCTCTAGTCATGGAATCCAACCTGAAGATCAATCAGTACGTCAGGCGCACGTAGAGTAGTAATATGTAGCTATGTTTCATGATTTAATTCCCCCATCTCCGTTCCATCATCGGACGACCCGTCGTACGGCGAGTTTCCACCCTTACGTTGTGGACACCGCAACAATTCGAACCGCAATTGAGAGCAATCCTGCCTGATGGCAATCAGTGATGCAATAGTTGCGAACCAGTTTATTAAGAGCCTAATCACTCTAGCCTTAAAGACACTTAAATTGTAGTCCGACGGAAACATCCCGGCCGAAGCTGAAGCCTTTCGCCTCGTCTTGAACAATTGTTCCAGTCGCAGTAAGCGGTATAAAAGACAAGGCGAAAGGCTTCGTTCGGATCGTAGAGTTAACAACAACCTAAGGGTGGATACTCAATCACCTAAGCAGTTTGAAGATTCTTTTTGATAAACAATATTTACGTTGTAAACAGTAGGTAAATGAAAAACGAGAATGAACCAGATAAACAAATAAAAAAATCGCACCCAACGAATCAAAGAATCGTTTATGTAATTTGGGTTATTTGTGAAGAATAAATAAAATTACGTTTGACATTGGAAAAGTAATTCGATTGAAGGAAGACGATTGTATGAAAATAAATATATATTTCTTGTTTACTTCGACGAGATAGATAAACATTTTAGAGTCCCAGGTCATCATCATCTCAGCGTTTATCCCGGTTGCATCCGCGGCTTTCGCGTTGGAGCCCGGGGTCCGCTTTCTTACTTAATTTCCTCCATTTCGCGCGATCTTTAGCATCCTGTGGTGTGAGATTGTTGGCACGCATGTCATCTCTTACAACGCCAAGCCAGCACTTCTTTGGTCTACCCCGCTTGTTCCGGCCCGGCGGAGGCGCCATGGCAAGACATTTGTGACCCACGTAACATACCGGTTTTCGTAAGACGTGACCGTACCAACGTAGGCGACCCTCCTGCAGTTTGTCCGCTATGTCACGGACATGAAGACTGCCACGGATGCGGGAGTTCCTGATGCGGTCCTTCCGCGTAACTCCACACATCCACCGCAGCATATTCATCTCCGTGACACGCAGCTCCTGCTTGTGTCGCTCAAGCACAGGCCACGCCTCACTGCCATAGAGGAGAACAGGTCTAATGATGGTCTTATAGACCTGCCCCTTAAGCTTAACCGGCATTTTGGGGTCACAAATGACACCCGTCACCTCACGCCAAAAATGGCCAAAAGCCCAAGCTGCGGAAATACGTGCCCTGACGTCGCAATCAATGTCGCCGGACGCGTGGAGTACAGACTCCAAGTATTTAAACTGGTCTGTGCACTCGACCTTGTCACCGCCTAACGTGTTGCTAGCCATATACACGGTCTTCGCCAAATTGAGTTTCAGACCTCCGTTCTCGAGCGAGTCCTTCCACATATTCACACGCCGCACCAGCCGATTCCTGTTCGCGTCCGCCAGCGCGATATCGTCAGCATACATAAGCAACCAAGGAGGTTGCTCATGTGAATCCCTGATGCTATCCGACAAAACGTCTAATATCACGCTGAACAGAAACGGACTAAGGACGGCACCTTGGTGGACTCCGACGGTGACGGGGAAGGGTTTAGTGTCACCAACAGCGGTCCTAACAACGGAATCGGAATTGAGATACATATCTCGAATTATGTCAACATAGGCTTCTGGTACCCCTTTGGACCTCAGTGCCCACCAGATCACCCCTCGAGGGACACAGTCGAAGGCCTTCTGCTTATCAAGAAAGAGCATATGCAGAGGCGTGTTCTTCGATCTGTATCTCTCCATGGCGATCCTTAGTGCAAAGATAGGATCCATGGTTCCGTACCCTGGACGAAACCCATATTGACACTCCGAGACAGCACACTCCTGTCGGATCCGGGAGTCTATAATCCTCTCAAAGATCTTCATGGTGTGGGACATGACCTTTATACCGCGATAGTTGCCACACTCCTGAACCGAGCCCTTGCCTTTGAAGACTGGAGTAATAATACTCAGCCTCCATTGGCTCGGGATTTTGCCGGTCAGGAGCACGCGGTTCAGAAAGCTAGTTAGCATGCCCACACCGCGAGGACCCATCGCCTTCCAGGCCTCAATGGGGACTCCATCAGCACCGACAGCTTTCCGATTCGCCATGCGACGAAGAGCCGTATGGACTTCCTCAGGCGTTATCGGGGGCACTAATCCAAGATTTGGAGGGAGTTCCGGTGTCTGCACCTCTTGGTGCTGCTTATTCAGCAGCTCGTGGAAGTACGAGCGCCATCTCTCCTTCACCGCGAGGTCTTCGCATAGCAGGTTGCCAGCAGGGTCTTTTACACAGCGGCACTTGGATATATCCTGTGCCGCTTTGACCCTAGAACGTGCCAACTTGTAAATGAGCTTTTGCCTCTCAGACGATTCCAACTTCTCGTAGAGCGGTTGCAAGTGGTCTCGTCTGGCTCTGGCTACAGCTCTCTTAGTGGCACGCTTGGCAACTTTGTATGCGTCGCGATCTTCAGGGGATCCGGTCGCTTGCCACGTTTTGAAGAGGGCTTTCTTCACCTTAGTCTCCCTCTGGACTGTGTCGTTCCACCACCAGGTCTCCTTGTCACATTTGCGGCCGCCCTTGGAGACGCCGAGCACCACCCGCGCCGCCCCAGTAATAGCTGCCTGGATCCTGTTGCAGTGTTCTTGAACAGGCTCCCCATCGGTACCGGCGCACTTGTCACCAATAACCGACGCGAAATCCTGGGACCTGTTTTTATCCAGCAGCCACCACCGGATCTGGCGCGGGCAGTGCTCAATACGTCTGCGTTGAGCCTTTACGCAGACATCCATGACAAGGAGACAGTGTTGTGCAGTGAGACTCTCACCGGGTATGACTTTGCAGTTGGCTACTTTGCCGATGTGGTGCCTCCTAGTTAGTAGAAAGTTGATCTGGGTAGCACTTCGCCCGCTCCGGTAGGTGACAAGGTGCTCCGGTTTCTTTTTGAAGTAGGTGTTCACGATTGCAAGGTCAGCGGCCGCACACGTTCGGAGAATGTTGTCCCCTTCCGCGTTGCGGCTACCGTACCCATAGCCACCGTGAACACGCTCAAACCCGTCACACTTCTCTCCCACATGACCGTTCAAATCACCACCCAGAACGACTCCCTGGGATAACGGGATCCCGCGAAGCAATCCTTCGAGCTGGCTCCAGAACAACGTCCTTTCGGCGTCACCGCACCCGGCCTGCGGAGCGTAGGCACTTATCAAGTGGGTTATTACCCCATTGACAAGCACCCGCTCCGAGATTAGCCGATCACTGATGCGATTCACCTCCAAGACGCCATCCTGGAGCTCGTCAGACAACACCACGGCGACCCCATTTCTCCTACTAGGTGCACCCGTGTAGATCAGCTTGTAGCTATTCCCAATAAGCCGGGATCTGCTGCCTTTCCACCGAGTCTCCTGCAGGAACGCCACGGCCACCCTCCGCCTATGAAGAGTCTTAGCCAGTTCTCTCGCGCGTCCAGTTAGGGTGCCAACGTTCCACGATGCGAAACGGATTTTCTTGCTTTGGGCTCGCTTCTTCAGCCGTGTCCGCCTCTGACACGGTAGCCCTAGCCCACAGGTCACAGGAGTCGGGCGAGGCTCCTGCGCGCCGTTTTGCGGCGGCGCCCTAGCCGTGACTTGTGCTCTTATACTTCTGTCCATTGTCGATTGGCTTATTTGGCTAATTATAAGTGCGATTGCCGTCTGACCACTAAACCCCGAAGGGAAAGCCGGCGTCAGCGCCCCGTTCGTTAGTCAGCAGGTGCATCGTCTGGCAGGTGGGGTTGACTTGGGTCCCAAAGATGGTGGTGGGACCCCAGAGAATCTAATACACCTAATTTTAGAGTCCCAGGTAGTCCGAGAAATATAGAATGTTTTTTGAAAATTGTAGCGGTGTTCCACGCTATGTATCGATCAAAAATTCTATACGGCGCAATCATGACACAATAGTTATTTCGGTATATAGAGAGGTATTTAAAGTTCCAATAAGGGACAGGACCATAAGACCATCATTAGACCTGTTCTTCTGTATGGCAGTGAGCCGTGGCCTGTGCTTGAGCGACAAAAGCAGGAGCTGCATGTCACGGAGATGAATATGCTGCGGTGGATGTGTGGAGTTACTCGGAAAGATCGCATCAGGAACTCCCACATCCGTGATAGTATTTAATGTCCGTGACATAGCAAACAAACTGCAAGAGGGGCGCCTACGCTGGTACGGTCACGTCTTACGAAAACCGCATGTTTCGTGGGTACAAATATCTTGCAATGGCGCCTCCGCCGGGCCGGAACAAGCGAGGTAGACCAAAAAGTGCTGGCTTGACGTTGTAAGAGATGACATGCGTGCCAAAAATCTCACACCACGGGATGACAGGGGCCGTGCGAAATGGAGGCGTATATGTAGGAAAGCGGACCCAGAGCTCCAACGCGAAAGCTGCGGATGCAACCGGGATTATACGTTGAGATGATGATGAGAGGTATTTAAAGTTCACTCATCCTCCATAGAAAAAGGAGGGTTCTCCGACTAGATAGGTGTTGTGTCTGGCGGGCACTTGTCCCCACGGTATATGAAGGGAAGTTGTATATATGCAAGTTGCTCGGTAAACTGTGCTTACGAGATGTAGAGTCTATGTGACGTCATTATAACGCGTTGTTCACATGTGGCGTTTGTAGATACCGCTACAATGGACTTTTTAAAGATATTTTAAAACCCCTGTTAACGACTGGTTGATATCTCCATGAACCAAGGTGTGACTTTTACAACATAGCAATGCCAACAATCTCTTTGGTACATTACCTATCAACATCAATGTAGATAATATTGGCGACGCTATATTATAGTTTATAATATATACTTACTTACTTACTTTTATACGTTACGTTCAAAAATGAAATGACTTCCTAGTACGTAATAAATACGTATATCACATAATATCCGTGCCAAGTTTCATCATTCTAGCACTAACCAATTGAAAGATAAGCCGTGCTCGGTCGGACATGATAAAACTGTAAGGGTTCCAAGACTGAACTACCCTAAAATCGTAGATATATAATATGTAAAGAAAATCCCGTGCGACCCATAAAGATAATAAAGGTAAGGTAAACAAATAAAATATGAAATTTTACGTAGTCATCATAGTAAGAAATCTAATGAATTTTCTATGTCGATCTGTATGATTCAATCTTTAAAACTACGCAACGGATTTCGATAGGGTTTTAATAGATAGAGTGATTCAAGAGGAAGGTTTTTATGTATATAACATGCGTGATATATAAGAGGAACCCAGACAATTTTTGAGGTTTCTAACACATGTCGCAAAATAAACCCATTTTTTGAGCTTACATTGCAAACGCTGGCTGAACCCTATGAGATAAATCAAAATAATGTACGTATGTATTGTGGACCCTAAAAATGCTCACAAAAAAGTCTCCGATAATATAGGTCTACCTGCTAATTTTACTATATTAAAATACCAGTCGAAATCAGAGCCCACTATTTGTTCCTTATTAAAACAATTAATCCTTATCCAAATAAATTACGTCATATCAAAGCAAAGCAAAGTTACAGTAGATCTCTTTTTTAATTCAAAAAGAGATCTATCTAGAATTGGTTGTTTCATTCAGGAGATATCACGATTTATTCAAAACTAAACACCACGAAAAATCCGCGTGCCGCTTGCGCCTCTGCCAGCCGCCTGCTACTTGAGTGTTTCTCTGCTTAAACCGCGGAGTAAGTGGGCCGGAGCGGCGGATCATTATTTCGAACAAACTTGCTACCCCGGTAGGCTTTCATTGTGTTTGAAGGTCGTGCAACTGGCTATTCATGGACAATAAGGTAGATGTATCTTGCAGAGTCAGATATTGGCTAATGGGCGGCACAGTAGATATTATTTTTATTGAAGGGCCACCGTTCCTTGAGGAAGGCTTAGGTACCTATATCATTTGTCCACACGCGAAGCCGGGGCGGGTCGCTAGTACAGTTATAAAATAACACAACGTCAAGCCTGTTGAAGCAAATTCAAATCTTTATAGAATTCCACATGTTTCATAGTTGGTATTCCAAGATAAAAGATCAATATGGACCCTGTCGGGTACAGCAAAATAAGGAGAGAGGAAGAGAGATAAGTGGATAAATAAATCAGCTAATAAATTACGATACAATTCAATGTATCGTAATTTATTAGATATTTATTATTTACTTGTAGATTTGTGTACATGGGAATAGTATGTTAAAATAAGTATTATGAAATGCTTAAGAATTTTTGTTATGATTATTAAATTACGTTATTATTAACGTATCCGAATTGTCATAACCTATATTAGATTTTTTTTATATTCCATTATATTATTTGGTGTATAAGAGATTTATTTTGCAATCGATTTGTTATATAAAGACTTGTTGACCTTTCGTCTTTTAATTGTTTCAATTTATTAACAAATGGATTTATTTTGTTTACTTCTCTAATTATACCTATTTGACAATTTACTATATTTTTTCTGGACGTATATCCCCTTATTCATAACCGTTGCTTAAAGTTAAATGATCATTAGTGGTTTTTTAACCATACATTTTAGACGTTTGCACGTCACTTACCTTTAGTCATCGTTTATTGAATACTGTGGCCTTTATTCATAAACGATGATTAAAGTTAAGTGACTTTAAAAGGTCGTATCGTCGTCGGTCGTATTTAAAAGGTCGTTTTAATGTATCGTAAACGCTAATCACTAGTTAACTTTAAGCAACGTTATGAATAAGAGGGTAAGTTAAATATATTTTTACTATTTTACGGACATAAGGCTGGTTGAATGCATTTTGAGTCGCAAACAATGAACAATTTCCGTGTCTGGAAGTTCTGGTTTGCTGACTTTATTGACAAAGGAATGTATCATTACCTGGATCAAAACTTTAATCATTATACTGACCCTCTTTTAAAGTCTGACAGTTGAAATCAAATAACTGTTGTTACGACCACCTGCACACACTTCACACATAGTTATATTGTTGGCAACTTAAACGTGAAGGGGGAGGTGGTCGTTAAAATCTACACTAATACTAGCGGTTGCCCGCGACTCTGTCCGCGTGGACTTCATTTTACAGCGCAAAGTGGTTCCCGTTTCCGTGGGAAAACCCATTCCGAAAAAAAATAAAAAAGCTCAGTTGATCTAAAATAAGCGCCTGTTAAAATAATGTGAGCAATATGTAAGTCCGCGTTTGGTCCGGTTTTCGCAACATTTTTTGTTACTGCTCTCCTCCTATTGGTCATAGCGGGATGTTATATAGCCTATGTCCTTTCTCAGGCTCTAGACTATCTGTGTACAAAATTCATTACAATCGGTTCAGTAGTTTTGGCGTGAAAGCCGGACAGACAGACAGATAGACAGACAGAGATACTTTCGCATTTATAATATGAGTATGGATTATTGGGAAAAATGTGTACTTTTGTATGTAGGTAGCTAATAAACTCATAATGAATTTGTCCAATTTAAACAATATTTTCCTATTATAAAGTGAGTAACATAGGCTTTTTTTTAATAATTATAAACTAGTGCTTAACGGCAATCCTGCCTGATGGTAAGCTGTGATGCAATCGTTGATGGTAAAGCGCGCTTGTTTATTAAGCATATTCATTTAAAAAACTTAATGAATAAGAAGGAAGACGGCAGTTGAGCGAGGTGATGCAATGTTAAACCCAACAACACGACCGACGATGCTGCGCGAGAGAGAGATTGATCTGGAGACCCTTCACGACGAAAACCCTACACAACAACATTTGGGGCATCGTACCCCTCACAAATCACAACACAGCTGCTCAGACCCGTCCTCCGTACGCGTTCACCAGACATCATAATATTCATAATCAATTTGTCCGATTTGCCGGAACACGAATCGCTTCATGGCAAGACTTTGTCTGGTGGGTGGTAACTTCAGGTAGGCGATGTTATGGTCTACCACCGAGAATCATACACAGAAACGATGTATTGGAATTCGGAGTGTGTTATATCTGCTATGGCTATGACTATATGAGGGACAGATATTCCCGTGGATTGCTGCTCACATTTCATTTCGTATAATTTTTAGATGAAGATCCCAAGAATGGGAATACACAGAGAACATTAGAATTTAATAATTCTTGACCAATGACGTCAAGTTTTACAGATATTGATACTCAAATAATGCACGTAACTTACATCTGTCCGAGGGAATTTTGTGACTAAAAGGTAAATAAAAACATGATATAAGGTATTATTATTATTTATTCCTTCCTATAGCTAATCCGTTTCAGTACATCGAGGTATTACTTAATGAATGACTAGCTTACTCGTTAAGCACAAACATTTAAAACTAATCTTATACAATTGAAATGAGATCTTTTTTTATACATAATATCGAAAAATTGACGTGTATCCACCGCGCAAGCACCTATTTATCATACAACCTTACATTTATACATTTAAATCGTGCTTAAGTTATTTTTAATTTCCCCTTATTCATAACGGGTTGGTATCCATTCGATTGTTTTCCGAAATTGAATTATCAAATTTCATACTATGAGACAAAATACGTAAAGATAAGGGAGCTAGCCTCTCTTGTCAGAGTTGGTTATTGCAATGATAATTTCAGGAAACTTATTCCAATTACTTAGAAAATTCTAGGTAATATTTCCTGAGTTATAAAAACAAAAATAATCAGTTCATATCGGTAAACTGTTGTTGCTAAAGGCCATTTATGAATAAGAGGATAACACTATAATTCTGATTGTAATTCTAATAAGAGACACCAGGGTCGCTTTTAGGGACGAATCGGTGCAACGCCTAGAATATGTTTTCTTACAAGATACAATAAAAAAAGCTATATGTGAAATATTACCTTATATTTACAATAAGAAGGATTTTTTGTAAGTACATAGAAAATGAGTCAAGACATTTTACCCATTCTTAGTAATAGGCTTAAGGAGAATATATAGGGCTGATTAACAGAAAACTTGAAATACTAAAAAGCAACTGTGTTTAAGGACGGAGAATAAAAAAGGGCTATAGTAAGTATAATTTTAGTCTGCAGGCCTTAATATTGACTTTATAGTTTTAGGATTAGATAAGTTCTACGCAAATTCTCAGGTGAGATCAGTTCATGCATACAGTCATACGAAATTGAAATCTAAAGAGCTACGGGAACATGGTATTGTGAATCTTTAACTTGTTGTATTAAAAAAAAACAATTTCAAAATTAAGATAAATTTTGACGTCCCAATGCCAATAATATTTTTTTCAAAGAATAATAATTTTAATATAGTTTTTTGTACTGAATTACTTTCAACAGCGCCATCTACCAATCGTTAGCAAAAGCTACTAAACACAGAAAAGCTTACGATGGTACGGATAAGCCTTTTCGTCGCCATGTAGTTATCTGTCTCACTGACATCATACACCGCCGAGAGATGTCGCTACAAGAAAACACCAATGTTGAAAAGGGTGGAAATGTTAGCAACAAATCATCGATTCACAATCCCTAGACACAACATAAAAACATCTAGATAGCTACTAGAACTACATTTTACATATAATAGATACAGAAGACGATAGACGGATGGAAATTCTGGGGCTTTAGCATTACAATTACATATCTAAAACACTAATAACACTATTTATACTAGGGGGTAAAAGATTATTTTGGCAATTAGAGATCCTATTTACATTAGAGAAATTAGGAGTCTATTCTAATAATATAAGGGCTACCGTTACAACCATGGGTATTTCCAAGGAATATAAAATATCGAAGAAAGGAAAAGTTCATTTTCTGAAATGTAATCGATCATATGGAAGGGTCACTCTTATAAATTGATACTTCTTTATAGTGTCGGTATCGTGAATTAAAATTAAACTATGGTAGTCTGATATTAAGAGTCAGAGGTATTGACGAAATTAGAAATAAAAATACTGGCAGCCCAAAATGTACACTAAACACAGCATATCTAGCTCTCCTAAAGTTAAAGTAGCATCTAAATTGAAGCAGAAATTCAACTAATAAAGATTGACTCAGAATAACTTAGTCTAAACTACTGTTTACATTCCAATTGAAACTACGAAGCCGGTGAATACTTCAGCTATAATTCTAGGGCCAGGGAACTAAAAACTTTGCTTTTGAGCAAAGAAGTCACACGTATAATAGAAGTCATAGGTCACAGCGCTTTTCTTAGTCAATAGTTAGCTTACACATAATATTTACAGCTCACACAATCGTTCACTCAAATCATTCAGATGAGTGCAATACATTCTAACAATCAACAATAAAAAGTGCTTTAGGAATCGTGTTCGTGATTAACAACAATTTGATTGTAAACGAAGATGAGTATGGCGGAATGTGCGATATTTTGAATTACAAATACAGTGTCGAAATTAAAAATGTTGATAAAACGAGTACATACCATCTCCAGAAATCAATTTGACCTAATTTCCTAATCATGATTGATTCCAAGAAGTGTAAAATAGTGATTTTTGCTGATTGCAGTTGGATTATGCGAGTTGTAGAGTTTTTCTAGATAAATCATATAAAATTTCTTTTTCAAAATCATGCACTTCCCGCTAAACCCATGTTTAAGATTAGTTACAGGTTTCAAGTGGCATACTGTGTTACAAAAATATTTATACTGAAGTCTTTGTATCTTATACATTATATAACAATAAAGTTTATAATGATCGGTTATCATCTACATTAGACGCGTTATGTCCTAGCATATTTAGTCTATTATGAACATGTAGTTTTTCCTCTAGTTTTGAAGGATCGTTATCAGAACCTTCTTTTAGTAATTCCCATAAATTGTTCTTGTCTAATATCTCGAAACCACCCTTATTTTCCGGGGCGATATCATATTTGAGTGCTTCCGACAGTGTCTTTGAAGTTTCGGAAATTGGCGTTGGTGGTATTTTGTGTATTTCTTTGTTTATTGACTTCATTGTTTTTGCATTGTACTTCTGAGGAGTCATTGTTTTCTTTTTAGTTTTGTTTATTATATCAGAATCGATACCTTCACTTTTGTTGTATTTTGTAGCATTGTGAATTGCGTTAATTAGAGGCTTCTTGATTTGTGTGATAGCTTTCGGTTTCTTTGTTCTGTAGTGTATAGATTTGATATTGTTATTGGTGATTGCTGTAATTGTGTGAGGAATGGCAGATTCAGGATGAAGAAAAGCAACAGGTATCATTTTTTTGACCGAACTCACAGTTGTGATATCATTCTGTGTTATTGCAATATTCGTTACCGTAGTTTTATTTTTTATCGTAGTGTTGTTGTTTATATTTGTGATATTTGCTATTGAACTATTATTATGAATTTCACTTTGCATAGGTGTTACATTAGCTACCATGTCAATTGGAATTAGAGGCTTATCTGTTTTTTCAAAAATTATTTTGCCTAGTGGTTTTTCTATTAATTTTGGCGTTGATACAAGATCTTCATCTTTTTCTTTGATAGCGATTACTAGTGTTTTTTCCGTTGTTGTCTTTACAATATCTGCAGTAGAAGAAATGGCAGATGTAGTCGTAGAAGTGACAGAAGTAGTAGTAGAAGTTGCAGATGTACTTGTAGATCCTTCAATTTCCTTTAACTTTAAAAAGAATTTTTCATGTTTATCTCCATAAGTTGCCTTTAGAGTTCCCTTCCTTCTCGGTAGTGGTTTTTTCTTAGTTTCTTCTTTCTTTAGCTGCTTTGGTAATACTGACTTGGGTACGATAAGTTCTCCATCTATCTTTGGCAGTAAAAGTCCTATGTCGTTATTAACATCTTTACTCTCAGTGGTGTTTACGTAAGTTACTGTTGGAATTATAATTGGATCATCAATATTCTCAATTTTTATTATAGCAGAACTGTTTGTTAAAATTTGGTCAGTAACAGAAGTTTCATGTGTAGAAGTTTCGGTTGTACCTGTTGCTGTACCAGTTTCAGTAGCAATAATTTCTTCAGTTGTCGAGGACTCTGTGGTGGTCACTGTGGTACTTACTATGGTACTTACTGTGGTACTTTCTGTGGTACTTTCTGTGGTACTGTCAGTTGTTGTAGAAGTAGTATCTTCAGTTTCGGTGGTACTAGTACTATCAGCATGCTCATTATAGCTCTTCCTGAACTCATAATCCCTACTGCATATACGTCCACATTCGCATATGTTATCAATACTTGTACTTGTTTTGAGGCTCGCTAGTTCAGTTTTATCGAACCATGTGATAAAGTCATCGTCAGTGATTCCTCGAAGGAGAGGGCTTCCTGGTCTGGCATGGAAGAAAGTTTCGACTGCTAGGTCTGGTCGCGTTGAAGGATAGATCTTGGCGAATGCCGGTCTCAGGCTGGTGATGACAAACTTGGAGCGCACCTCGTATGTCACGCAAACAGGGCAGGTAGAACTGATCTGTAAAGAATAAATAAGAATGAGGATTTTGAAAATGATATTAGGTGTGTAGGTTTTTATTTTATTTAACTATGTTTTTAACACTTACGTTAGCAAACACGAACCACACAGACTCTCCTCTAGATCCATAATGTAAGTCAGCGAATGTGGCACCATCTAGTACAACAGGGTTCACTGAATGCAACTCATATCCGGAGAACAATGATGATTCTAAACGAAGAATGCCCGAACGTTCCTTTCCTTTCCATCTGGAAATAAATAATGAAATTATTAATAAGGATGTTGTAGAATCATAAAAGCAGCAGGGAAACTAATCAAAATATTACGTTCAAACTTACTTGAAACAAGTCTTGATGATCAACGTCGGCAGGTTGCCCTGCAAGTCTTCGATACTGCTCCTTTCGGGACGAATCTCTTCAATGATGGCAGCTTGGATGTTTAACAAAGCATTCTCAGGTTTCGGCGTGTATGTGGAATATGTTATTGTACCCTGAAATGTAAAAAACGATTATTTGAATTTGGGTTTCGGCACCCGGGGACTGGAATTGGTTTAAAAACGCAAGAGGTTAACCGTTGCAGATGCATAATGTACACTACCTACATATAAACAACCACCAATGAATTGTATGTACAAACATACATTTAGCTGGTTTTAATTTAGTATGATAAATAATTAATAGTACCTGGACAGTAGCACAACCAGCCCCTGTGGCATACACGAAAACTTTGGTGGGTAAGCCAGGTAGCTGCAGTGGCCGCGGTGGAGTGCGAGCGCGAAGTTCCAGCGTATCCGTCAGCTCCATCCCAGCTGTTGCCAGTGACACTGTGAGAGCTCGGTGCCTGTAATGAAAACCAGATAAATATTAGCATCTAAGCATAAAAAATGCCCTATAATATATCTTTATGATAATTTCTGTTATAGTAGGGACGAAAAATAATCAAGTCATCAGGTAGGTACTACTTCTACACTGGGTATTAATTATGAAGTTTCGTCTGTGTGTATAAAACATATCATAAAAAAGTCAACTTCAGGAAAATATTCCTAACAAAATCACATTTTACTACACTTTTACCAACATTTGTACAAAGCTCGATTTATTAGTGTACAATGGCAGTATTGTTAAACACTGCTGGTACAATGAGCTCCAGAGAAACCTCCCCCCCTAAAAGCGACATCTTTTTACCCGACTACGGCAACGCAAAAGGCGGGTTATGATTTTGACAGGCTATGTATGTATGTATGAACAACAGATGAACAATAATGTTAATGCGCTACGCCTTTCCAAAATTTTCATGTTTGGAAAGGCGAGAAGACCTACCGTAGCACCACAACGTGTGACTACGCCTTTCCAAACGTGAAAATTTATCTTTACATAGTGAATATTGCATACTTCAGGATGGTATTGTATGACATTATTGTCAATTTACAACGAAGGCATCTTGACTATGTCCATTTACTTGCAACTACATTAGCAACTTTGTTCAGTTCAGTGTTCTGAAAATCTTGTTTTATACTTTTTCAGCGTCGTTTTTTGTCGAAGTTGGGTTTTAGTTTTTTTACTTTTTATTATGGCAAGTGTTATTAGGTACCTATACGACGATGTTACGTGCGCGCCATCTCTGTGACATCAATGAAGTTATCATTCATCTCGGCGTCGATTATATATAAAACTAGCTTTCCGCCCGCGGCTTCGCCCGCGTGGAGTTCGGTTATATCGCGCTTTTTAGATTTCCCTCGGGAATATCAATTTTTCCGGGATAAAAGGTAGCCTATGTTCTTTCTCAGGGTCTAAAGATTGTCTGTGCCAAATTTCATCAAAATCGGTTGAGAGGTTTAAGCGGGAAAGCGTAACAGACAGACAGACAGACAGACAGACAGACAGAGTTACTTTCGCATTTATAATATTAGTATGGATTAGGAGCGCCAAGCGGTTTCACACGCAAAGGTTTCGCATAAAGGAAAAATAACGTTGTCTATCGTACTAGGGGCCGTCCGCGACTTCGTTCGCGTATATTTAGTTACTATGCTCCGCTCTTATTAGTCGCAGCGTGATGTTATATCCTAGCCTAAAGCCTTCCTGGATTAAGGGGCTATCTAACGCAAAAATATTTTTTTAAATCGCACCCGTAGTTCCTGAGATTAGCGCGTTCAAACAAACAAACAAACTCTTCAGTTTTATATATTAAGTTTATATAGATAATGAAGAACAATGAAAGTTGGCTTATAATTTTATGACGTCGCAAAATAGGAAGTGAAGGTTACCCACTCCGTTATTAGTATAGGTTTGAGCCCACAAAAGTTTCTAGATAGTTTCTGTCAGTACACCACTAACTAATGGTCACACCACTAGACCTGTCATTCATCGAACACTTCCGTAACCTGTCATCAGCTTGCTACTACGTTCGTATTACCTAAAAATTGTATCACTCATTCAAGCCATCGTTAAATGTATTATTATCTAATATTAATAAATAGTAATTAAATAGTAGATGTTTTATTACATAATACATATAAAACATACAGTTTCTATAAGTATTGGCAGCATTTTAGGAAATAAAATACACGCAGTGGTACAGACCTATCATGAGCCAACGCAGCATATTCGGCAGCGGCTTTGGTAGCACTATAAGCGAGGCTGGGGTGCCGCTGCAGCGTTGAGGCGCGGTAGTAGAGGAAGCGCGCGGCCGCCTCGCCCTCCGCGAGCGCGCCGCGTGCGCACGCCGCCAGCAGCACGCGCACGCCGGCCACGTACTGTTCCATTGTTACTGCTTCTGCAATGTCAACATGAAATTTTTAATCATCATTATCTCAGCGTTAATCTCAGTCGCATCTGAAGCTTTTTCAGCTTTGGGAGTTCGGGGTCCGCTTTACCAGTCTAATTGATGATTTTGTGCAAAATTTAGATATTTTCCGTGAAGCGACTGCCGTCTAACCTCCACAACCTGAAGGCGATATCGAAGCATTGCAGATAGGCCAATTGTAATGGAGAAGGAACGAAGGAAAACATTCTAAAGAAACTGCCACGTCCTAGAATCAAAAATTTGAAGACATAATATGTGAAATCTGTCAACCTAGGCCCGCGTGGATAGTTGTGGCCCTTGTGTGTACCTTTCACCAACAGGAGCCCTGTGCCCCATCAGTAGAAACATTATAAACTTATAATGTTTCTAATATTCTTCTCTCATTACCATAAGACGTGGTTTTGATATTCCTAGACGTTTCTTCAAGAAGCCAATCAGCAGCATCCTTCCTGGGCGCTGGCCATCCAAACTCGCCTTCTTCCGTTGTTGATGCATTCCTTAGAATCACCAAAGCTTCTGGAACTATTGGACTCCTGGAACAGGTATTACAAATCGGGTATTACTATTTATTTTAGATTGGGACATGCGATTAGAGACAATTATAGTATGAATAATTTAGACTACGAAATCCCAAAGTGCATACATATGTGGTCTAATGGGACGAGTTGTAGGTAGTAGGTTCAAAATCAAGCATTTTATTTGTGTTGGTAATTTTATCACCACTGCTCTCAAAATGATGAAGAAAACACCATGAAGAAATCTAGAAGAAGAAGAAAGAAGTATGGTAGATTGTCATCATCATCACCATCTTAGCGTTAATCCCAGTCGCATCCGAAGCTTTTTCAGTTCTGGAGTCTGGGGTCCACTTTACCAGTCTAACTGTTGATTGTGGCAAAATTTCGATATTTTCCGTGAAGCGACTGCCGTCTGACCTCCACAACCAGCAGGCGATGTCGAAGCATTGCAGTTAGACCAATAGTTGGACTGTTTGAGGCTCCAATTGATAGATTGTATCATACTTATATTTGAAGAGAGAGAAGAGGTTCTTGTAAGCCAGCAGTGGGCAGACAGAGAAAAGTAATGATATAATTAATTACCTTGCAAGGACTAATGCTAGAACAGAAGCAGCAAGAGCAGCCGGTGATGTTAAGTTGTGAATGTTATGTTCCAAGTAATTTTGAGCTTTCTTCGCGACATCTGCATCGATCTGAAAAAACGTTATCAGAACTAAGTGCTGTCTTTTTGCTATAATTATATTTACCGCTTCTTTTCAAACGACCATGGCTTGAAAATGCCTGATCACTCTAGCTTTGAAGACAGACAGATTAAAAGGGAACACAAACGCTAGCGGAAAGTTCCACACTTTGATGTCTCCTGTGTCGTGGGTGCGTTTACAAAAATAAAAACTGACAGCCCGACCCGGAACAACTACTTGTAGGTCATACAAATATTTGTTCGAACACGTAACACGCTATGCAGCAGTGAATCGCTTAGCAACTGCGCTAACCGTGCCATAAAAATTGGATGATGAATGTCGGACGGAGAACAAATTTGGATCCATGAAAGTAATAGTTCTATTTCGTACCTGATTCTCCACACCAACTTCAAGCAAAGCAACCAAAGTTTCCGCCGTCACTTCAACCCTTCTCTCCCAATCAATTTCTTCTTGAGTCATATTACCATCTTTATCATAATAGTAATACTCATTCACATCAACCTCCTTCGCTGTACCATTCGATTTTGTGATATCTACGGGATAGTAATCAACTTCTTTGTCTGCAGCCAGGGGTGTAAAGGATCCGTCGGAATTCTGTCGCGTTTGGATCCATTTCCTGATGTTTTGAAGCAGTTCTGGGTCCACTGGGTAGTAAGACTGGATTTTCGATAAAATTTCCAGAATTTTGATCGTTGACAGGTGGCTACTCATTCCTGGGTGATCGCTGAAGGAGTTGTCGCTTTTTCGGAAGGATAACAACACTTGTACCTGAAAATTAATTTGAACTTGAATTATTCTATTCTAATTCATACGGTGCAAGTGTATATTCAAAATGATATAATTCCTGCACTGATTATGCTGATTTCCTTTCCAAACCTTTTTCTCAAAAAGACGGTCAGTGTAGTGTACCACAGCAAGAAAAATAGTATACCTTTCTCTAGCGAAGAATGTTTGTCTCACACTTTCAACAACATTAAAAAGAAAATTTTCCCCAAAAATACTGTATTATTTTTTTCTTTGCTCTGGTACGCTACAATAATGATATTTTTGAGCAAGAAGCGTAGAAATATCGAGGGTAAGTAATAATATTAATACCGAAAATTTCAATCACCTGTTCTGGTAGCTTCCTCAGAATTCTTTCCCTCTCCGCATCATCAACCAAATGTGGTATATGTTCTAACGCCAACAATGGTGCCAAACTGGCCGAAGCGGCTGACAATTGCGAATCTCTCCAAACCTCAGCCCATTGGTCAGTAGAGTCCGTTTGAAGACTATACAGAGGAAGATGTAGACCACCAGACACAAGGAGAGTTCCACTTGCAGAACCAGGGACAACGCCATGAGGTAGACCGAGTTCAAGTACTTGGGAGAAGCCAGCCTCCTCGTTGAAGTTCCAGATTCTGAATCAAAAACACATATTCGCGTTATTGAACATAGAAAAGAATTTTAAACTAGTTTATAGAATAATTGGTCCTTAGTCTTCAAACCTTCAAAATATTGAATTGTATTATAGACAAAAATATTAAAAGCCTTGTTAAAGTGAAATAACGTTTATTTTTTCAACCTTTTTTTTTTAATTTTGCCCCACACTAGGGAATTCTCCTGTATTGTGGGTGCGTGTACAAACATATAAACTCAGATACACAAACAGCCGGACCCGGACCAATTACTTGTAGTTCATACAAATATATGTTCCGTGCGGGAATCGAACCCGCGACTCGTTAGGGATGGATGAGTGATGGTAGATGAATCTTTCACATTTAGAGAAGGTAAATAATAATTATGGACAGCAACATTTTTAGTACCATACAAGTTAAATATACTTAAAAAATTTAAACTCACCTAAAATCAGCCTTATCACCCCAAACAGCACTGAAGCCGACAAACTTGATCCTCATATCAGCAGGTAGCGGCCAGACCAGCAGTCTTCTTTCGGAAGGTGCGGCACCTCTACCCACAGACAGCCGTCCCCCCTCCCACCACACCCACCACGCGCACCAAGAGTCTGCCCCGGAGCAGTCCTCATCGCTCTCTGTCTGTTCTGCACTAGCTAGGTGGACGTCGTAACCTGAGAAGTTAGTTGTGGTTTTATGAGCATGATTTGCGTAGATATTTCATCAGCTGTTTGCATATACATTGGGAAAGAGTAATCTTGATTTTATTTTTAGAAGGTTTTGACGGAATCTTAATTTTTCAATATAGGGATTACAGAACCACTGAACAAAATACTTATTAAAGAACAATGGTATTAATTTAGCTACATAATTAATAAAGGCAGTACTTCTTTTATTACATCCCCACTTCAATTTTAATATTCAGTTGACAATAAAATCAAGTTATTTTTTGTAAATAAGACTCTTACATTTAGATAGTTAACTGACAATCTATAACAAATTTCAACCACGGTAACCAATCTCAATAGCTCGCATACGCAGGTGCATTGACTCAATCCTCAAAATCAAAAGTCATTTATTCAAATGTGATTGATCGGCACTTTTCAAATGTTAAATTAACAAAAGACAGTCCCCTATAACGCCCGCCCTTTTCTACCCCCTAGTGATTTCGATGGGAAGAAGAAGTGGCACAGCAAACTCTTCAGCAGCACAGCTATCTGTTCAGTAAGAAAACAGGACGAATGTATACAATACTAGGCGACTGTATACTGGCTGCAGATTGGTTGAAAGAGACCCCGTGGCCTGGCGCACAGGCAAGCGAAGGACTACGGATGGGTTTTAGTTAGTAAAGTCTGCTGCTCCCAGAGCGGTAGAGGATCATTTGATGATTTTCTATCCACACCAAAAAAAAAACGACGACTGTGTGTTTCACTCATATAGTTTGCTGAGATGGTAATCGGACACGTGTCGGTATAATAGGCTATTTGACAGAATGATTTTTTTTGTGATTATTTGCTTTAAATGCATAGAATGAGGGTTCTTTATGTCATTTACATGAGTTTTAATAAAAATAATAACAATTAATATATCCAAAAACACAAAAATATGTTTGACTTTTTGTATCTCGCGCCACATATTGTGAAACGATCTGGATTCGCTAATGTCACGATGACGTCATACGCGCATCAGCACTTGTGGTTGTTCTGTGTTCTCGGGTGTTTTATCGATGTATTTGTACATCCCGGTACAGCACACCACTTGTAAACCATTTTATTAGATAAACAACAACAAATAACAGATAAATACAAACACCACTGCGGAACCAAAAATCGTTTATAAAAGCTTGTGACGTCACTTACTAGGCACGCCGCCATATTGTTGAATAAAGCGTTTCGGCGCCTTATTTGAATTTTGAATTTTTATTTGCATGTTTCTTACGAAATACGTATTTAAAATAAAAAAAAATACTTTCGATGAAATTCTTAACCGCAACCAAGTAATTCAAGACAGAAATTATAAATCTGTCAAATAGCCTATTAGACAAACCAAGCAATGACCTCGGTTCGCTTGTTCACAAATTAAACTAAAATTAAGTTCAGTGCATCTTTTTATTAGTATTTAATTAAGAATTGAACAGAATATAAATTATTAGTTTGGTCCTGTCAATTTAAGCTACTCTATAGTAAGTTAAGAGGCGATTAAAAACCATGGCTACTAAAAACACACGTCAATATACGTCAGGTGCGGACTAATCTTATAGGACTAAACAAATAATTAACTGCTGATCTAATAATAAGGAATCGGCACCATTGTCTTATTTCATACACAAATTTTTCTTTATCAAACTGAACTAGTAAATTATAACCACTCACCATGTTTTCCTTTAGCAATCCACACCCTGGTTCTCTCGAACACAACTCGGTACATATCATCCGAAGGTTCCCGAATCGCAGACAGAGCAACATGAGCTGCTCCTTCAGAACGCAGTTCCAACACTAATCCTGCTCGATTCCTTGGTGCTGCCACCCACTGCCATTCCCACGAACCTTGTGATGACACTGCTAGGTGTTCTGGAGATAATTGTAATGAGTAAATTAAGAACATGTTGTTAGTGGGTTGTATCCTAAAAAACAATTGAATGTCCATCAGATAGATTTATAAAAAATATTGAACACGTATTTTTTATTTTTTCTCTCATTCAACTACTTAGGAAGATATATTGATTTGAATTGTCGCATGACTCGTAATTAGCTCCCACTCCGTAACTTTAATACGCTATATTCCAGTAGGTTTTGGTAATTTGGACAAAATAAAAATACAGGTCTAAATTTTTTTTTATTACTTATAGGATGGACAAATTTTTTTTTTTTTGATTTTTATACCTTGGATATGTAACCAAGGTAAAATGTATAAAAATTACACAGTAGGGTTGTCCCTATTGTGTAAATTTGGAACACAACTACAAAGGCATTTCATATCACTTTGACAATTCAACAATAGTAAGGTTAGTATGTTATTTATATTATTGAGCATACTGTAGCGATAGGGACCTACAACGCAACATGCGAACATCGCATCATACTGAAGTTACGAGAATCCTGCATCTCGCAATCAGAGTTTTCTGTGCAACTAGTACCTACGCATACAAGTTCGCGACATCAACCGGCGGGCAAGTGAATGGCAGACAATACCAGTCTGGTCGGAGGATCCTCCCTTTTGTATGGAAGATGAGTGACTGAAGGGTATGTGGTGTGAATGCTATTCTTCATACCTCAACAATAAAAAGTTTTAAATACATAAAGTATTCAATTAGTAATTTCTTAAAAATCAAATCGACTTTAGTCTAACTGCTAAGCTTTTTCTCAATGATACGCGTGTCGGCTTCTAGTCCAGCCGGACGCAGCTGAGTACATTTAAAATGGAGTGACTTGGTGAATACACTGACTGATTGAACAAGTCGATAGTGTGCTATGCATAATAAGTTGCAGAAGATTTTGATAAATGAAAGTGACACTTGTGTTACACAAAATATCTGAATGAAAAAAACTGGAAAAGTATAGACGAGAGCACACCAAACTACTACATCTGTCAGATTTCTTTATTAGATATTCAACATAATGTTGAATATCTAATAAAGAAATCTTTAGTGCATTAAGGCTAAAGGTTGATTGGAATATTTCACTCGTTTAGGTAGCTTGACCTGCTGTCGTTCATGAAATGGCATTAGTAACAGTTCAGGAAATATTTGGCTTTATTCGGAATTCTGTTTTGTTAGACGTTGGTACTAATTGACCTTATATTTTATTCGTAGAAAATGTCAAGAATTCTTAAGTAGGCATCTGTTACATTGTTCTCATTACACGTAGGTACATAGTAAACTTGTTAGTCTGTGTTTCTTTGAGTAAGAACTGATTTATTCACTGCCAATGTTCTGACTGAGGTGACATGGGTTCTCAGGGGGGCACAATATATCAGCTCGCCGCCTGGTATGGACCAGGCCCGAGTCGACAGCGCGTTGTTTTTCACGAGCGCCTTAAAGAAATGTCAGCACATCGTGACCGATGCCTCCTGCGTCAGGGTTGCGGGTTGGTTAAAAAAAAAACCGTGGCCCTGGCGCACAGGCAAGTGAAGAAACACGGGTGGGTTTTAGTCAGTAAAAGTCTGACACGTCCTTCCGTTCCGCCCAGAGCGGGAGAGGTCATTTGATGACTTCCCATCCCAAACAAAAAAAGGGGGGGGGGGGGCACAATATGTACCACAAACGCGATGTATAATTAATGTATAATAAATTCCAACGATTAATTCACAATGCACATAATGTTTATGTAGTTAAAAATTAAAAAAAATATTACGTCAGTCTTTTGATATTTAATTTCCGGGCGCAAGAACCTTCTTCCAGTTTTATTGATTTAGGTCGGAGTTATTATATTTACTGACGAGAGTTTTGGCGGGAAAGCTAAGATGAGTGTCATGCTCATTTTTCATTGGACTTTTAAATTGTTTATAGTGTCGTTTACTAAATAAAAGCGCTTGATTTTTGTAGTAAAAAGTGCATTCAGTAAATAATTCATAAAGAATATTGAAATATCGCAGCATAGTGGCCACATCATGGCTTTGCCTCGTAGACGATACACGCGGCCGTCTTTTTCGACTGTCATTGGCGATATCCGCCATTGTTGTGAAATAAAATTGTCAAAGAATTTATATAATTTATTACACGTGTTATTGGCATAATTGTGGTATCTATTCTACAGGGGCCATTGACCTAGAGTTGAAGTTGAAGTATTTACTGATAGGGTCTTCTAACTTACCATTAGCACAGAAGTAGGCACTCTGTGTATCAGTCCTGTGAAGACCTTCAGGCAGTACCAGCACGCTGGCTGATCTGATCACTGATCCGACCAGGGTCTCATTGTTGAACGATGTGTAGGACACTGAACAGTTATCAGCACTATAGCCTGTGACCTCCACTGTAACGAGAAAAAATATCTGATATTAGATTATGTTTTAACTTACTACTTTGTTTCCAGTAAAGCAGAAGTGTTTATTGTTCAAATATCTCAGATTAAGAATTATTTTGATTTTAGAATATATAACCGTTTAAAATGTAGGCCGTTAGGTACTTATTGTTACACTCATTTCCAATCTTTAAATCAATGATAACATGTATATAAATCTATACTAATATACAACGTGTAACATAAAGGGTATATACATAACAAAGGCACGGCATCTTTACATGATATCAAACGTTATTGGAAGGGTTTTTTAATCCTATCTCTTTATGTTAGGAAGTTATGAGGAAAAACACCGCCTGTGATAGGCTACTATCATACTAGTCGCACAGAGATATTGAAGACATTTATCGGATTTTGGCAAGTAACGTGATGGGTAACGAGTAGTTATTAACGTATGTAGTGTGCCGCCACGTTTGTTATGATTTGATTTTAAGAAACTTCCGATATCGTTTGATATCATCTAAAGATGCCATGCTCTTGGTATGTATATACCCTTTATGTTACACGTTGTATAAAGCTCAAGAATTTGTTTGTTTGAACGCCCTAATCTCAGAAGTTACTGGTCCGATTTGAAAAGTTATTTTTCTGTTGGAAAGCCCATTAATCCAGAAAAGCTTTAGGCTATATAACATTACGCTGCGACCAATAGGAGCAGAGCATATGAAAAATTTTAAATGTATGCTGTATATTACGATGTAGAAACGTAATAATTATTTATCTATAAATATCGACTCTTTTGAGGTTAAAATCAAATGCTCAAATAACTAACTCGCGCGAAGTCGCGGGCGGCCTCTAGTATTCTATACACATCAAGCATCTTACAACTTGTTGCATCTCAAACGCTTTGCTAATATAACAACCATGATATTTCCGAGCAAATATCTCCCTTAAAACACATATCTAGAATACATAATCTACAACCACTTAAACATATTGATCATCATCAAAAGCACCAAGATTTACGTCATCAACGTGGCATCATAAATCAGAGACATAATAATTTAGGATGGCATAAAATAACTTTATCTGCCAAAGTCCCATTGGACCCCATTCCCGACGTAGCATTTTTATATGTATTTTTTATGACTATGACCGTACGGGAACCTGGACAGTATAAAAGAAGAGCTTAAGCGGATTAGCGAAGCATAATGAAAAAAAAAAACCTGAGGTTTCGAATTAAAAACATACACGGTAAGGCCGCCCATTGTATGATTTGTGGTGAATGTATTTTTTCGATGTTTGATTGGGGTACAATAAAGAATATATAAATAAGACACACATTATCAACCCACGACACAGTCATGTTATACTTACTTTTATTTACCTTTTTTTTCTACTATTTTTACTTTTTGTTTATCACTTTTTCTTTTACTATGTTTTCAAATGCAATAAGTATAGTAATATATTTTTCTGAACAATTAAAGGCGAGGCGAAACGCTTCGTACGGATCGTAGTGGTGTTAACAACGTAAGGGTGGAAACTCGCCGTACAACGGGTAGTCCGATGGTGGAACAGAGATGGGGGAATTAAATCATGCAATTCCCTCGCACACTCCCCAAAATGCGTCCCATAGCAAACCAAATCTGAATAAGACAACCTCCATTATTATTATTATTATCTTTTTTTTTTTGATATGGCATCTCGTAGGTGGCTACTAAGAGACCGTAACTACTTAATCGGACTTTCCTGTGGATGCCTTAATTAAAAATTAAAGCCTCCAGCCAGGGGCATAAGACTAACTTAAAACTAAGCGACTACGCACTAAGGGCACCCCCTGTGGGGTACGGACCTCGGCTTAGGGCGTCGCTAGAGAGGACAGCAAGGGACGGCTGGATCGAAAGTTACAACCTCCATTAACTTTCATCTCCCAACTTATACCACAAGCCAAGATCACGCGTCCCCCGTAGCATACAATCGTATTGCGAAGGTAATAGAATCTGCTACGTTTATTGCTAGCGCAGCCGTAGAAAACACTCGGAAAGCAATTGAAATACAATGAGTGTCATTTTATTGAGGCTGAATTGAAGTTAAACGTAGCGGGAATGGTGTTTCAGATGGTTAAGTGTGGGAATAAGTTAATGTTAAGAATGGATCAAATGGATACTAGAGAGGAAATTAGTTTTCAGGTGTAATGCTTGGAGAATAAATTTGGTAAATTAGTAGCAAAAAGGTTGTTCACATGTTATGTTTTCGTACCGCCATGTCGAGTTATTTGTTTCTATTTAATTATATGTATTACTATACCTCTATATATTAGTTTAAATTATATATCTGCACTACTTACCAGTTGATGGCTTGCGCAGTCTGCATGCAATATCCTAGCCATTACAGTGATTTTCTACATTTACTTTAGTTACATTACAGGTCCTGATGAAGTAAGCGCCATAAAAAGTATTTTGAAAATAAATAAATATTTAGTCAAAAATATTTTATCAATTCGTTAAATAAAATCGACTTGGTTAGTTATTTGTTTATTGGTTTCGCCTAACAAGTTAGGTACTTTTGCAATACACAATGTCTAAACTCATTATTATTCATTTATCGTAATCATCATCATCATCATTTCAGGCGAAAGACGTCCCTGAAGATAGATCTCCCCCAAGGACCTGAATGACAACCGGTCCTGCGGTTTCTGCATCTATTATTACTTAATTAAAAACTGCAATTGACTCTGAGTTAGAAATCATACTATAATACGCGCGTATAATCACACACCATACTATCTTGCGACTTTATCCCCTCACATCCAAACTCATTTGCCTCCAGAGATACAAATGCAACATTACCATAACTTATTACCGCCGCCTAGCTACTATCTATTGTCTCAATTGCTAATTTGCCTCGAACTACACGGCTTTGTTGTTCTGAGTCCAATTTAAATGTTTATTGAAACAGCTCCACGAATTGGACTAGACAATGAGAATGTCTCACTAATCGTGCAATTTGAATACACAATTCATGTATCATTAGTAGGAAGGGATTTAGATTGTGGTGTGGAATTAGGTTGCTTTCGAGTAGTGACGTGTGAGGTAGCTAATGGGTGAGCTATGGAAACTATTGTGTCTATATCCACTAGAAATACGTGGTGTACAGGAAAAGAAGATCATGCCCTTATATCTGTATTGCTGTGGAAAATGTTGCTGTTCAAATGCCAATTCAGAAAATTATAATTATTGTGTTCTTTTTCATTTTAATTTTTTATGACTAATGTAATTAATATATTTTATTTTCTTTAACAGTCTTATATGATTGCATTGTTATTAAAATTTTGTGCTTAATTATCGATATCTTTGAGTCTTTTGTTACTTGATTATGAATTAATGATAATAGTAAGATGTGTTATAAATGTGTGCTTTGTGCAAAATAGCTGTGCGAGAGAAATAACTAAGTAGTTCGTCATGTCGAGGGAATTGCATGATTTAATTCCCCCATCTCCGTTCCACCAGCGGACGACCCGTCGTACGGCTGGTTTCCACCCTTACGTTGTTAACACCACTACGATCCGGACGAAGCGTTTCTCCTCCTCCTTTATACCGCGTACATCGAGGGACTGGAACAATTTGCCAGCGGCGGTGTTTCCGTCGGACTACAATTTGAGTGTCTTCAAGGCTAGAGTGAATAGGCTCTTAATAAACTAGTGCGCTTTACCATCAACGATTGCGTCACTGCTTACCATCAGGCAGGATTGCGGTCAAGCGCTGGTTTATAATACGTAAAAAAAAATGTACTCATCTTTGGTCTGTTATTTTGTCATTTATAAGTATTAATATCAACATCATTTCAGTGATAATAAAAAGATCTGAAGCTATAAAGCTTAGGCCTCACATACATGAGGCATAGAATGAACTTATGGTGTCCTAAAACTCACAAATCGGTTGCTGATCCGTAATTGTATAAGCTATGTACATTTCTCACTTTAAAGCGTATTTAAAACTTAGCTTCGCTAAACCCTTTCCTATCAAAGCTAAGCCATGAAAATTAAACGATCCTATTAGTTTTACAGTCAAAGTCAAACTGTATTTTATCGACGAATAAATGGCACTTTTTAATGTCACTGATTACAAGAAGAATTTATTCTACTTTTCTCTTCCAAAAATTAATTAATGTGTAGAAAAATGGGCAAAACTGCCCCCTAATCGGCGAACACATTTTTGTCAAATGATTGCGACTAGTTGGTATCAGTTGGGATCGTTCGGGCCGCCCATTGGCCGTTCGGTCCAAACGATCCCAACTAGTCGCAATCATTTGTCAAAAATCAGTTCGCCGATTAGGCGGCAGCCGCCTAATCGGCGAACTGATTTTGATATGCACTCTGTGATGTATGCCCACTTATGTAACTACTACTATCAATTGGAACCATTTTGAAGCATATTGCTAATCCACTGCTCAATATGTTTGTTAACTGTGTCCGCTCACCAAGGTAAATGATGCAATAAATGCTACGAAACTGTCAAAATGAAATCCATTGCTACTGGTAGTGTGTAACTCAATTACCCTGCTGTTTTTTTTTTTTTAGTATAATTCACCTGTGTGTCCTCTGAGATTGTCAGAGCCCTTGTTTTTCTTGCTTTTCTCTCTTTATATTATAGTATAATGCTTATAACTATGTGACAATACAACAAGGTGGTCCTTATATTATTTATGGAAATCTAAATCTACTTGTAATTTTCTATCTAACAATTCTTTAACCTATTTTTATTTTAATGCTTTATTAATGACTATGGTACTTAGCTATTATATTTAATATATGTATATTATTATTTTCTTACGCTTACTTATTTCTATTAATTACAATTTTTGCTATCCTAGAACAATGGTTCAAAAATGTTTCCCGTTTCTTTCCCTTTATAAGACAAGGCAGGTTTTGGGAGCACCCTGCTGGTTTAGAAACAGTCATAAATTGTGTTCTGAAAAGAGTTTCAACCCCAGCTCAGCCAGTATTGTGGGTGAATAATTCTGACCAGGGGTAAGTGCTTGAATAAATTGTCTGCCATGTTGAGAGGTGTTTTAATTAGTAAATGAAAGGATTTAGATTACCCATTCAAATCCTTTTATAGGAGTAGCGGTCCATTTATGTTACATGAAAAATATATAAGTTGGGTGTAGTGAAGACTACGAATGCGTGTTCAGTAATGTTTTTTTATTGTATATACTTAAGACTATTTATACTACATTTTTAATATTGTGTAATTAGATACATATTACACACATAGAATGGAAATTTAGATGATTCGAATAAAATAAGTAGTTATTACAAGTAAACAGGATTATGAAATTAATTATAGCTATGTAAACACCAGCCTCTCAAGTATGAGTGTGCGGGTTCGATTCCAGGTCAGGCAAGTACCAATGTAAATTTTCTAAAGTTATATGTACTTTCTAAGTATATCTTGGACAACAATGACTGAAGGTGAAGGAAAACATCTTGAGGAAACCTGGACTTTATAAGTCTGAAATCGCCAACCCGCCTTGAGCAAACGTGGTGATTACGCTCATTCCTTCTCTGTATGAGAGGAGACCTGTGCCCAGCAGTGGGACGATAAAAGGTTGATGATGATGATGATGAAGGATTTGTGAATAACGGCTAGTGTGACAAACTATGCAATGTGCCTACATTGAAGACGGCCTGTTAGATCTTCATTAGCATCAGGCACATTTTAATTTTTTGTTGGTTATAGCACAAAAGAAGCACAGTTTGCACTTTGAATAAGATTATAGTTCACGAACAAGTCATCACATATTGTAGGTTCAAAGCTCGATGATACGGAACGAAAAATAATTTCTAAAAGTACGTGTTCATTCTAAGTCCAATCTTTCAAACATCTTGGCTCCACCACTACGAACTCAGGATAGACTCTGTAGAGCGCCACGAGATCGTGCTGGCGTTACAGATGGTCAAGTGAATTACTCCGACATATTTAGGTAATCATCAAGTAAGAATTATAGGCAATATGATTTTTTAAAGGTACATTTTATAATCTACCAACCCATCTAACCAACTCGTTTGTGTTTGCTGCAGGACGAATTATTTTCCAGTTGAAAAAGGAGGATGTGAAATTATTGATGCTCATCGAGCTTCTTTCCTAATATTTTTTTATGTAGATATTTTAGTGTTAGACTCTTTGTCTAACACTGAGACATGACATAAGAGACAAATAGTCTAAAACTGAAATATCACATAAAAAATATTAGGAATGAAGCTCGTTGAGCATCAATAATTTCACATCCTCTTTTATTATCCCATTGGATAAGTGCCCAAAAGGCTGGCAACATTGCCACGTTGGATGGCGATGTTGATCCTTTGGGCAAAATTAGACCAGCCTTCTGGTCACGTGAAGAGTCAACTAACCACTTGCCGATGTCCCGAAAATTTCGATGAGTACTCCGACCTCAAAGCCCTAGTGTTTCAATCCTAAACTTTGAATCGGAGGAATATGAATAAGAGGAGTCTAACAAAAACATCAATAAGATAAAGTGCTCCGTTGACGTGAAAATATCAAGGTTTAAGATGAGAAAAGCTAGCACACGTACATTTCATAGCATTTCACATTGATCTATTGCAAACAGGAAACTAAATAAGTAATTAGTGCGCAAACCATGAATTCAGCTTGATTCTAGGTTTGACTAGCGTGCAAGTTTTTTCTTCTAGAATTAGAAGAGAGAATGGTTACAGTTTTATTTATTACTAGCTTTCCGCCCGCGGCTTCGCTCGCGTGGAGTTCGGTTATATCGCGCTTTTTAGATTTCCCTCAGGAATATAATTGTTCCGGGATAAAAGGTAGCCTATGTTTTTTATCAGGGTCTTAAGATTGTCTATGCCAAATTTCATCAAAATCGGTTGAGAGGTTCAAGCGGGAAAGCGTAACAGACAGACAGACGGAGAGACTTTCGCATTTATAATATTAGTATGGATTACTTTATTGTACACCAAAAACACACATCGATCAAAATACATTCAACACAACAAAAAATACAATGAGCGGCCTTATCGCTAATGCAATCTCTTTCAGGCAACCAATGAATAGACAGAGATTATCCCGAACCACAAACGGGACTGTCGTTGGTGCACATATAATATTTTTATCATGTATTTAAATTTATTTCTGTACTAACACGTGTAAAAACATAAACATATCATTGTACAGCCGTATTAATTTCCAACAAGCTGAAAGCTGGCCAAAGTTTGCGATCAGCGCTCACAACTTTCGGGTGTCTTTAATTTCAAAATTATGTAAGATTTCGGCTTAAGAATTCTCCTTCACAACTTCATTAAAATATTTTGCTCAACAGATTTCTTCGTCAGAGGTTCGAAATAAATTTCTGGTAAAATCTTGACGTTCGTCGTCATTAATTAAGTATTCGTGTAGCTATTAATAAATGTTAAAATTGACAGAACTGACGCTGATGAGATTTAAGGTTTCAATTTTCCTAGAATGGATGTTGTGTTAGATTAAGCAATTAGTTTTGAAGAGGAGAACGTTTCAAGTGTTAAAGTAATACCACCCACTTGGTGACATCCAATTACGAAAACGTTATAGAAAGGTAATTTATGTGAGCCACAAAACAGAAAAAATAATTTATTAAACTTTACAAACTTCTACAATACAATGCTGACTGTTAATACATATTATAAAATAAAGTCACTTTCAAGAGAAAGTGACTCTATTTTATAACATGTAGTGTACAAAGTAGTGTACAAAGCAAAAAAACTAAAAAAGGCTTCCAAAGATTTAATCATACAAAGGGACATACAGTAAGATACCCTATGTCCCTTTGTATGATTAAATCTTTGGTGGCTTTTTTTTGGCTTTGTATGATTAACACATTCAATCATACAAAGCAAAAAAAATAAAAAAGCATCCATTTTTTTTTTTGCTTTGTATGATTGAATGTTTTGAACTTTTGATTTTGATGCGGTTGTTTTAATAGATAGAGTGATTAAAGAGGAAGGTTTATATGTATAATAACATCCATTAAATTGTGGAAAAATACTATTTATTTTGAGGTTTCTAATATGATGTCGTAAATAATTTTTTTTCCGTGTTTGCAGTGAAACGCAGGCTGAACCCTACGAGATTTGTCAAAATAATGTACTAAATATTCATCATCATCATCATCTCAGCGTTAATCCCAGTCGCATCCGTAGCTTTTTCAGCTTTGGAGTCTGGGGTCTGCTTTTACAAGTCTAACTGCTGATTTTGGCTAAACTTCGATATTTTCCGTGAAGCGACTGCCGTCTGACCTCCACAACCCGAAGGCGATATCTAAGCATTGCAGTTAGACCAATTGTTAAACTTTTGAGGGCTCCAACAACCCGTAACGACTGCCACTAGACTGTTCATATGGCAACCGGGACCAACGGCTTAACGTGCTTTCCGAGGCACGACCAGACCAGTGCAAATATTCATATTCATGCATACAAATATTTGCACTGTGCGGAGATCGAACCCGCGCCTCCTTGCGCAACGGTCGCGTTTGCTACCACTACGCCACGGAGACTGTCAATGTACTAAATATTGTACACATTAAAAAGGTCTTCCAAAAAGTACGCGCTGGTATTTATGTCTATCTCTTATGAATATCACACAATAGAATTTTGTAGACATTTACTTTTTACGACAAATACCGGCTAATTTTGGAAGCCATTTTAACCAATACAGCATTAATCCTTATCCAATTTGATACATTGTTGATATAATATAGATCTATATCGCTGTTTACAGCATATGATTCAAATAAATATTTTCGAAGACACAGATTTTAAAATTGCGGGGTGTCGCGTAAGGCCGCACATTGTATTTATATTTTATAGTGTTGAAAGTATTTTTAATCACTGTATACTTTTGGTGTACAATAAAGTATATACAAATAAATAAAATAACTACTTTTCGAGTCAGAGACATGACCATTTCCGTATGTAAATGCCATGACAATCTTTCGCTGAGAAGAAAAAGTGACGCAAGAAATTCCCTAATAGCATAACTGCCTGTTCAGTAGGTGAATACTCATTTGATTACTATAATAGGCAATTATTTATCTATCAATAACTAAAAACACAACGAATATCAATCAAACTGTACAAGCAGTTCGGCTATGGAATGACTTGCCCGTGTGCGTGCGTGCTCAAACTGTACAAGCACAAACTCAAATACAAGCAGTTCGGCTATGGAATGACTTGCCCGTGTGCGTGCGGCGTGCTCAAACTGTACAAGCAGTTCGGCTATGGAATGACTTGCCCGTGTGCGTGCGGCGTGCTCAAACTATACAAGCAGTTCGGCTATGGAATGACTTGCCCGTGTGCGTGCGGCGTGCTCAAACTGTACAAGCAGTTCGGCTATGGAATGACTTGCCCGTGTGCGTGCGGCGTGCTCAAACTGTACAAGCAGTTCGGCTATGGAATGACTTGCCCGTGTGCGTGCGGCGTGCTCAAACTGTACAAGCAGTTCGGCTATGGAATGACTTGCCCGTGTGCGTGCGGCGTGCTCAAACTATACAAGCAGTTCGGCTATGGAATGACTTGCTCGTTCCACTTTTAAAACCATGACAATCAAGCACTTGTTCTTTCTTTAAGCATATCATTATATTTTATTTGCTCTAGTATGATGTTTATTAATTATATGTATATATTTATTAGACTAGTATGATACACTTAACGTACATATTTATTACTTCCTTAGTATTCCATCCAAAGGTTGTCTGTAAAAGATCGCTCTTAGCGAGAAGACCGCCCATTGTGTCACCCTTTGTAAAATCTTTATATTTATGTTTCTGTAATCTATATGGTGTACATAATAAAGATCATTCTATTCTATCAATAAACATAAACATAATAGACATAAACATACCAGTAATATTCTTCCTGCCGGGTGTGTTGACTGCCACTCTGACGACCAACTGTGTTCCCCCTCGTGGTCCAAGTCGAAGTCTTTCAGTAACGTACAGCGCTCCTGTGCTGGCGAATGCTGCGCCTGCGCTTAGTGCTAGCAGTGCTGTTACCTGAGAAGTAAGAAATAATATAAAGATGGGAACCTTTGATATAATTAGACAAATTTCTATCGAGGAACCCTGCAAGATTTTGATTGTAATTTAACAGAAGTCATTATGCTACTAAAAGGATCTAACTTGACACATAGAATCCTAGATTTCCAGTAATATCAGCACCTTAATTGAGTAACACATTATTACTATCAATTGTCGCCGACATAGCCTAGAGGATTAGCTCTTTAAAGTGGCAGTGAGTAGGGCACATAGCACGTAAAACCGATGACCGATGAGGCAGAAAGGCTCTTGAAGGCCTTCTTGGTGACAACGTACCGGCAATCGCAACGTCGGACACGGCCACTAAATAGGTGGTCGGATGACCCGACCAAAATCGCAGGGAAGCGCTAGATGCAGGCCGTCTCCAACCGGTCTCTTTGGAAATCCATATGGGACGATGATGATAACTATGAATTGACATTTTTTAGAAGCGTATTGTTAATCCATCCATACTAATATTATAAATGCGAAAGTAATTCTGTCTGTCTGTCTGTCTGTTACGCTTTCCCGCTTAAACCTCTCAACCGATTTTGATGAAATTTGGCACAGACAATCTTTAGACCCTGAGAAAGAATATAGGCTACCTTTTATCCCGGAAAAATTTAATATTCCCGAGGGAAATCTAAAAAGCGCGATATAACCGAACTCCACGCGGGCGAAGCCGCGGGCGGAAATCTAGTTGTCTACATGTTTGAAAAATCTGTCTACTCAAAAACGTAAATAATGCAATGAATGTTGTTGAAGTGTCAAAATGAAACCCATTGATACTGACAGTGGGTTACATAATTACCCTGCTGGTACCTTTTGTACTCCAGAAACCTGTAAAAATTGCTGGCTGATATCACCTTTGAATGGTGAAATTTTTCTGATAGGTATATAATAAATTATTTTTCGAAGTGCTGTTCTTCAAATATACTCCGTGTAATTTTAGTCGTCTTACGACGACAGCCCATGTCAATTATCCAAATGACTTCTAAATATATTAATAAAAAAAAAAAAAAACATTTTTATATAAATTGAAAAAAAAGTAGTTTTATTATTTTTTAGCTAAGGTGAATCATCATTATCATCATTTCAGTCGAAAGACGTCCACTGCTGGACATAGGCCTCCCCCAAGGTTCTCCACGACGACCAGTCCTGCGCCTCCCGCATCCAGCGGTTTCCCGCGACCTTCACCAGGTAGTCGGTCGCCACTCGAGAACCCGTCGGCCCCATCGGGCATCGGTCCTACGAGCAATGTGTCCAGCCCACTGCCACTTTAGTGTTGCAATTCTATTGCTAAGGTGAATGATCTCTGGTAAAGATGTCACCGCTACTTTTCACGTGCCCTTGGAATGCAAGATACGGACAGCGCTTGCATATACCTAGGGTGTTTCAAACTGCATCATAGTAATTGATATTTTAAGTTTACTTTTTACTAAAGATTTAGTAGTTATTGTAAATACATGAAGTGGACTGTCATTGTAGCACATTTAAAATTGCACTGCGTATAAGCAATGACCAAAAAAAAAGTAAACACCAGTTATATGAAGGTATTACATCGTCCCTGTTGAAACTTTAACGGCCAAATAATAAAAGAAAACTATACAGAAATTAAGCTAAACAAAATAAAAACAACAATTCCAATTTTTTCTTTCCTGTAGAAGTAGAGGAGTGTTATATTTTCGATAGAATCGATATGATATTAGCTGAAATGGAATTTCTCGAGGTGTCGCCTCCTACAGTTGCCCCGAAGGTGCAAAGTCAATAGCGACCGCTTGTTATTAAAGCGGTAACCACACGTTTGGTTCTGAAAAGACTTTTATCAAAATACAAATATTAAGAAACGTTTATACAGTAAAAACTTCCATTTCCTTGAAGGTTTCATGTTTAATGTAGTGTTTTGTATCATGTAGAATATTTAAAAAAGGGAAACTAACCAAAATGAATAAAAAAAAAAACAATTGGTCGAATAGACAAAATACATTGAGATTGGTTTATTATCGTGTCGATTTTTTATTACTATATTTTATTATTTTAGTACGATAGGTGGTTCATTAAATCAGAACACAAACATTTATGTAACAAATGCTTTATTTTCATAATTATTGGGAATAAAATTATTTTTCTCACAAACATTTCGCAAAAGAATTAATGCACGATCGCAAAGTAAATCGTAATCAGATGTTTAATTGTAGTTTCAGTTATGGAATTGGTATCCAATTCGTTACACAAAACTGAGTCATTTGCATTTTTTATGACAATTTTTAAAAGTTTTTTTTTGTTCCACTGCTGGGAAAAGGCTTCCCCCATATTATTCCACCTTTCATGCTGCTGTGTCTTCTCAAGAGTAAAAAAGAAATATCGTGAGACATTCATTAAAACTTCATATGCTTTATTTAAAAACTTGTATTTTTGACTAGAAAATACAAATGTGTTCACAAATTTTAACATAACTATGAATTTAAAATACTTTTAGAAATCAATGAAACAAAAAAAGAAGAAATAAAAAAATTCACTATAATACTGGACTTGTCCACAGCCGAGCAAAGCTATGGTCACAAAGAATATCAGTCTCAAAGTGTGATTTGTAGTGTTGATTCGTCAGATATTTGGGCTAATAGGGGTGGGATAAAAGGGTGGTATGGGGTTGTAGTGGGGTACACAATTATCCCCAAACGGGTCCCCCCAGATAGTACCTAGACGGTATTTACGTTATCTTACACCGTGAATATTTTAATTTAAGAGTGTCGTTCGTGATTTATCGTACAATTTACGCTTTTCGAGTGTAGCTTGAATGATGCTTCGTCTGTTATAATTGTATGAATTGTAATGAATTTGTTTACGTTACGACACAAAGGATTTTGGATAACTAAGGGTGCTCTTGACGTTCTTGTGTTTTATTGCTTGTTGGTGGGCTTAAAGGGCTTAATAAAAATTTTCGCCATTGATGTAACGACAGTAAATGACATACGAAATATTCTGTTTTATATCTCAACTATAAAATAAATGTGTGTCTTCAGTGAACATTAACTGGTAAAGATTGCGTAAAATAAAATAAAAAAGACGACATGCAAGATGAAAACTTTGACTTTTTACTTTTGGTTCGATTTCATTCATAGGGGCATGGCACTATCCCCCTTATCACAGAACATGGATTTTATTTACAGGAGGTTTAAACCACCTGAATGGTTATTGAATTATGCACCTAACCATTACATAAATACATCATCATCATCATCAACCTTTTTTTATCGTCCCACTGTTGGACACAGGTCTCTTATACAGAAAAGGATTGAGCGTAATCACCACGCTTGCTCAATGCCGGTTGGTTGAGATTTCAGACCTAAAGTCCAGGTTTCCTCAAAATGTTTTCCTTCACCTTGTAATCAGTTAAGAAGGTATACTTAGAAAGTACATATTATAATTTATAACTCAGCAAAGTTACATTGGTACTTGCCTGACCTGGAATCTAACCCAAAACACCAGCGTCTCAAGTATATAAATAAATATCCTTATTCAAAAATTAAAGTTTGTTCGGTACTAATTTCTCACTTTTGTATTAAGAAATATGACTTAACCCATTGATGTAATATTAAACTAAGGTAGATATGTCACTAGCGCACTGAAAATGAAGCGTACAAAAGAAGGTAAGTCCAGTATCTCGCTTACTGTGCTCTCGATACACTCGTAAAAACAAGCGACAAACACAAACAGCGGAAATGACAAGCACTAGCTATCTTTTTCTTCTCTATGCTTTAGATTGCGCCCCATCTCACTCACACTCTATCAACGTGTGAAATGTACGCAGAATAAAAAATTTGCATGTGTGTGCAGCTGCTCCGAACGGCACATTAATTTTGGTTAGTTTGTTAGAAAATATCATATCTGTTAATATTATATCATTGACTTAACCTCAATAAAGTTCTAAATACAAATAGGTAAAATAGGCTCTAAAGGTTACGTCTGGAACTAAATTTAGACAGAGAAGAGGGTAAAGATGCAATTAATCTCAAAGAAATGTACGAGTATTTACATAAAAGTCTTTACTAAATTTTTTAGAATCTTTATTTCACAATAATTTATCAAAGTGTAGACAATACACATTGATACACAGAACAAATTGCAGAAAAGCAAATGAATTTATGTCTATGTAGATATCATTTTGTGGTTGACTGTATGTATGTATCCCGCACTAGGGCGAGCGAGGTATGTACACTTCTTACCACACCCATTTAGATAACATCAGCCCATAAAAACAATATAGCTCACTCGATAAACCCTACTGAACCCATACTAGGCGATAGCCACATGTGATACCGATTTGTTTGCCATCGGCGTCGCTCATCGAATCCCGATTAGGGATTCTGGGGATGATCCCGACGATTCAGACGCGGATCCCGGTAAATGGAGCGATTAGGCAATCTACCCGCTTTAAGCGCTTCAAACTCAAATCAGCGCGTGGGAGCGGCAGTGTACGGTAGCGCTGTTTGAAAAGCGCAGATTGTTCGAAGTTGCGATGGAGTTATTTACCAATGTTTGTGAAAATGGATGGCGGTTAAGTACGTTCGAGGTATCTTTGCTTGTATATTTACAGTAGTTAGGTTAAATATGGAAGGGTACACAGACGCTGGCCGAGCTTTACACTATGGTTGTGGGCATAATTTTGGTGGAGTAGCACTGAGTATGATTAGTCGGGAAATGAACCAAATGTGGATTACCATTCACAGGAAGTCTGGTACTAAAGAGCGACGGTAAGATCGAATCTGTAAAAATGTCACCGTGAATACCTAAAAATGAAATTTAGTCGTCTTTCAAAGATAACCCACTTCATCTGTTTAATGACTAATAAACACTATTAAAAAACAAATAAAAAACATTTTCAAAATCTTAAAGTATAATACAAGTTTTGCGACAAAAAGTTTTTATGTATCTATGAGAAACTAGCCAGTAATAATTTATTAAAAAAATATGATATTTATAAGTAATAATAGGTACGTTCCAAATTAAAAACATCCCACCACATTTTTTTCGAGCTAATTAAAATTATCGTGTCTTTTTTAAAACGAATTTACGTCGGGACTATTTTAACGCCATGATTTTTTATGATTTCAAATGTCACCTGAAACCAGACGAATCGTACGATAGACTTCAAATGGCATTCATGGATGAAGGCCCAGAGTATAGCGCGGTAGCCCGGTATATTATTAATTTTTGAATTTAAAATAATCTGAGGTGAAATAACTTTGGCATAGATGTCTCGCTGCATTCCACGTGCCATTGAAACGCAAGACTCAGACTGCGTTCGCATGTTTTAAACTACGTCATGAGTGATATTAATGTATGATATTTACATTTTAAACGTAATTCTTAACTGTTTTTGTTTGCTAATGTGATTGGATAAGTGAAGTGAGCTGTGTTTGTAAGGAGACTAAAATTTTATGGTCTACAAACAAATTCTTCAATTACGTCTTGTTTAGTTAGACATGGAGAGGTAAAGGCAAAGACATGGCCCGTCAAAACCGCGCTGATTTTCAGTTCACTGTGGGTCTTATTCACAGGCTGATGCGTAATGGAAACTACGCGGAAGGCGTGAGTGTACTCCCGTCTACTTGACCGCCGTGATGGATATACAAAAAACACATTTGCTTAGCGTTTTAATAACTCTGTTGGGGTCGGCCAGGGTCTAGTCTAGCCAATTGACTGAACTGACAAACCTCCACAGTCCGGAAACAGTAATAATGAAATACCACCAAATTGCACCAAGGGCAACTGGGGGTCAGAACCGAAAAGAAATCTGGTATGGTGGGACTTTCGGACTTGACACCGTCAACAACTATCAAAGATCTACGAATGACAGCCAGGACCAGCAGCTTAACGTACTTTCCGAGACAGAGGGGGGTGTTCTGTACTTAATGATGGTTACCCATCGGAGACCTGGTGAAGGTCGCGGGCAGCACAAGAGCGGTCATTATGGAAAGCCTTGGGGGAAGCTTTTGTCCAGCAGTGGATATATAGATCGCTGAAGAAGAAGAAGACCCATCCAAAGATCAACCGCAGTAAGCATAACTTACCTGATCGATCGACCTATGTTTAGCGTTTAGCTACCTGTTATATTTAGCCATGAGCCCCTCTGGATGGAGTTTCGAATATCTCTTTAATTAATTAACTACAGGCTTGATAACCGAACAGTCCGTATGTATTCGTGTTAGAACTGAAATAATACCAAAGCCACTTGGGTTGTTTCTATTAGTAGGTTGGAAAGCTTACAAAGACTAAGTCGAGCTTATGTATAAGCTCATATCGAACTTAATGCTAGTTAATTTACTTCGAATTTCTCTTAAGTTCTACATCTATTTGAATCGTAGATGCAGAACTTAAGTTGTTCGTTTTTAATCAATGATAAGACCTACACAACCTCATTCAAAATTAAAATCAAAAGTCATTTATTGAAATTAGGCTGAGAATCAACACTTTTTGAATGTCAATATTAAATAAGACAGCCCTTCCAAAACTCCCGCTTTTTGCCACTTCCTAGTGCTTTTGCTGGGAAGAAGAAGTGGCGGAACAAACAACCCAGCAACACAGCTATCTGTTAATTTTAAAAAAACACATGTTTTTATAGAATACTAGCTGTGCCCGGCGGTTTCACCCGCGTATGCTTCTAGCCGAATGAGCTCAGTTGATATAAAATAAGCGCCTGTGAAAATAATGGGAGCAATCTGTAGTACGTCCGCGTTTGCTCCCGTTTCCGCAACATTTTTTGTTCCTGCTCTGCTCCTATTGGGCATAGCGGGATGTTTTATACCCTATGTCCTTTCTCAGGTTCTAGACTATCTGTGTACCAAATTTCATTACAATCGGTTCAGTAGTTTTGGCGTGAAAGCCGGACAGACAGACAGACAGAGATACTTTCGCATTCATAATATTAGTATGGATTATGTATAATGAACACAAGAAAACATAATTACAAAGCAAAGTTTATATTTATATTCAGCAGGGTAATTGCGTAACACATTACCAGTAGCAATGGGTTTCATTTGGACAGTTCAACAGCATTCATTGCGTTGTTTTCGTTGTCGAACAGAAACATTTTAGGAAATAGGGAGCATTGAATAAGCAATAGATTTCAAAATGATTCCAACTGATAGTAACAGTGTGTAACGCAATTAGGGTCCAGCACCCTAATCGACGAACACATTTTTGTCAAATGATTGCGACTAGTTGGGATCGTTTGGACCGAACGGACCCATGGGCGGTCCGAATGATCCCAACTGATCCCAATTAGTCGCAATCATTTGACAAAAATGTGTTCGCCGATTAGGGGACTGCTCTAAACCATCAAGCCAATTTTTAAATTGAAATTTCTTTTCTGACAATGCTAAAGTTCTAGTGATAATGACGTTGAAACCGAATCTAAGTTGTCAATTGTATGTTAAAAAGTTTAACTTACTCGGAACAAGATCTAAATTCAATAACACGCTGGATAATTTACTCTCTGACTGAAAGAGAGTAGCCAGCCTTTCGGTCTTCTATAGGATGCATTCTGGTGAGTGTGCAATCGTTGATGGTAAAGCGCATTAGTTTATTAAGAGCCTTTTTACTCAAAAAAGGAGGTCATGTTGTTGGGTTTAACATTGCATCACCTTTTTTTTTATTCGGGTCGGGAATCCTCATAGGATGTCCCTGGGGTAGGCGACAGGGCCTGTCAGATTTTTACTGACTAAAACCCCGGTGTCTCTTCTATCACGAGCGCGCGTGGGGCCGCGGGAGTCTAAATTCTTCCACGGCCCCACACCCTCGTGCTGGCCCGGTCTGTCCGGGCCTCGTCTCCTGCACGGGGTAGTGGGGTGTTAAACTACCCCGTGCATCGCCTCTGGGGCACGCGCAGAAACTCGCGCGCGCCTCCACCTCGGGGTCCATCAAATAGGGGGCGGTGACTTCCCCATATCCCCCGCCCTTGGACCTATTCATGGGGGCCGGAAGAGGGCCTTATCCGCCCTTCTTCGGCGTCCGGTGCATCTTCTGCGGCCCGGGAAGGGAGTTGAGATCTCCCTCTCCCGTTCCGCAGCTTCCTTCTGCTAACATTGCATCAGCTCGCTCAACTACCGTTTTCCTTCATATTCCCTCAGTCTTTTTGAGTATACTAGCGCGCTTCACCATCAACGATTGCATCACTGCTTACCATCAGACGGGATTGCGGTCAAGTACTAGTTTATAATTATAAAAAAAACAATAGGGTCCGTTTTTACTCTTTGGGTACGGAATCCTAACAAATGGGTACATGGATATTTTACGTTTTTTTTTTGTACGGTTTGGATCAGGATTTTTATGGGTTATCAGCAAAGTTTGTAGATTCGGTTCTTAATAGTTTTCACATTGATAACAATTTGTCATCAAATGGAACGCAATTCATTACTGGGACGCATTTTTTTAATCACCACATAAAAGTGTGGATATTAAGAAAACTAAGCTCACATATTATTCCCCTTCTTCTTTTTACAAGGTGAGATTCAACCTCAACTCTTGATCAATGGCCTCTGTGGAATAGATACCACAATTTTGCCAATAACACGTGTAACAAATTATAGTTTTTTTTTTAAATAATTGTTAACTAGTGCTTGACTGCAATCCCGCCTGATGGTAAGCAGTTATGCAATCGTTGATGGTAAAGCGCACTAGTATACTCAACGGCAGTTGAGCGAGGTGATGCAATGTTTAACCCAGAGGGAGATTGATCTGTAAACCCTCCACGACCAAACTCCCGACGCAACAACATTTGGCGCATCGTACTCGGCACACATTGCAACAAAACTGCTCAGACCCGTCCTCCATACGGCTTTACCAGACATCATACCGGAACACGACGAAACGCTTGGCGACAAGACTTTGTCTAGTGGGTAGTAACTTCTGCCGGCAGCCCATATTATGGCCTACCACCAAGTGAACAATTTCACAATAATGGCGGATATCGCCAATGACAGTTGAAAAAGACGGCCGCAAGATCCGTGTATGAGGGAGGTTTGAGGCAAAGTCATGATGTGGCCACTATTCTGCGGTATTTCAATGTTCTTTATGAATTATTTACTGTATGTACTTTTCACTACATAAATTACGCGCTTTTATTTAGTAAACGACACTATATATAATTTTAAAAGTCCAATGAAAAATGCGCGTGACACTCATCTTAGCTTTCCCGTCAAAACTCCCCACATTTTATTTTATATTGTGTCTATGACGCTCGATTCTGTGTCATGCTCTTGAAAGCTAAACAGAAAAGCGACATCTGTTGACGGTAAAGTAAATCTAACGATTAAAGTTTTTTTTTTTTACGCAACATCGAATGCTCTTGTTATTTAAATGAAGGATCATCTTAATATTTATCGCGTTTGTTAATGATGCAGACCTAAACATACAAATTTTATTTATGTAACGGTTCTCGTTGATATTCAAAGGACTTGTTTGTGTTGAGGCTTTTAAATATCTGTTTGTTATTTGCAGATATTTGTAGCAACATTATTACGGACAGTATTGATGACCGATCTGTCAATATTACTGCTTGTTTTCGGAAGCAGAGATAGCTTTTCATTATTATTTCGAAGACGGTTTTTGTTTTACTCTTCTTTGCCGAGAAGATTAATTGCCTCCACATTTATTTAGGTTTCTTGATGAGTTACTTGAGGTATGTAACGCTGGTGTGTTTTGATTATGATTGTAACCTTTTAGTTAGGTACTATAGGATTTTATTTTTAATAATTATAATTTGTCATTCATCAAATTATGATACACTTAGGTACGTATACCATACTTGTTAAAACTAAATAGAAAAGCGACTATCTTTTGACGCGGTGAAGAGAAACTGACGATTTCTCTGTGGTGGTTTGTGGGGCTTTTTAAGATTGTCAAGTTTTGCTAACTGACAAGACTTTCTCGTCTATTATTTCCGTTTTTATCTATCTTCATTAGGTTACCTTATTGATTACTGCACTCTAGTTTATATTACTACTGGCGCGTTTCTGACGACGGCGACGGCGCGTTGGGTTTTACGCGCGCCTCAAAGAGATAACAGCACATCGTGGCGGGGTTTACGAAGACCGATGCCTCCTGGGTCAGGGTTGCGGGTTGGTTAATAAGAATTCGTGGCCCTGGCGCACACGCAAGTGAAGGAACACGGGTGGGTTTTAGTCAGTAAAAGTCTGACACGCCCTTCCACTCTGCCCAGAGCGGTAGACGTCATTTGATGATTTCCGATCCAGAACAAAAAAGGACAATTTTGTTCACAAGTAAATACTATTAATTTATTTAGATAAGGATTTTTTTTATATTGGTCCGCTTCTATTAGTCGCAGCGTGATATTATATAGCATATAGCCTTCCTGGATTAGTGGGCTATCTAACGCAAATAGATTTTTTTAAATCGGACCCGTAGTTTCTGAGATTAGCGCGTTAAAATAAACAAATGCTTCAGCTATTAGTATCTACATATTATTTTAAAACTGTAAGCTTTAGAAATTACGTAAATATTCTGTTAGTAACTAATTAAAATTGGTTATTAAAGAAATATTAGTTATTCCATATGTGCTCTGGTAGATCAATACCTACGATGGCAGTGCAATGTAAGGAAAACTATCTTATATTTTTCGAAGAAACAGCTGAATATGTTTGGTTATTTTTCTCCTGTATTCAAGGTTGTCTTGTTTTTGCTGCCATTGACTAAACTCCCTCATACATAGCTGTCGTTTTTTTTTTGTTTTCCCCTACAATAAAGTACCTCTATATTTATTTACGAGTTCCTTTTTACCTTGAACCGATTTATCTTAGGCGAATTCATTTTTTTCCTGTTTAACATGAATAGATTTTTATTTATATCTCGTGTTTCTGCTGCAAAATGCAAATACATAAATTAATTGTAGTTAAAGTTGTCGTATTTTTACTGACGGCCAAGAGGCACACATTTGATAGTATGTGTGTGTGTGTGCGAGTGTGGGGGTGTTTCGACATGTGCGTGATAGTGTGAATCGAAGAAAAGAAAACAAAGTGACCACTCTTTTCTATTTTTATGGCCCCTCTTTTTGATTTACGAGTGCCTTAAATTAATATGTCGTGGATAACGATAACATTTTAATAAAAGTTGCTCATTTCACTTACGTAGTAGTGGGGCAAACGCTGTGACGTTATTTTGTAATGGCGGCACGTAGTCAGAGTCGTTTTGGAAAGTGGGGATTGTCAAACGGCGACGTCGTTTTGAGGCGGTGGCCAGGGCACTTCTCCGGGGTGAAACTGTTTGTTTGCTTATTTAAATTGTTATTTTCAGGTGTTATTTCCTATTTAGTTTTACCTCTTTAGAATTGAGGGTATATTTGCATTTCGTGCTTTAATTCAAATCGCCACCTACGCTATGGATCCCTTATCATCACTCAATGATGGTGACGATCCTATCGCTCCGCCTTCGCTGATGTCGTCAAATATATCTAAATGAAGTCGTGTGAAACTGACGAACCTAATCCTACCAAGCGCAACCTAGCTCAGCTGAATACGGTTCGTTCCGTCTGAGGGCGTTTTTACCACGATCGATTTAGCCAGAGCCGTCCATCGGCAATGCAATGCAATCAATTGATTAAAGCGTCTGTATTTTTTTTTTTTGCTAATACAAATTGTTTTAATTTTCATGTTTCATTCACGTCGGTTATTTTAGAATTTAATAACGATAATATTTCTCTTCAAAAGTTTAAAATTAAATTGATCAATTCACAAGCTAGTGAAAACAGTTTTTAAGTTAAAGTTATAGGACGCTATGTTTTTTCAAGAAGCGTACAAATATGGTTGTATGCGAATTAAAAACAGTAGTACATGATTAGGTACTACTGTTTTTAATTCGCATACAACCATATTTGTACGCTAGAAGTTAAATTAAATTATTTAGTGGATTATGTCAAAATGAAACTGAATGTTGATAATTTGTTAATGTTATTAAAAAAAGCTCCCCTCGATCCTCGCACAGCGCAAATACTAATATACATGAATATGAATATTTGCACTGGTCTGGTCGTGCCTTGGAAAGCACGTTAAGCCGTTGGTCCCGGTTACCATACAAACATCTAATGGTAGTCGTTACGGGTTATAGGAGCCCTCAAAAGTCTAACAATTGGTCTAACTGCAATGCTTCGTTATCGCCTTCGGGTTGTGGAGGTCAGACGGCAGTCGCTTCACGGAAAATATGGAAGTTTCGCCAAAAAATCAGCAGTTAGACTGGTAAAGTGGACCCCAGTAAAATATGATACACGTTACAGATACTTTGTACTAACTGAGAAAAAAATCATAGAATCATCTGCGCCCTACCGTCTCACCCGCGTAGGTTTCGATATGTTTTTTTTATATGCTCTGCTCTTATTGGTCGGAGCGTGATGTTATATAGCCTTAAGCCTTCCTGGATTAATGGGCTATCCAACGCAAAGAAAAAGAATTTTTCTAATCAGACCAGTACTTCCTGAGATTAGCGCGTTCAAACAAACAAACAAACTCTTCAGCTTTATATATTGGTATAGATTTAATACCTACTCCTTTTTTATTTACTTCCCTTTCGCAGGTATAGCTGTAAGAGATTCCTGTGTATATTTAAATACTTCTTGTGTATATTAAAGTCCTTCCTGGTATATTTAAGGTGTTCCAGTATTTATTTTTGTGGCTCGCATTTTAAATGTTTTCCAAGCCACTTTTGTCTGTGTGTTTAGTGCTAAACTCTCTGTAGTTAGTTAAGCGAAAAAGTGTACATATTGAGAAGAATAAGCTGCTGAATAAGATGGTCTAACTGCAATGGTTCGATGTCGCCTTCAGGTTGTGGAGGTCAGACGGCAGTCACTTCACGGAAAATGTCGAAGTTTAGCCATATCAGCAGCTGGACTGGTAAAAGCGGACCCCAGACTCCAAAGGTGAAAAGGCTTCAGATGCGACTGGGATTAACGCTGGGATGATAATGATGATTGAGAAGAATAAGCTCACATATTATTAAATAGCTTTTTGATCAAAATTGAGTAAACTCACTTCGTTGTTGGGCTATCAATACCTATCTTATATATTTCGTTTCCTTATAGAAGTAAGCTGGAAGAGATTTTTTCTGTTCCATTTTTCTAGTCTGTTTACGTGTGTGCATTACTGATTAAATAAATAAACACTTACATCCATACAATTGTTGATATTGTTGGTAATCTTGACATCCACTTCTACTGTCTCTCCAACCTTCAGGGCTGGCGGTAGGGAGAAGTCCAGTTGTATCGGTCGGAAGACATTGATGGTACGTGGTGCTGAGAACCGAAGACCGTGGTTGGACAGGGATAGGGCCCAGAGAGACCAGCGACCGGCTTCGGAAGGTGCTGAGATGGTTACACCGTCGGTTGACAGTTGACTCCTGTTGAAGATAAGTGTTTTTAAGAATATGGTCATTTCCTTATTTTATTTTATTTTTCAAATAATAATAACGTTGTTCAGTAATTCTTTACAATGTTACACAAAATATGATAGGCTATAATTTATTGTTACAATCAAGTTAGACATCTGTAACCGAAGTAGGTAAAAACTTGTGTTGCGGTTATCAGCGCCTTATCACAAACCCTTAAAAAGTAGAAGTCAACACTTTGTAAATTTACAAGTTCACATAGAATAAATTAATTAAATTTAATGCAATAAAATGATATCAACTATATCAAATTTAATAACATCAACATTTTTACAATTTACTAGAACTAATAACAAATTAACTTAATCGACAGCCTCCTTGGCGTAGCTTCGATCCCCGCGCAGTGCAAATATTTGTAAGCATGAGTATGCATATTTGCAGTGGTCTGGTCGTGCCTCGGAAAGCACGTTAAGCCCTTGGTCCCGGTTGCCATACGAACATCTAGTGACACTAGATGTTATGGGTTATTGGAGCCCTCAAAAAGTCCAACAATTGGTCTAACTGCAATGCTTCGATATCGCCTTCGGGTTGTGGAGGTCAGACGGCAGTCGCTGCACGGAAAATATTGAAGTTTAGCCAAAAGCAGCAGTTAGACTGATAAAGCGGACCCCAGACCCCAAAGCTCAAAAAGCGTCGGATGCGACTGGGATTAATGCTAAGATGATGATGATGAATAATAAATTAACTTTAAATTGATGAATTTAAGAGGGTGTGTGTATGTGGTAAATAGTCAATCACTGTGGTATTTGTAGTAGTATTAATTCAGTCTCTTGGTAATTTAGTTTTTGTAAACATTTTGTTACCTTTTCCTTACATTCGTTAAGGGGTAGATATTGATTGCTTTGTTTATTTTATTATAAACTAGCTTTCCGCCCGCGGCTTCGCCCGCGTAGAGTTCGGTTATATCGCGCTTTTTGGATTTCCCTCGGGAATATCAATTTTTTCCGGGATAAAAGGTAGTCTAAACCTTCCTTAAGAATCACTCTATCTATTAAAAAAAACCGCGTCAAAATACGTTGCGTAGTTTTAAAGATCTAAGCATACATACGGACATACAGCGAAAGCGACTTTGTTTTATACTATGTACCTATTGATTGATGAAGTTTGTAAATTTTGAGCTAAATTTAGTACTACTTGGGTGGGTGGTAAATGGGATCCCATTAATATCTTTCGTCCCGTTAGTAAATTTATTCGATCTTTTACTTCATAGTAAAAGGGATTCAAATCCCTGTTTCGTGAATCATAAACAATACTGACAACATGCTGTCATTGTTCATTCTTCACAACACAGTGATAATAAACCATATTTGGGCTAGTGCTGCTAAGTGTCACCTGGCCACTTTGGATTCAGTGGAGAGGCGGGCGAAGAGGCTGATTGGTGACCAGGGTCGCCTGTGACCGTCTCAAGATAGATCAGGATCTATCTCGAGACGGTCTCCAAAGCCTAGAGCACAAGCGTAGAGTAGCCAGCCTTTCGGTGTTCTATAGGATGCATTTTGGGGAGTGTGCAAGGGAATTGCATGATTTAATTCCCCCATCTCCGTTCCACCATCGGACGACCCGTCGTACGGCTCCACCCTTAGGCCGCTGCCCCGAATCTTGCGGGCAGCGGGGCGGTGGCAGCGGCGGCGCGGGACCGAGCGGGCATCGAAGACCCGTTCTCGAAACTAGCGGGTAGATCGCGCGTCACTATAGCCGCGTAGTGTTGTGTTCACGATTGTGTCGACGAGATATTTGTTTTTATTCGCGAAAGAAATGTCTGGACAATGGCGGCAACATATTTTTGATTCAAATTTATTCCTAACGCTAGAACACCGCTCGCTACCCGCCACCGCCCCGCTGCCGCGCCGCTGTTTTCGATAACCGATCCGTTTGATTTTATGCATAAGCCGCCGCCGCTGCCGCCCCGCTACCCGCAAGATTCGAGGCAGCGGCCTTACGTTGTTAACACCACTACGATCCGGACGAAGCGTTTCGCCTCCTCCTTTATACCGCGTACATCGAGGGATTGGAACCTGCATGACTTAATTCCCCCATCTCCGTTCCATCATTGGACGTCCCGTCGTATGGCGAGTATCCGCCCTTACGTTGTTAACGCCACTACGATTCGGGTGAAGCGTTTCGCCCCGTCTTTTATACCGCGCACATGGAACTGGAACAATTTGTCATGTTTGTTTTTTCCATCTGACTACAATTTAAGTGTTTTCAAGACTAGAGTGAATAGGCTAAGCGCTAATTTATAATATGTAAAAGAACTAAAATTCCAATACCTCCAATCTATACTAATATATAAAGCTGAAGAGTTTGTTTGTTTGAATAATATATGTATAAAGCTGAAGAGTTTGTTTAAATGCGCTAATCTCAGAAAGTACTGGCCCGATTTGAAAAATTATTTATGCGTTGGATAACCAATCCAGGAAGGCTTTAGGCTATATAACATCACGCTGCGACCAACAGGAGCGGAGCATAACCAACTCCACGCGAACGAAGTCGCTGGCGGCCTCTAATTTCACATAAAATTTTATTCGCAATTTATTTTGTGCTAATATCTTGTTTACATGGTCCAAACAAAAGCTTTTCAATTACGTAATACTGTATTTATAACACAACATGTAAGCGGCTTGTGTATGTTAATTACAGTGAATAATGAAATGATTTTATCGGAAACAATGACGGGAACTAATTTAATATGAAAAGCAAAGCTGTAATTAATGACTGAACATACTTTTGGTCAGTTATGGGATCGGATATTTACTTTTATTGTGGAAATGCTGGTTTATGGTCTGTTATAATTTGGTTATGATATTTGTATATTAATCATTAATTAAAACCAGTATAATGTATGCTAAATGATTGAAAGTACCTCGCCTTTTTCGGATTATGTTGTTTCCAATTCAGTTGCTGGATAAAAGGATACCCCTTCACAAAACTGCAGGGGAATTGTGTAACACGCTATCAGTAGCAATGTGTTTCATTTTGACAGTTCAACAACATTCATTGCGTTATTTACGTTGATAAGCAGACCCGTTTTTCGAACATATGCAGCAATGGATTAGTAACATGCTTCGAAATGATTCCAATTGATAATAATAATATGTTACGTAATAAGGGCATCGGCATCAGTTTCGGGCATCTGACTACCCTAAGGATTGTCAAAAATTTTCAAATGGCAGATGGGACGAACGTACTAAACGGAGACATGAGGGGTCTTAGATCTTCATGTGTCGATGGTCAATATTTGCGGGAAACATGGCGCAGAGAAATAAAACCAATACAAAAAAAAAAAAAAAATAACGTTGGGGCTTGAAACTTGCAAAAGAGTTTGAATGTGAGCACTAACGCACGATTATGGAAAATTCATACCTTAAATGGGTTACTTATATGAAAGTTTTATGGGAGTTCTTTATTCGAAAAATTCTAACTGACATTATAAGCCGTTTACGAAAAAAAAACAGTGTTACATTCAGTAAACTTATGAAATTGAAGCATAATAGATGCGAAGTACTTTTTTCATGTAATCTTATACCATAAATATTGCAAATTTACACTATATTAGTGACTGACGACCAGTGGGCCTAGTAGGTATGAGTTTTCATTACGAGACTCGATCGTCGATATCGAGCTCGTTTGACTCATCGATTGGCCCGCTTCAAGGTTGTAAGAACTCTCAACCAATGAGAGCACCAAACGCGCTCGATATCGACGATCGAGTCTCGTAATGAAAACTTATACTAGGCCTACTGGTGAAGGCCGCGGGAAACCGCTGAATGCAGGAGGCGTAGGACCGGTCGTCATGGAGATTCTTGGAGGAGGCCTATGTCCAGCAGTGGACGTCTTTCGGCTGAAATGATGCTGATGAAAGTTTGTGAGTATAGATGGATGGATGTTTGTTACTTTTGTCCGCCATAACTACTAAAGAGATTTAGGTGAAATTTGGCACCCAGATAGCTTATAACCAGGAACAACACATCATAATTTTTAATTCCGATATTCCCACGGGATCGAAACTTACTCGGGTAAAACCGCGGAACGCTAGTTAGCTATAATTAAAAAAAAAAAAACTTAAATGGTGACACAAAGGGCAGTCTTATCGATTGGCAGTTTAGAGAAATCCTTCCAAAAATACCCAAAAATTAATATCAAAATGGAACAACTTATCAAGTTGATCCCGAAATAAACGATTCGTTTTATCCCATGGCTCAAGGGCTGCGCGAAACTCAGGCATAAAGTTAAAATAAAGAGACATCGCTTATCGCCGTCGGATGGTCGGACGACGACCGGACGCCGAACAAGATGGCCGTTTGTCTTGCTGTCCACTCATGACTTATAATGGACCGATATGATATATATGACAGCCTCTGTACGATAGTGAATGATCGAGGCATATTACATAAGTCATAAATTGATAATACATAAATATGCAATTTTTTTAAGCACGTTTTTTATATGAGGTCCCAAATGTTTTGTAGGAAAGTGAAATATCGTGATAATAAATAGGCGTGGTCGAAATGTTTCAAAGAGTAAAATATTGTTTTAGGTTTCTATTCAAGTGGGAGTGGGTGATATACAGACAGCTTGTGGAATCTTAGTACCTAATATGGTTATGTTTTTATCCTTTGGGTCCGGAATTCTAAAAAACCGTGAAAGAAATGTGACTAAACCGGCGGCCTAGAACCAGAAATTCCAAGACATCTGACATCTATCAACTCGCATTAGACTAGCGAGGTAGATAATAGCCCACTCTTCCTCAAATGGGAGGCCTGGATGTACAAACGACAGTAGATCAGGAAGGCTATCCAACCCTGTCAAATATTCCTGAACAACCTTTTTTTTTAATAATTATAAACTAGTCCATGACCGCAATCCCACCTGGTGGTAAGCAGTGATGCAATCGTTGATGATAAAGCTCGCTAGTGTAAGCATTGTACTAATAGTTAACTGAATGAAAAGAAGTTTGACAATCTTATAAGAATTTATTACAAATTAAAACAATTCATTACTCAGATTATTGTTAATATCAGCAACAACGTTACATTTCAAGGTATTGCCTATGCTAAGTGGCATAAGTAATATGCCAGAGCATTAGTACTTAGAAACACATATTACAGAAATTACGGAAATATAACATTACCTTAGGTTTTCAGGTCACACTACTTATTTTTGAAGTTCCTCGCTTTTCGACTGCGCGTAAACGAATGATGCCATGAGCTGTGCTGTTCCACCTCGTAATTTTTCTATTCCCACTATTTCGATAAAATATGGCGCGTATCACACTCAGAGTGTTGCCAATTAATAAAATAGTAGGAGCACCGTCGAATGTTGCACGTTAATAAACGAAAACTTAAATTTTATTGACGCTAACACTAGTTTCATCATCAACCGCTAGTTTATTAAGAGCCTATTCACTCTAAAAAAAACGCTTAAAGGAAGACGGCATGTGAGAGAGGTTTTGCAATGTTGTTACAAGTGCGGTTGTAATGAGTGCTCCAAGTGGAAAACCTCGATAATACTTGTAGTTCCAGCAGTTTTGCTTCCGCGAATCTTAGCAAAACATTCTTCTATCATAAATCCTTACATTCTCTAATCAGCTACATGAGTATTTCGTCATAGGTCTGCATAACTTTTGCGCACCAACAGATGAATCAGCGAACTCGATTTATGTGAGTTTGTTTATTGCTATCAAGACTTTGTTGGTGGAGGTTCTCGTGCGATTTTTCCTCTTCGAAATGATGAAACTAAGTTTGTGGGCTGTGGCCTTCTTTCCATGAATGGGAATATTAGCTTAGCTGTTACGTGTTTACTGTGAATCCCTTGTGAGATGTAGATAAATTAGTTAGGTATTCATGGAGTGTGGCTTTTATCTGTATCCAAGGAGTAAGAAATCTTTACTCAGTAAAAATCAATAAATTAGCAAGTACCAATGTAACTTTTCTAAAGTTATATGTACTTTCTAAGTACATACATAAGTACGTACAAGGCGAAGGAAAACATCTTGACGAAACCTGGACTTTAAGTCTGAAATCGCCAACCCGCATTGTGCAAGCGTGGTGATTACGCTCAATAATTCTCTGTATGAGAGGAGACCTGTGCCCAGCAGTGGGACGATAAAAAGGTTGATGATGATGATGCTGATGATGATGAATGCTAAATTAGGGATATTCCTTGAGAGATTTAGATTAAGGTTTGAATGTCGCCGTACTTAAACATTGCCCATGAGGTCATGGGATCAGAGTTAATAGCATATAACAAGAAAAGCAAAACACAACACCACATTAAACGAAATAAAATGACCAAAAAATCCTTACTCCATGTAATTTAATACTTCGTAAAATATCAAACCTTTTAGTATTTTCTTAGAAGGATTACCTATTCAAGAGATTTAAGGATTATGTAACAAGCTTATTGTAATAAAAGTACTTTATATTTCAGCAGTAAAGGAACAGTATTTAGAGAAAATTCTCTAAAGATTTCGTAATATTCATTTTGATATTCTATTGAAGCTTAATTAGTTGTTAAATTAGTAATTCTAATCAAATAATTTAAAACTTAATCGAACTTGAGAAATTTAGGTTAAAAGTTCTTACAAAGTGAGAATTCAACAAGCTTTTGAACAAAGGCAAGAATGTTTCATGTTTTCTTAGTATTATTAATATACCCCAATGTTTGTCCTACAGTTAAAATTTCTTTGTAATCAAAATTGGCTTGGTCAAGAAGTCTACTTTTATAATAATTCAATATGCTCGTATTGGTAGGTAAGTAGTTTAAGAGGCGATTCTCGTAATTATAATGACATTTGCAGCCTAATCTTAGTACCATTATATAAAAAATAAAAAAAATATATACAGAAGTGTTTTTCATTAAAGATTCCCTTTATTTTTAACAAGTTTTTGGAATGAGCAATTTTCCGATTAGTTTCAATAAAACTTCAAGAGATGGCCGGCTTAGGTAGAGCACCACCTTGTCCTCGTAGAGGCGATCGGCGGCGATCGCTCGCGCTTGACCCCGGTACAGGCCATGGTCCGGAGCGAGAGTGCATGGCAGGCCGTCACCGCCTTCTGCGAAGCAGTGATGTTGGCAAAGCAGGAAGCCGAGCGCGTGAGGCAGCAAGAATCCCAGCGCCCTCACGCAACTAGCCGCCGCAGGAGATGCCCTGGTCGAGAGACAACACCGAAAAGTCTGACATGCACTTCCGCTCCGCCCAGAGTCGGAGAGGTCATTTGATGATATCCCACCCAGAAAAAAAATAGGTCATATTTTAATTGATTTTTCCACAAATAAGGGAGATGTTATGCGACCCTTCTATTACCAAAAGTGCCGGTTACGCTTTTTAGCATAGCAAATCTTAGAAGAGCTCCTGGAAAACTGCACATTGATTATTGCTGTGATGAAACTGCGGCTAGATTTTGAACATTTTCAATTAAGAGAATATTGAGCATCAGATTTTACCTAATTCTTCTTAGCACACATAGCATTATTACTTACGTGTAGTTAAAGCACTTCCACATCCACAGTCGGTCATGCGTTGCCGGAGGTACCAGGTGCGCAGGGGCGTGAGCAGCTGGCGCGGTTCTCTGCCGATATAGCACGCCTCCACCGCACGCACCACCGCCTACGAAGAGCGAGACACCGGCAGACACAAACTCAGGCCCTGGTGCTTCTTCGTGTTCTGGGGTCCTGGTAGATAGGTACATAAAAGTTTTCGTTAATTCACAATATTATAATTAGAAGTGGTCTACAAAATATCTTCGTATTCACATCTTAAAATATTATGTACCTATGTTAGAATTAATGGTAACAATTAAAGCACATACTCGTATTTCAAACTTTATCGATAAGTTTGACAATCTTGAATAGTACCTATATTTTTCAAAAAATCCAAAGTATTTTTATGGAAATACGTCTTTACGTATCATCCGTAAATAAAATCAAACGACCATCATTAAATACGATACTCTTAAAACACGAAAAAGTAACATAACAAAGAAAAAAAAGATACACGAGTAACACTCATGAAACGAATGTCTATTTCTTCGTCTCAATAACAACGGAAACTGCTCATACGCGTACATTTAGTCAGATGAAAAGGCAGCAGATATTTCCTTCGACAAACCGGTTGAAAGATGATTCGTGTGACATAATCCTTGGCTCAACTGTGAAAGCGGGAAGTTGGAAATACGGGTGAAAGTTTGCGACGCACTCGCTGAGGAAACGGGTACCTAAGGAATTTTAGGATCTCCGAAGAAAACTGAAGTCTCAATTCTAGACTATTAATTATAGAGAGAGATAGAATAACTTGAAAATCCCGTATAGAAATCTATTATTGGGTGACGACTTAAGATGTTTTTCTCTAAGCCAAAAATAAATTACGTAGTAAGTAAAAAGCCAAAATGTTGTTGTATGTATAGTTAACTAAGACTAAAATAAATGACGAAAGAACTTTAAAAATGAGTGCAAAAACAAAAGACTTCAGCATTGAAGTACTCGTCAACTACTCTGTCATTCGGAAACGTGTCCCGTATACAGATAGTAATGCCACGTTGAATAGGATAGGATCTTTTATATATATGTATATATAGGTATGTAACTAGCGTTTCTTATTCTGACTGAATAATTGTATTCTGTTTTTGGAAAAAAATGTCTGATCATATAAATAAATAATTAAAAAAAATATGAATATCAATGCCAATTCTTTGGCCAAAAAAAGGTTCCAACACTTCGATTTGATTTATGATTTCTTCCTCATCAGTTTGCAAGTCACACTCATCATCATCTCAGCGTTAATCCCAGTCGCATCCGTAGCTTTTCAGCTTTGGAGTCTGGGGTCCGCTTCAGTCTAACTGCTAATTTTGGCTAAACTTCGATCTTTTCCGTGAGGCGACTGCCGTCTGACCTCCACAATCCGAAGGCGTTATCTAAGCATTGCAGTTAAACCAATTGTTAGATTTTTCAGGGCTCCAACAACCTGTAACGACTGCCACTAGATGTTCGTATAGCAACCGAGACCAACGGCTTAACGTGCTTTCCGAGGCACAACCAGACCAGTGCAAATATTCATATTCATGCATACAAATATTTGTACTGTGCGGGGATCAAAACCGCGCCTCATTACGCAACAGCCGCGTTCGCTACCGCTACGCCACGGAGGCTGTAGTTTGCTAGTCACACTATGTAGAGAAATATGTAGTATTAAGCTGCAACTGATTACTCTGATTAGACTCGAAGCCAACCTTACGACATTTGGGAATAACTACAGAAATTTTAATAATATTTAATAAGATTTCTATGGGAATAATCAACAAAATTATTCGTGTTACATACACCCTTAAAAAATCCAATGCATTTGAGCTATAAAACTTCAAATCATAAATAAAACGATTTTTTATACAACATATTTTTTTGTTTAAGCGAAACCCGAAACACGTATGGGAATAATCAACAAAATTATCCGTGTTACATACACCCTTAAAAAATCCAATGCATTTGAGCTATAAAACTTCAAAGCATAAATAAAACGATTTTTTATACAAAATAATTTTTTATTTAAGCAAAACCCGAAACACGTATCTAGTATTTTTAAGTAAATAATCTATGGAAGTACTATAATCTATCGTAAGCTGCGTGGAGCGCTCGGTAACTACACTGCAACAATTTCTAAATGTATTTGGGAAAATATATAACATGGTGTAAAAATGATAGGAATCGATTCAGTTGCTTATTTTTAACAAACTATATTTAGATTTCGCGTAACCAAAAAATAAAGTTGTATATCGTGAAACAGAACAATATCGAGCGATAATGGTGTACTCATTGATATAATATTAAACAGATATGATATGCTCTAACAAATTAACCGAAATAAATGTGCCGATCGGAGCACCAGCACCCAAATGCAAATTTTTTAATCTGCGTACATTTCACACGTTGGTACAGTGTGAGTGAGATGGGGCGCAATCTAAAGCATAGAGAAGAAAAAGATGGCTAGTGTTTGTCATTTGCGCTGTTAGTGATTGTCGTTTGTTTTTACGAGTGTATCGAGAGTGACTAAAGCGAGATACTGGACTTACCTCCTTTTGTACGCTTAATTTTCAGTGCGCTAGTGACTTATCTACCTTAGTTTAATATTTTATCAATGGGTGTACTACATTGTCAGGCGCACGCAAACGATATACTTCAGTGTGTTTCCATTCAGGAAGATGAATCGTATGACGATAAATGATATATTTCGCTTTGAGCGCGTTTGGTATTGTCACTATGTTTGATTGACGTCCCTGAACAAGTACTCGAATTGTTTGAACGTTAGCAGCATATTTTGGGCGAAATTCTGCCGCATATGGGCATGTAAGGCAATGACAAGAGTAATTTATTTCCATGATGTATGCATTCGTATTTGGTTTAGAATTCCGCTGTGTGCAATTTGTGGTGATGCCTGTCAGAATGAAGCGACTGACAATGACTTTGTATAATATGAAATGAATATAAATGAGAAATCCTTTTTCACAATGATGTAAGTTGTGACCACCATTCCTTACTTTAAATTACAATAAAGGACGTGGAGTTTTGGCGGGAAGCTAAGATGAGTGCCACGCTCATTTTTCATTGGACTTTTAAATTATTTATAGTGTCGTTTACTAAATAAAAACGCGTGATTTATGTAGTAAAAAGTGCATTCAGTGAATAATTCATAAAGAACAGTGAAATACTGTAGCTTATTGGCCACATCATGGCTTTGAACCAAATCTTCCTCAGTGTTCGGTCCGCGCGGCCGTCTGTTTCGACATGAATAATTCATTACGTGACATTGGCTAAATGCACAAACCGTGCGAAGCCATAAGAGAAAGAAAGAAGAATATAGGACGTATACACATGAAATAATTCATGCAAAATTCTGACGCGAAAATGGTGTTAACAGACTCTTCAGTACATTTTATATTTTTACTATTCATATATTAAGAAATATTATTATTTAGAGATATACACCTAGGCCAGTCTAGGTGTATATCTTAGAGGCCCCCAACGAGGTGGACCGATGACCTGGTAAAGATCGCTGGAAACCAATGGATGCGGGCAGCACAAGACCGGTCATCGTGGAAAACCTTGCAGAGGCCTTTGTTCAGCAGTCGACCTCTATAGGCTGACAAAGTAGATACACCTAGAAGGTAAAAAGTCAAAGACAAAGAAAAAAAATAATAGTGGTATTATATTAATAAAACTAAATAATTGATAAAGGCTCCTTATTCACATCCATGACAATGATTTACTGTCATTGAAGCAGATTTTAGATTTAAGGTAAAATGGCATTTTTAAAATATAATCATTAAAGTTAATAATATAATTTGGTTTTCGTATTCAAATATTTTAATTCGGTTTTCGTTGCTATACTTCTTTACCAACTTTAGATATTTCTCTTAAAACATTTTGTTTTGTGTTTAGGTTGTAGTGGTTAGATCAACCACTGAAGATTAAAAATTTGTTCAATGTGTGTTTAGTGTCAGAGCTATGTCAAAGTTCATATAATGACTAAACAACTGATAAACACTGTTTTGTGGTATCTCTATGTATGCATAACTTATATACACGTATTTTTCTCTACAACTATAACCAATGTAGTACTTTTTATACACTTTTCCATTCGCTCCAATTGCGCTATATAGTTATTATAACATTTATTCCAGTCTAAAGTGTGGGGTGTTCAAGTACCGTCGTGGGAATGTACGGGCACTAAAGAGTACATTATGTTAAAATCCCATAGCCCTATATACAATATGTAAAGAAAACCCTGTCCGATCCGTGAAGGTATTGTTAGGTATCGTTAACTGATTCTAATAATGCCTACAAAGCCGGGCTAAACTTTAAAAAAAATCCCCCAAACAAAATAAATATTATTTCGAAAAAGCGAGGTAACTTAATGCATGTGCGGTAGGCAACCCGATAGGTATACATGCGCGGGTGAAGGGGGGCGGGGCATGCGGCACGTGGTCGCATCGCTATTCGCTCCGTCACAAATGGTGTTGTCAGTTTTTTAAAAATTACCAAATTTCGGGGAAATTGGAATTAATACCCGGGACAAAAAGATTATTTCAAAATTCATTATTATTGTTACTGTGATGATTATGTAAATTTTTATATTATATTTGGTCAAGTATTTACCTAACCTTTATTATCCTTATGGGTCGGACAGGGTTTTCTTTACATATTGTATACATAATTAAATAAATGAATATATACGGACAAATCATACAGATTGAGCTAGCCCCAAACTAAGTTCGAGACTTGTGTTATGGAATATTAACTCAACGATACTATTTATAATAGATACATATATACAACGTGTAACAAAAAGGGTATATACATACCAAGGGCATTGCATCTTTAGATGATATCAAATGACATCGGAAGGGTTTCAACTCAAAATAAAATACTCAAAAAATTGGTACCTACCAAATTTTCGGTTTCGTGTGTTTCTTCAAATCAAATCATAACAAACGTGGCAGCACACTACATACGTTAATAACTACTCGTTACCCGTCACGTTACTTGCCAAAATCCGATAAATGTCTTCAATATCTCTGTACGACTAGTATGATAGTAGCCTATCACAGGTGGTGTTTTTCCTCATAACTTCCTAACATAAAGAGATAGGATTAAAAAACCCTTCCAATATCGTTTGATATCATGTAAAGATACCATGCCTTTGTTATGTATATACCCTTTATGTTACACGTTGTATATATATAGATAAACATCCAAGACCCAGGCTAATCAGGAAAAGATCGATTTCCATCATGACCTGGCCGGGGATCGCACCCGGATACCACACGGGCCCAGTGCGGGTTGGCAGTCACATTTCCTTGAAGCCTTGGCTCTAAGACATGCCAGTTTCCTCACGATCATTTCCTTCACCGTTTTGAGAGCAGAGGTGATGAAATCATTTACACAAAGCAAAGCGCCTGATGGGGTTTAAACCTGTTGGAGGTTGTATACCTACCTTGGCAACCAACATATGATGCGCTGTCTGTCGTCATGACAGAACTATAAAATAAATGGTGTGAAGCTGATACGGTCTATAATTTAGTAAATAATATAAGTACTCGGGGAATGCGCTAATGCTGGATACGTTAATTTTTTAACAGGTTATGGTTCCCATTCCGTACCTGAGTAAATATTATTAAAAGTGATCGTAAAAAATATTTCCTATAAAATACTGATTGTCACGTTGTTGACAGTGAAAAAACAATACTGTCAAAAAGTGAAAAAATGTGTGATGAAAATTCTGTTTCTGGTTCCTATTGCGGAATTAAAAAACTGCAAGGAGCGAATGATTTTACATCGTGGAAATTCGTTGTGAAAAACCTCCTCGAATCCAAAAACTTGTGGGATGTTGTGGAAACAGAAAATATCAGTGATTTACTAAAAGACAGTGATAGGAAGGCACGATCAACTATATGTCTGCTTATTGAGCCTACATGTTTTGCGCACGTGTACCAAGCAAAAACCGCACGCGAGGTATGGCAAAATTTGTGCAGAACTTACGAGGATCAAGGCTGGGGCAGGCGAATTTTGCTGCAACGTAAACTATGGCAGTGTCGTTTGGAAAATTATTCAAGTATGGAAAAATACATCTGCGACATAGTACACCTGGCACAGCAGCTTAATGATATAGACGCAAAAGTATCAGACGATTGGCTTATTTCAATACTATTGGCTGGCTTAACGAGCGAATACAACCCGTTCGTGATGGCCATCGATAATAGTGGTAAAGAGGTAACACTAGAGCAAGTAAAGACCAAATTACTACAAGAAGGCAACAGACAAGCCCAAGTGTGTAATGGGGCTGGTGAGCAAGCTTTTACCACTCAAAACAGGAAGAGCAACAACAACACTGCTCGGAAACCAGCGACATACAAATGTTTCAAGTGTCACAAATTTGGACACAAAGCATCAGAATGCAATGGCATCAAGAAAACTGCGAATATTTGCATGGGTACTGCCGATACCGTAAATAAAAACGCCTGGTATGTTGATAGTGGCTGTTCTACCCATATGACGAATGATGCGAACAAACTAGTGCAATATAAGGCACAGAAAGGCGGCTGTAAGATAAAAGTTGCTAGTGGTGATGAGATATCAGTAGTTGGAAAGGGCAATGCAGCACCGATTGTGAGTAAAAATGAGAAACTCAAATTGAATAATGTCCTGCATATTCCCGAATTGTCGATGAACCTAATCTCAGTGAGTGATCTCGTAAGAGACGAGTACAAAGTTGAGTTTGACAAGCATGGATGTTTGATTAAAGATAAAAATGACCGCAAAGTTGCCACTTGCAAAGAAGTTGGTGGAATTTTTAAACTGATTGAAAACAGCAATATTGTGGTTAATTTAACAACATCGAATGAAGTTTTGTCGAATTTATGGCACAGGAGACTAGCTCATCTAGGACAAAAGTATGATCACCCTGAAAAACATGGTATCTGGAATAGAATTCAAAACTACGGACAAAATAGAGCCGTGTGTTCCATGTATAAATGGAAAGAGATGCAAAAGTCCATTCAAAAAACAAGGCACTCGAGCAAATGATTTATTGGAGATTGTGCTCACAGATTTGTGCGGCCCAATGGAAGAGCCATCTTTTGCTGGTTCGCTGTATATGCTTTCATTTATTGATGATTTCTCGCGAAAGACGCACGTCTATTTCTTAAAAAACAAAAGTCAATGTCTCAACAAGTTCCGTGAGTATAAGGCGGAAGTAGAAAATGAGACTGGCAAGATGATCAAGTGCTTGAGATCGGATAATGGCAAAGAATTTTGCAACGATGCCTTCGACAAGCATTTGAAGTTAGCTGGTATAAAACATCAAAAGACAGTTCCATACACACCGGAGCAGAATGGCGTGGCTGAAAGAGCGAATAGAACAATCATTGAGAAAGCGCGAACATTACTTTTTGAAGCCAATTTGGGCAAAAGATTTTGGGCAGAAGCAGTCGGAACAGTTGTATATTTAAAAAACCTAAGCCCAACGAAGGCTGTCACTGGTAAAGTACCACAGGAACTCTGGTCTGGTAAGAAAATAGATCTGAGTCATCTGAGAGTATTCGGATGTTTGGCATACGCTCTGAAACCAAAACAAAAGAGAAAGAAGCTAGACACAAAAACTGAAGCTCTGATATTTGTTGGCTACTGCGAGACCACGAAAGGTTACAAACTGGTAGAACCAAAGACTGGAAAATTTTCAGTTGTGAGAGACGTCCAATTTTTAGAAAATGTTTTTCCTGGAGACGATATGAAAGTGACGAAGAACTCAGTCGTTCCTATTTCAACAGAGGAGGAACGTGTTGAACCTGAGGTTGCATGTGAGGAAATTCACAGCGTTAGTGAAGGAAGCAATGAAGACGTTTTTGAAGAAACTATTGATGAAATAAGACAGGAAGCTCAAGAAGCAAGTACCAATCCTATATTACAATCTGAAAACAACGAGTGTGAAAACCCGCCCAGATATAACTTACGTCCAAGGAATAATGTGGACTACAGATGCACATGTGCGAAAGCCGAAGCTGAAAGAAAAGCTATCGCAGATATTGATGGCGATCCAACGACAATGGATGAGGCAATGTCAAGGCCTGATCGTGAGCTATGGCAGAAGGCCATGAACGATGAGCTCAACTCGTTGAAGGAGAACCAAACGTGGACGTTAGTTAATCTACCGCGCGATAAGAAGCCTATACAGAACAAATGGGTATTCAAAATCAAGCGAGATAGTGATGGTAACATATTGAAATACAAGGCGAGGTTGGTAGCTAAAGGATTTGCACAGGTACGTGGAATTGATTATAATGAAACCTATTCTCCCGTCGTGAGGCACTCTACGCTTCGCTTGTTATTCTCACTAGCTGCAGAATACGAGTGGACCATTGACCAGTGGGATGTTACCACTGCTTTCCTGTACGGAAAATTAAAGGAAGACATTTACATGCTTCAGCCAGAGGGCGCTATAGCCGAAGGTCAGGAAAACAAAGTTTGTAAACTACAACGGTCATTATATGGATTGAAGCAAGCCTCTAATGCTTGGTTTAGCGAATTAGATAAGGAGATGCTTAATTTAGGTTTTATACAATCAAAGATAGAGCCCTGTTTATATCAAAAGATAATAGGTCAAGATAGGATAGTGGTAGTTATCTATGTTGATGATATATTTGTATTATGTCCTCCAAAGCAGGATAAAGAGAAGCAAGCTTTGAAAAACGGGCTGCTCAAAAAGTTTAAAGTGAAAGACTTAGGCGAAGCTAGGCACGTACTAGGTATGAGGTTACGACGAGATAAGAGAACTATTTATCTCGATCAAGAACAGTAGGTATGTCCTGAATGTATTGAAGGAATTTAAAATGTCAGACTGCAAACCAGTCAATACCCCAATGGAGGTAGGCATCAAGCTAGAAAAAGCTGAGCCTGGTTGTAGGTTGCCGTACCAAAGTTTGATAGGATGTCTGAATTATCTGGCTCAAACTACTAGGCCTGATATAGCACATGCTGTCAGTTTACTGTCTCAATTCAATTCGTGCTATGATGAGACCCACTTCAATTGTGCTAAACGGGTGTTGCGATACATAAAGGGGACATCTGATTTTGCGCTTGTCTTCCGAAAATCCGGTAACTTAGAGATGCGCGGGTACGTTGACGCTGATTGGGGGGGATCATTCGATCGAAAGTTCTTCACAGGAATGCTTTTTACATTAGGCGATAATTTAATAGTATGGGAGAGTCGCAAGCAGCGATGTGTAGCATTGTCTTCGACTGAGGCAGAATACATAGGACTCAGTCAGGCTGCTAAAGAAGCAATTTACTTGCGAGGTTTGTTGTCTAGTTTGACTAAAAATGCTTGCGACAAACCAACGACTATTTTTAACGATAATCAGTCAGCACATAAAATATCGCAAAATAAAATGAACCATAATAGAACAAAACATATAGATATTAGGTATCATTTTGTCCGCGAAGCCTTGATTAAGGAGGCGATTGATGTACAATACTTGTGTACTCAAGAGATGTTAGCACACATGTTAACGAAGTCTCTGCCAGGCCCAAAACTTAAACAGATTGTACAAAAATTACCCATTAAGAGGGCGGGCAAGTACAGTTAGGTTTAGGATTTGTAATTTGAGTTTTATACCTATCTGTTGTAATGGTTATTTTTAATTTTGATATTGTTTTGTTTTGTTAATGTGACGCGTTGGATTTATTACTTCTATATGTAATCAAGTTAGCGTTTTTGGTTCTAATTTGTGTAACTCATCATGTAGTAGATTGAGGAGGCGTGTTGGAGGTTGTATACCTACCTTGGCAACCAACATATGATGCGCTGTCTGTCGTCATGACAGAACTATAAAATAAATGGTGTGAAGCTGATACGGTCTATAATTTAGTAAATAATATAAGTACTCGGGGAATGCGCTAATGCTGGATACGTTAATTTTTTAACAAAACCTATGACTTACAACGTCTAAGTCGCGGTCGATACTTCTGGGCCACCGCTGTTCTTAAGACCGATATAACGCTGCAAAACTAACCTCTAATAAACTGAAATATATAATACTTGTTGCTTAAACTAATAATAATCGGCACCTTGTTTACTGACAACATTGTGCTACAACTTTGTTTTGAATTAAAGACAGAAGTTTGTATAGGAACAACGATGTTGCTTAATTGCAAAACAATAAGCTTCAGGAAAATGAGTTTTCTGTTATGAAAGTCCAGCGCTTCCTGGTTTGTTTGTTATAGGACGTGGTGTAAGTTAAGGGATTGGAGCTATGCATGCCTTAATAAAATTCAAAAAAGTATCTATAACTCTATACAACGTTATTTTTTCTTTATACAAAACCTGAATATAGTTGTTCAGAAAAAGCAACTGAATCGATTCCAATCATTTTTACACCATGTAATATTTTTCCCAAATACATTCAGAAATTGTTGCAGTGCGGTTACCGAGCGCACAGTTCGCGGGCAGGCGAACGTTGCGTTGATCATATTTTTGTTGAGACAGTTAAGATAACAAGGGGCCTCTGAGACTTGGCTTTGGTCTTCTATTATATTTGCCAAAAGTCAAATGATGGAGTAATGTCAAGAATAAAAATAGTGTCGTATGAAAAATAGAAGTCAAGACCAGTACGAAAATATTTTAGGTAGATTCTTCAAAGGACTAAAGGAGATTGAAAAAAAGAGAAATAAGGAATATAGACCGAGATAGAAAACGCTGTTGAAAAATTTGTCACTAACAATGAGGAAGAAATACCCAACCAATTAAGAAAAAAATAACGTACTTATTCATAATAAACTCACTCTACTGTTTTAGCTTATCATTTTGCCAGTACATTAAAAATTACAGAAAAAGAGAAACAATGATAACATCGGCTTATAATTCAAAGAACTTGTGAACATTGAAAATATTATATATCTACTACATTATTTTAAAAATACCCGTCCATTTTTCATCTATTATACTCTAGAGATTCAACCAAATGAAATTGCCAGACAATTTACTCTCATTCAAGTTTATAAAATTAAATTGTCGGATTATCTAATTTTAGAAGATTCGAACTGAGGGGGCTGCGTTTATGTCGAGACTGATGTGACGTAGGAAAATTAAGATAGACGATGTTGCAGTTTAAATTCAATTACGTTTTACTTAATAGCCCATCGCCTGAATCTTGAGTCATCGCCAAAACCTTTTTGTTCGTTGATTTTGTTCTTCGAAAAAATTCAAAACTCTTCAGCACTACAGCATAATTATTTTAATAATAATAATAATAATAATAATAATAAAACTTTATTTCGGGTGGCATAGACCCATATAGTTGGCTTATTGACAATTATAATTTACAACAACAGTCTTTAAAAGTATAATTCACAGCAAACAACGGCCAATAAAGCCGTTATTTGCTGTGACTTGCCACCCCCACACACGACTGTATCCAGTGTGTTTGAAGGGGACAGTCAAATCGCACAGCTATTGCGTTCAGAATGCCGTTGTTGCTATTCCGTATACGGGCCAGCAGGGAAGCTGCTTTTTTTCGCATGATGGCCTGGAAACCATCAGTGCGAGCATCAGCAAACATCCCGGATGCACTGCACCGCCACGGCAGACCCAACAACACTCTGAACGCATCATTGTACTGAGTGCGCAGGGCTCTGTAAGCTCGCTGCGTATATCTCACCCACAGGCCGCCCGAGTAGAAGGACTGGCAAAACGCTTTGAATAACGTAACCTTCACCTCTGTCGTGCATCGTGCGAACCTGCGTGCGAGCATATTAGCCCTCACCGCCAGAGCCCTGCGCTCCCTCTCGACATCCTCGTCGTCCCTAAGATCACTTGTCACAATGTGACCTAAGTATTTCACGGCTTGAACCTGCTTTAGGGCCATTCCATTAAGAAATACAGGAGGCACATGGGTTGGCTGTTGTTTGCATGATTTAAATACCAGAATTTCACTCTTTTTAGAGTTATATTGTAACCCATGCGCCTCCGCATACTCCTCACAAATAGACAGCAGTTTCCTCAGCCCGCTTATGGAAGGGCTCAGCAGCACCATATCGTCTGCGTAACTAATATTGTTAAAACAAATGTCATCAATGTGACAGCCGACATGTGTGCTACTGAGCCGCTCCACCAGCTGGTCAACATAGATGTTGAACAGTAGAGGGGAGCTCAAACCCCCCTGTCTAACGCCACATTCTAATTTGTACTCATCCGATAGGACCCCCGCCCACCTCACATGGTTTTTCTGGTTTGCATACCAATACCTCAGGAGAGAGATGCACTCCCCGGGCACACCCGCGCCTCCCAGCTTGTCCCACAGAAGGTCGTATGACACACGATCAAAAGCCCTTGAGAGGTCCAGGAAGCAGGCATACACCGGCGTCCTTCTGGTTGTGTAGTACCCGACAGCATGCTTTAAACTTAAAATGGCACTCTCGGTAGACAACCCAGCTCTGAACCCAAACTGGGCATCTTGCAGCTCAATCATTTTCGCGAGGTTCGCATTAAGCATGCTGTCAAGTATCTTGGCAGCAGTGGTGGCCAGTGAAATGGGCCGGTAGTTAGCCCTATCAGATGAGTCCCCCGTCCTATTTTTTTGAATAGGTACCACAAAAGTACGCATGAGCGACTCCGGTAGATATGAGTGGGACATACAGAAATTAAACAACATTGACAACACACGCGGCAAATGAACACCAGCATATTTAAAATGTTCAATGCTGAGGCCGTCATGACCGGGCGATTTCCCACGTTGCATACGGTTTATTGTGTTTCTGATAACCTGGGCAGAAAAGTACGTCTTACGCCCAGTCACGGCGGCACCCGCATCGCGCACACAACTCGCTGACGACGGAGACGGACCCAAGGACGACGAGATTGCAAACTGTTCTCTAAACATATTAGCAATAGCTTTGTGGTTGCTGACGCCGCCGACGCTCACCGGAAGGCTTGTTTTCACATTTGAACGGTTAACATTTTTCCAAAAATCTTTAAATTTTTTTACCGAGTGGTTAGAGGCAAGAATGTTCATTTTTAATTGTTCTTGTCGGTTTTGGCATGATTTTAACTTGGACTTAAATATTTTTCGTGTGTCTGTCATTTCATCATACACGATGCCACTTGTAGGTTTACCGGCCAGTACCCATATTTTAAATTTTGTGCGAGCATCTCGATGTGCGTCGGCAAAATTTACATTCACTGTCTCATATTTTATTATTAAATGAAATTCCTTCACACAAAGCCTTTCCTAGCAACAGCCCGAGAAATAACATCAAAGAAGGAAAATACAGTAACTATTTGCAGCAAAAATCCAATTTCAAATGTTTCACCGACCGCTCGCTATGACGTCACTCCCCTGGCTCACACAATCCGCTGCATCGTTTAACTCGCTTTTCCCAGAACGCAGTTATTATACGCTGTGGTAGTGTTATTCGATATCTCGACCAATAACGAGTTTCCTATTCGCATCAGTACAAGCTGTCGGTAGCATGGACAGGGAAATCATAAGTTTTACCGTCTTCCCGTACAACTTTAGAAGACTATCATGGTTTGCGGAAATTAAAATGTTCTTTCCTTTCGTTAAGAGCTAATGATTTAGCTGACAGGTGACGGTAAAGTTTTCTGAGCAATGTTGTTGAAATGTTTCTTCTTTCTACTGTTGTTATGTATTCATTGTCAGTGAAAAAAAAAACTGAAATACTGGAAATGTTATATGTACAAAGTGAAAGAAATTTTTGGTATCTACTAAGTACTTAATTGTATCTTCAGGTATGTGGCACTTGAAGATACAATGAAGAACTAAGTACCAAAAATATTTTCTTTCACTTTACCGCATACCGCAGACTTACGTGGTAATTGTCACGTAACGAACTGTCACGGTGTCCTCGATATGTTAAAATAAGAAAATTCACGACACTACACAATAAATAAATATAATATTAATTTAACACATGTATACCAGTTTGTGTTAATTTTATGAAGATATTTTTTTTTATTTAATGCTTGGAGCAAACGAACTGAAAGAGTTATAATGCAGAGGTTATTTGCCGTCACAGATCATAGCTTTGCATTCATGAAATTAAAAAAAAATAGCGTGCATAGAGTAACCAGTAATGTCAGCGAACATGCAGCGAACGGAACAGCAGGACGACTTCTTCAAATTAAGAATTAAAATTTGTTTTTTTTTTTTATTATTAAGGGTCAGTAATTAATTTCACATCTGTACTAGGTCTAAATTGTATGATGTCAATGCTAGGTCTAACTTGTATCACTGGCAGCATGTTTTCATATGTCGTCCATATAATAAAATCTTATTAGAGCAATTGATTTCATTACATTTTTGCAGGTTTTAGTCAGTAAAAGTCTTACACGCCCTTCCGCTCCGACCAGAGCGGGAGAAGTCATTTGATGATTTCCCATTCCAACAAAAAAAGTTAAATCTACTTACGTTTGGTGAGGATCAAATCTCGCATCAGGAGGAGCTCGAGCTCCTATCAAGCACATGGTGGAGTCTGGTGGTGCGAGGACTCGCAGCTGCAATGCCGCTCTGGGATACCACCATCGTCGTTCTTCTATAGCTACCGCCACCTGATGACAAATTACACATTAATAAGGCTTATGATAGAAGAATTAGAAAGGGAAGCAGTCGTTTTATCTCTGTTACCGAGTTGATGGCAATCTAAATAGAGAAGGTTGAAAATACCAAACATCAGCAGAAGGTAAAGAAAAATAAAGGAAATAAGAAAATAAACCTCCGACCGCAACGTCGGAGAGAATCGTGTCTTGGGGCAGGAGTATGATTTTAGCCGGTAAGAGTCCGGCACTGCCCAGACTGGCTCACTAGTGAGGCAGTCTGGGCGTCCATGAGGATTTCCTACTCCTGCCAAAAAAAAAAAAAATTGAGAAGTTCTAGAATAAAGAAAGAGAAAGGCTAGCCTTGGCATCTTCAGTAGCATCCAGACGTTCTTGTAACATGCAGACAACAGAACACGCTCGAAACAATTTTAGGTATATGTCCCATAGATGAAGTCCCAAGTTTGTGGAACAGCACCACATTTACACTAATATATGACAGAATCATCTGTGAATTTCCAGCAATTTAATGAAATCCAACTTTAATAAGAGGAAAATGAAAAGGACGTGAATTATGACGGCTGACAGGGAAGAATAGATTAAGGGGAAACACATTTGACTCAAAATAACAAAGGAACAAGATAGGTTGAGGATTTTTCTTGTATAATTAAACTTTTTGTGCTATTCAGCTCGTAATTTCATGTATCTAAATAAATATATCGTTATATTTTATTTCCTCTTGTACGATGTTAATCAATTGAATGTATATATTTATTTAAAATAGTATGTTACACGTAAATATTTATTATACAATATGTAAAGAAAACCCTGTCCGACCCATAAGGATAATAAAGGTTAGGTAAACACTTGACCAAATATAATATAAAATTTTACATAATCATCATAGTAACAATACTAATGAATTTTGAAATAATCCTTTTTCCCGGGAATTAATTCCAATTTCCCCGAAATTTGGTAATTTTTAAAAAAGTGACAACACCGGTATTATTATAAGCGAATAACGACGCGACCACGTCACAGGTGCCGCGTGCCCTGCCCCCCGCCGCCCGCGGAAGGGGTTGCTTATCGCACATGTATTAAGTTACCTTTTTTTGCGAAATAATATTTATTTTTTTAGGGGGATTTTTTTTAAGTTTAGCCTGTCTTTGTGGGCATTAGTAGAATCAGTTATCGATACTTAACAATACCTTCACGGATCGGACAGGGCTTTCTTTACATATTGTATAATCTATGTAAATAGTACACTGTAGACTACCTACGATATTTCTCTCTATTCTTCCCTTTAGTATTCCATCCAAACGTTGTATAAGATCGCTCTTAGCGATAAGACTCCCCATTGTGTCACCCTTTGTAAAGTCTTTATATTTATGTTCTGTCATCTATATGGTGTACATAATAAAGAATATTCTGTTCTATTCTAAACCGCATACCCTTACAACAAAACTACAAGAGCTTAAAACGTATTTCAGGTATAAGACCTCACGCACAAACCTATCACCGAAAGTTACTGTAGCAATTAATTTAATGTCCAAACCCAGTTAACACTACCCAATAGGTACGTATAGTATACGTATTCGAGCGATATCAAGGCACGCTGGAAATTATAGGCGTTCTTGATTGCGCCCTTTAACAGACAACGAATTGCCTTTCATTAAGGCTCGTTGATTAAATGCTGTGTTATTACTGGACGTTATAATTGTGATCCTGAGAGCCACGACGAATGTAAAAGATAAATTATTTTATATTTAATGGAATTTGTGAATCTGCACTTGGATTATCTTGAGAAAAACCATGAAGTCGTTTAAGTACGATTGTAATGTAACCAGGGGCGTTGGATATAGATGAAGTTGGTTAGCTGATAGATAGTAACCTTGATCCATGTCCAAATATTTATGCCACCAAAACACCACAAACAAAACACCAAATGGAGGCCAAATAAGATTAGACAGACCCCATAAAAGATAGCGGGACAAGCTGGATCGAACAAATGACCAGCCATGGTCCACTTTAGACCTGGTACGAAAGGGCTTGATCTCTTGGATAGAGGCCTTTGGTCAAAAATAAGTGGATACAGGCTATCAGTAATCAGTTACTATTAAATAATTACGTATTACACAAGTTTGTCGTCCTCCGTGGAGCAGCGGTCAACACGCCTGCCTGCGACGTGGAGGCCCCGGGTTCGATTCCCGGCCAGGTCATGATGGAAAACGATCTTTTCCTGATTGGCCTGGGTCTTGTATGTTTATCTATATATGTATCTATTATAAATATAGTATCGTTGCGTTAGTATCCCATAACACAAGTCTCGATCTTACTTTGGGGCTAGCTCAATCTGTGTGATTTGTCCGTACCTACATATTTATTTATATTATTTTTTAAATCTTCGTTTTTTACGTTACTACAGAAGTCGTGGTGGCCTAAACAACTGGTTTAAACATCAGCCTCTCAAACATGAGTGCGCGGGTTCGATTTCAGGTCAGGCAAGTACCAATGTAACTTTTCCAAAGTTATATGTACTTTAAGTATATCTTGGACACCAATGACTGAAGGTGAAGGAAAACATCTTGAGGAAACCTGGACTAAGCCTAAAATCGCCAACCCGCATTGAGCAAGCATGGATCTGTGCCCAGCAGTGGGACGATAAAAAGTTTGATGATGATGATGATGACACAAGTCTTCTAGTCGAAATGTTAACATTCTATTGAAGAGTGGCCTATAAAAATAATTCGAGAGGTCGACAAAATTCTTTAATGGATATTGAAGAACTTTGTTGGGAGGAAATGTTAGCTAAGTGCACCGAGGGGGACTATTAAAATTCGAATAGCTACATCCTGGACTTTTAATTGAGTCTGCATGGCGATGAATTTGTAATGGAAATGTAACAATTGCTTGACATTAAATTGTTCATAATTCAGAATTGGTCGAGCAGTGGTAATGAGTTTAAAGGTCGTAGTTTCGCACCCAGCCCACAGTTCATCACCACAGTTCTTAAAACGATGAAGGAAAACCTGGAGAGGACATTAAAAGAGTAAAAAGAAAGATAGTAAGAAAGGAAAAAGGAAAATAAAGTCTCTGACTACCATACCAGGGAAAAGCAGCTGTGACTGATATAAATTGTAGCCGACATAGGCAGCTAGCGACCTCTGTTGTCGAAGGGAGGCGACAGCTTCAATGAACGTAGTACGCACAATATTAGTAGTACCGCTTTTCGACACTGGAGGCGCTGTATTATGAATGAAGGCGGTCGCCATATTGATCTTGAGAACTGTAGTACCGCTATTGGCCGCCAGATGTGCTGGGTTTATGAATGGATCACGATTATTTGTCAATGAAAGTTGTAGTTTTAAACCCGCCTCTCGACACCTGGGGGCGGTGAGATAAATACTTTTAGAATGTTCTAGAAACTCTCATTGCCGGAAGTTAGAAAATATCGGTTTCTTCCGCCCACATACTGTGGTAACGGCCCCTTTTCTGTTCCGAGACGTCGTAGAGTGCGGGTGTGTTAGTTTAGTCTCGTAAAATGTAATCGTGTTTTAGATTTTAAGACTACACCGTGTCTTTACTTGACCGAATCTAGAGATTGTATACTTTAAAACCTGTGGAAATACCGATAATAAATCTGGTACAGAAACAGTCATCCGCCTGTTTTTCATTACTATCCAGTACTTATTCTTATTTTACATTAAGAGTAGGTCCGCTTGTGTGCTCAATATTGGTCCATTCGAGCCGGATGCTCCAGTATTCTTCCTAAGATAATCGGATTCGGTCGGGTAGGGCTTCGGTGTAGTTTTACACAGAAAGTGGTAGTGGTGTGTGTGCCGTCGACATGGTGAAAACACGCGGTATGCAAGAAGCCGTCACAGGAGCCACGGATGGGGACTCCACGGAATTGGCGACAGCGGTGGGACCAGCAGACCCGCCCAACTATTCCGTCACAGAGTCGGACGAGACCCAGCCTCACAGCCCTGTGGCGACCACACCCCTACACAGACAACCACGTGGCGAGACGAAAGCCGACAAGAAGTCGTTGGCCCGAGCGAGATTGGAACTCGCTGCCGCTAGATTGGCACTCTTAGAGGCAGAATCGGCAGACGAAGAACTGCTAGAGGAGAGCTCTGCTGCGACATCGAAACGTCGGACGGAAGCCGCAGACAGACTCAGTGAACACGGCGGCCACATCAGCCCACCGCAGTCACAACTCGTGTCGCCTCACAGGGATTGGATTGGACAGGACACCCACTCAGCCGCGACACGACGACACGCGGAGGACGAGGGCAGACGACACGGCGCCGTTGCCACTGCAGCAACATAGCGATGAAGGGAGCCTGCTGCAAGGACTGACTCAGGCATTGTTAGAGGTAGCGCGGGGCAAACCCGCTGCCAGCAGGTATGAATTTGATTTACCTATTTATAGTGGCCTCCCAGGCGAATGGCTGCATTTTAAAGCAGCGTATAATGAGTCCGCGTCGACTCACACAGAGGCGGGAAATTTGGCCCGTCTCAGAAGGTCCCTGAGAGGGCCCGCGTTCGAGGCAGTTAAATGCCTATTCGTAGGATCCTCGGCCGTTCAAATTATGCAAAGGTTGGAATCTCGATTTGGACGACCTAACGCATTAATAACTTACGAATTAAATAAAGTACGTCAGTTACCTAGGGTATCAGATAACCCTACAGATATATGTGTGTTTGCATCAAAGGTCAAAAACGCTATTGCCGCGGTACAAGCTCTGAAAAGAACAGAATATTTATATAGTCCGGAGATGATTTCTGCAATTTCAGAAAAGTTGTCAGTTACGTTAAGGAGCCGGTGGTACGATTATGAGGTGGCTGCAGGTGACACAGAGCCTGGCCTAGTAGTATTGGGACGATTTCTCGATAGAGAGGCCGATCTTAATGCGCGTCACGCCACGGTAGAGGTGGAACATAAACGAGACCTTCCACGACGACCGGCTCATAAGACATTTAAAATAGGGACTGATAAAACACCTTGCATGATTTGCAACGGTGACTGTAGTAGAGTGACTATCTGTTCTAACTTTAAGAAAATGTCGATAAATGATAGATGGGTGTTGGTATCACTACATTTATATTGTAGGTTGGCAACACTAATGTAAGTGACACGTAGTTTATAACTTTATATGCTGTAGCAATTCATGGTTGATTTGGACAATGTGAGAATAAAAGAAGTAAAGTTAAGAAAAAAAAAGCGCGGGAATCGTTGAATTTGGCGGACGCGGATTTTGCCGATAAATTAATTTTAATTGTTAAATAGTCTATTTTCGTATTGGATTGGATCATTTCATGAGTATTTGTAGTTTTTAGTTATGTAAATATTGTAGTTTTGTGTATATAAGTTCAGTTACATATATTTTTCTGTGTATATTGTTTTGCCGCCTATATTGGTAAGTCCTTAAAATTTTATTTTTATGGACCCTCCTCAGGATCCAGGGGGCACGGCCCCCGACATTGGTTATGTTGTAACTATACAAAACAATAACATGGATTGTGATAACCCCAATGCATCTGTCAATGAAAGTAGTTTTGATACTGATAGTTCTCTCTCCTTGGGAAATTCGAAATGTAAAAGAATCAGTGCACATCGCATTTGTAAACATTGTAATAAGAAAAGACGAAAGCATGGCAGTAACAAGAAGACAAGAGATTCTGATTGCCAATGTCGTTCTTCTGTTGATGATAAAGTGCTTGTTGAACTTACCCAACCTTCATCTTCTAGCTCTGATAACAAGACATCTAGATTGACAAGGGATCAGGAGGATGAGGTTCTATCTGTTCCTAAACATGTTCCAACTACTGTTGCTCGACTTTTGTATGAAAATACTGACGCTGCTCCTTATGTAGTACATGTACAAAGAAAGCAGGAATCCCCTAATGACAATATTACGTTGCATCCAATTTCTTTCGGCCACTTTTTAAAGAAAAATAATATCCATTCTATTGTAAATGGAAGTTTAAAACGTATAGGACGTAATAGACTTTGTATATCATTTATAACTTACCATGAGGCTAATTTATTTTTGACAAATAGTAAAATTAACAAAGATTACAAAGTTTTTATACCAGCATTTAGTGTAACCCGGCTAGGAGTAGTTCGTGGTATTCCTGCTGAGTGGTCTGATGAAGAAATAAAAGAAAACATTAATGTTCCCATTGGTACCGGTGCAATTCTTAAGGTAAGACGTATTAAAAAGAAAATTACTGTTGAAGGCAAGTATGAATTCAAGCCAACTGAGACTGTAGTTTTGACCTTTGATGGCCAAGTTTTGCCAAAACGCATATTTGTTTGCTATACATCTTTATTGGTAGATCTATACATTTACCCTACTATTCAATGCTTCAATTGTTGTCGTTACGGCCATGTGAAGATACAATGTAGGTCCAAACCTAGATGTTATAAATGTGGACAAGAGCATTCTGGGGATAGCTGTTCAGTTACTGAGGATGATTTATTATGTTGTCTATGCAAGGGCTTTCACCTTGCCACTAGTAAATCTTGTTTGGAATATGAAAGGCAAAAAGCCATTAAAGAAACTATGGCAAAAAGTTGTATTTCATATGCGGAAGCATTTAAATTACACCCACCTATTTCAAAGATATCATATGCTGATGCTTTGGTATCTACACCAAATGTGCCTACAAATAACTTTTCTTCAACTCAAAATTCTTCTTCTCAAAGTCAAACTTTGACTTCATATAAAAAGACAGTACTTCTAAAACCGAGATCTCCTCCTAGATTAACTAAAGGATATAATAAAGACAGTCATAATGATATTATTAAGGATTATAATATGCCCCCTCCGGCCAATGGGTGTGCTTTACAAACTCCAAAAAACTCTTCAAATAATTCAGTTATTGAAATAATTGTTGCTCTAATTAACTTATTGTCTCAACCTAATATAATTACACCGTCCATCGCTGCTTCATTATCTGGAATACTATCACAAATCCCTAAATACTCCAACAATGGACAACAACAGCCTTCCCAAAGTCTTACAGTGGAACTGTCGTAGTGTAGTTCCGAAAAAAAGCGATTTAATACATCTGATTAATAAATATAAGCCTTTTGTTGCTGCTTTACAAGAAACTTGGCTTAAGCCTACAAGTTTATTTAGAATTTCAGGTTATAAATGTTTACGAGAAGATCGCGTTGACGGGTATGGCGGTGTTGCTATACTTGTTAAAAATTCTACTGATTTTGAACATTTTCCAATAGAATCACATTCCAATAATATTTCGATTATTGCTGCGATTATACAGAATGTATGTTTTGTTTCAATATATGTACCCCATCCTTCTAATTCCATTTTCGTCGAAATTGCTGATATATTGTCAAGGTTACCCAAACCGTATATTATTTTAGGAGATCTCAACTGCCAACATCCATCTTGGGGTAGTGGTGTTGATAATGTATTTGGAGGCACATTGAGTGAAATACTTGATGACCATGAGTTATGTGTGCTTAATTCTGGTGTACCAACAAGACGCACAGCTCCTGGGGAGAATGCTAGTGCCCCCGATCTATCAATTTGTACAGCTAATCTCGTGGCATCTATTTTATATTGGAATACATTACAGTCGTCGTATGGTAGTGACCACTTCCCAATACTACTTTGTTTCCCTGTTAAATTCAATTCTCCTTTAAAACATCCACCTCGTTTAAAATATAAGTTACGTAAGGCAAACTGGCAGTTATACCGGGAACGCTTGGAGGAAAGAATTAGAGTTTTACCAGTAGTATTACTAGGTCAAGAAGCTTCTTGTGCGGAAGATTTAGTAAAAGCAATGTTGGAAGTGGCTGACGAGCTTTTTCCTATTAAGAGTGGTGGCATGAGATACATTCTCTCTCCACCTTGGTGGGATGAGGAGTGTACACAAGCGGTTAGAAAGAGGAAGGAAGCAGAAGTGGCATATGCGGAATTTTGCTCATCAGATAACTTCAGAATTTTATGTGAGGCAATCAATGAAACAAGTAAACTATTTAAAACTAAAAAATTTGATAGCTGGAGATCCTTTTGTTTATCTATATCTCCTGACATTCCACCTTCCGTAATATGGAACAACATTCGTAGATTCAGATCTGTATTTACTGAATCATCTTCTGTTTTTCTGCCGGCTAATCTTACTGATCAATTTTTGAACAGGTTAGCTCCTCCTTCTGTCCCGGAAAATATATGCTTATCCTCTTGTTTACTTCCTCTTCCTGCATCTGGATTTGACGGCCTTTTCTCTTTATCTGAAATTCAAGGCGTATTAACCAAAGTCAAAGACTCAGCACCAGGAATAGACGGTATTCCATATTCTTTTATTGTTAATTGTAGTAATGAAACATTGGAATACTTCTTAAAAGTCATTAATACTGTTATGGTTTCCGGAAATGTCCCGTTATCTTGGAGATCTCAGGTGGTTTTGCCAATTCTGAAACCTAATAAAAATCCATCAGATGCCCTGTCCTATCGTCCTATTGCTTTGTCATCTGTATTAATGAAAATTACTGAACATCTGGTTAAAAATCGCTTAGAATGGTATGTGGAAAGTAAGAATTTACTTAGTTACAATCAATATGGGTTTCGGCGTGGCAAGGGCACTATGGACAGTATTGGCATATTCATCACCGATTTAAGACTGGCATTTTCTGATAATCATTCCACTGTAGCTGCTTTTCTTGACATTACATCTGCTTATGATAACGTCGTTTTGTCTATTCTTTATGATAAGTTAAAATTCCTTGGGGTTCCTATGTTTTTGAGCAACTTTGTCATTAATGCTTTAACTGAAAGAATTATTCAACTGGATACGGAAAATTCTAGCAAGGAGTTCAGACACGTCTGGCGTGGTCTTCCTCAGGGCTCTGTATTGAGTCCATTATTGTTTAACATTTATTCACATGATTTAGAGTCTGCGCTGGACAAAAATGTTAAAGTTTTACAGTACGCTGATGATCTGTTAATCTACTTTACCCATCGTTCTGTTGAAAAAGCTTGCTTATCCTTGTCATTCTCTCTTAGTTTGCTAGGTAAATGGCTTGATAGTAATGGTTTAGAAGTGTCCCCATCAAAGAGTTCTGTTGTCCTTTTTTCTAGAGCTATTCTACCCCCTCCATTTACTGTTTACTTTAATAATAACCCATTGCCTGTCAAAAGTGAGGTTAGATTTCTAGGTGTAATCTTAGATGCCAGACTTACAGGAGTTCCTCATTGCGAGGATGTGGCAGTTAAATGTGAGAGGCAGTTGAACATGCTTCGATGCCTTGCTGGTGTATGGTGGGGTGCTCACCCATTTTGCCTGAAGCTTGTTTATAATGCTATTATTAGAAGTCGATTGGATTATGGGACGTTTTTGTTGGAACCGGGTCAAAAAAAGGGTTTTGAAAAGTTAGACAAGATACAATCAAAAGCTTTAAGAATTGTAACAGGGGCAATGAAATCAAGTCCTATCAATGCTCTTCAGGTGGAGTGTGTGGATGCACCTTTACGTATAAGACGGCAATATTTATCAGACCGATTTTTATTCCGCAGTTTTCAGTTTTCCAATCACCCTCTTCGTTCTAAATTGCAGGCGCTAGCTGGTCGCGTTGAATCTTCAGCATATTGGTCACATAAATCTACTCCGTGCCTAGTCATTAGTTACTTAAGATTTACAGCACTTCAGGCTCCTACTCATAATTCCCCTCAGTTTCCCCTTTTTCGTGGTAATTTCTGTTCACTGGTTATACGTCCTGAGGTACATCTTGAGCTAGGATTATCAAAAAGTGACCCCTTTGTGAGTGTTGCCCTAAATAGCATTAAAGATAGAGTTTGGCTTGGCTGGCATTATATTTACACTGATGCTTCGAAACATAATTCTGGTATTGTGGGGGTAGGCGTGTTTCATTCTCAGTATAATATAGTACAAAAAATTAAACTGCCGCCTGAAACTTCAGTGTTTACAGGTGAATGTTATGGTCTTTTTAAGGCAGTGGAATACGTACTGCTATGCAAATTGCCAAAGACCATTATATTTTGTGACTCAATGAGTGCTCTGCAGTGTTTAATTAAGTTTCCCTTTAAATCTCAAGCAGTTTATCCACTTATTATTGACATTAGGGAATTGCTGTGCAAATGTGAGCAAATGAATGTATCTGTGACTTTTGCCTGGATTCCAAGTCACTGTAATATCTCGGGGAATGACGCGGCTGATCGTCTAGCAAATGAAGCTGTGGAATGTGGTGACATGTTTCCATACAAAAATTATTGTCATGATTTAGCATCATTGCCTAAAGTCGCTCTTTATCAATCATGGAGCGAGAATTGGTCACGAACTAGCAAGAAAAAGGGAAAATTTTATAGTACCATACAAGAACAGTTGCCTCGGAAACCCTGGTTCTTTATGTTAAAGCTAGGTAAACATGCTACTAGTTGTATCATAAGATTAAGATTGGGTCATGTTTCAACTCCTGCACATTTATATAAACTTAACATAGTCACTAGTAATATTTGCCAGTGTGGCACAGATATTGGCGATCCGAATCATATCTTCTTTTCTTGTTCATTAAATAACTGTACAGCGTTCATAGAATCACTGATCTCTCTTAACGTTCCCCTCCCAACCTCTGTTCCTATATTATTAGCTTATCAAAATTATGATATTTATAAAACTATTTCCCTATTTATTGAAAGTAATAATATCCGCGTATAATTTTTTCTGCTATATTTTATTAAAAACTATCATATTTTACCTATCCGTACAACTGTTTTGATCCATTTTCCTTTTCCTACCGCAAAATTTCCTTATCATATCATATCGATTCCCTACCTTTGTACTAAAATCTACTGAAACAAAATCAAATACTCGAAAATGGCAATACGCAAACAGCGTCATGCCAAATGAAGAAAAAAAAAAAAAAAAGTAAAGTTAATCGTCTAGTTTATTTATTCATACTAAGTAACAAACAGTTTGAACAATTTAAATAACCCAAACATAAATTATTATCATGGTAGCAGATCGTGGTTATAAAAACAAAACAATTTGTGTCAAAACTAGTGTGTGAAATCTCTATATCAAATTAAGTGCAATGGCGGCGAAGAACAGTGAAATAAATATTCCAATCTTTGATGGCTCTGATTATTGTAATTGGAAAATAAGAATATTGAAATTCCTTGAATTTAAAAAATGTAAAGATGTGGTTACGCGAGCTAAATCAAAAGCCGATTCAGCTGAAGGAAGCACGTGGGACGAACGTGATATTCAGGCAACTAATTATATTTACAGTGCTATAAACAACAAACAGTTGGAGTATATATGCGAATTAAATACTGCGTTTGAAATCATCCAGAAGTTTGATCAAATGTACTTAAAAAAATCGACGGCTTTGCAAATAGTGTGCCGCCATAACCTAGAAAATGTGAAATTAAAAAATTACGCAGATGTCAAATTATTTTTCGACGACTTCGAAAAAGCAGTAAATGAACTCAAGCAAGCGGGTGCTGTGATCACGGAACAAGAAAAATTAAACTATATGCTGAAGTCACTTCCTCAAAACTACAGCTATATTGGGGATTTAGTGGACATCTTACCTGAACATGAAAGGACGGTTGATTACTTAAAAAGTAAAATTAAAATTAAATTTGTGGAAGAAAACTCTGATGAGACACCAAATGAGGTATCAAATGTTTTTCGAGCAGAGGCTAAGTCAACATCAATGAAAAATGTCAAATGTTTTAATTGTGGAAAACCGGGTCACATGAAAAGAGACTGTCACGCTCGCACTGAACCTATACATAACAGAGGTCATACTTACAGTGGACATGGTAGAGGTCATAGATACTCATTAAATAGAGGACGTGGATACTCAGGAAATAGAGGTCAAGGAACATATAGCACTAGAAATTATCACAGAGGCCAAGCTCATAACTACAATGGTAATCAAAGAAATCACAATGATGAGCAACAAGGTAACAGTTTTCACACTATTATTGCTAATAATACTAAAATGAGTGAGGACGAGAAGCCAAAGAAGGATCAAATAGAATGGTTACTTGACAGTGGTTGCACTGACCATATAATCAATACTGATGAGTACTATGAAAAATGTGAAACGCTAAAGAAACCTGTAAAAGTAAAAATTGGTGACGGTAGAATACTTGAAGCTACAAAAGTTGGAGATATAAATGCTTATTTCTCAGTTTATGGAGAAAATTCAGATGTGAAACTTACTAATGTCTTTTATGTGCAGGAAATGAAGGCAAATTTATTAAGCTATTCTAAAATTACTGATAAAAATTCCATCACGTCCAGAGGAAGATTGTCAAAAATATATAACTCATTTGGAAAACTCATAGCAGTTGCAATTAAAGATGAAAGACTATATAAGATGAGAAGCTATGTAAATGAAGCAACACTTGAGGCAAATTTAAGTAAAAGAAGCATGACTACAAAAGAAAAATTACACCGTACTTTGGGACACATCAACTTTTATAACCTAGACATCATGTGCAAAAGAGAATCACTGGAAGGACTACCTAAAGAAATTGAACCAGAATATTTAAAGTGTGCAATATGTATTGAAAATAAAATGCATAACTTACCATTTCAAAATAACAGACGAAGAGCTGAAGATATATTAGAGATTGTTCATACAGATTTAAATGGGCCACACCATACAATAGGAGATCACGGAGAAAAATATTTTCTAAGTTTCATTGATGATTATAGCAAACTAGTCAAAGTTTATTGTATCCGAATGAAGAGTGAAGTTTATGATTGCTTTATGCAATATGTAAATGAAGTGCAGAATCTCACAGGAAAAATGATAAAAGAGCTACGATGTGACAATGGCAAGGAATACATAAATTCAAGAGTATTTCAGTTTGCAAGAGAAAAAGGAATAATAATAAAACCTTGTCCAGCATATGTGCATGAACTCAATGGGACTGCAGAGAGATACAACAGATCACTAATGGATATGGGCAGATGTCTACTGTCAGATGCTAAAGTTGAACGAAAATATTGGCCAGAAATAATTAAAACTGCTGCATATCTTAGAAACAGAACTTTGACTAATACAATTGAAAAGAAGACTCCATATGAAATATTTTTCAAAAAGAAAGCATCTGTTACAAATTTAAAAATGTATGGCAGTAAAGTATTTGTGCGCATTCCAGAAGAGCGAAGGAACTCAAAATGGGACAAAAAGGCAGAAGCTGGTATTTTATTGGGATATACTGACACTGGATATAGAGTCTTAATAAACAAGAAAGTAATAATAGCTAGGCATTGCGATATTGTAGAAGAAGATGTAACATTGTGTGGATTTGATGATAATGAGGAAGAAAAGGAAAGAAAGAAAGATATGGATGAGACCGAGGCGAAAAAAAATGATACTACAGAACTCCTGAATATGGAAAATATAAATGACAATGATGAAGGGATAAGAAGTGATGAAAATATGTTACCAAGGAAATCCAGAAGACAAGTTAAACCACCACAACGATTTGATGATGAATTTGGCTATTACTGTATAAGTGTAAATTACTGTGATGCTATGAACCCGGAGAACTTTCAAGAAGCGGTAGACTGTGAGGACTCAATTAAATGGAAAGAAGCCATGGACCGTGAAATGGACAGTTTAGTGAAAAATAAAACATGGACAATTGTGGAAAAGCCCCCTAAGGGCAAAAAAGTTATTGATGTGAAATGGGTCTACAAAAAGAAAAGTGAAAGTGAATATAAAGCCAGGTTAGTGGTAAGGGGTTTTCAACAAATTGACTGTGTAGATGATACTTACTCCCCTGTTGCTAAAATGCCTACATTAAAACTTTTGTTGTCTTATTGTTGTCAAAATTCATTAGAGATACATCAAATGGATGTAGAAACAGCCTTTTTAAATGGTAAAGTCTTGTCTGAAGTTTATGTTAATCAGCCTATGGGCTATGAAGATGGTACTGATAAAGTTTATTTGTTAAATAAATCTTTATATGGCTTAAAGGAAAGTCCCCGAGCTTGGTATGAATGTTTCAACAAATATCTGACTACATTAGGATTTCAGAGATGTAACTATGACTATTGTTTATATTTCAAAAAGAAAAACAACTTGGATGTATACATAATATTATTTGTTGATGACCTTTTGATTTGTTCCTCGGATGATGATGTTATCTCTGATATCAAAAGTACATTAGCTGAGAAATTTAAAATGAAAGATTTAGGAAAAGTTAAAAATTATATTGGTATAGATATTAAATATAATTATGAAGGGGACAACATTTTAACTTTAAGTCAGACACAGTATATAGAGTCATTAGCTAAACGATACAATATTGAGAATACAAAATTATATAAAACCCCTATGGAGATTAATTTGAAATTGCAAAAGTCGGAGCTAAATGAGAATGTAAAATATAGAAATCTAATAGGTGCACTTTTATATATCAGCTCTGGTACTAGACCCGATATATCTTTCTGTGTAAATTATTTGAGTCGCTTTCAAAATTGTTGTAATGAGACACATTTTAAATATGCATTAAGGGTACTAAAATATTTGTATTTAACTAAAGATTTAAAATTAAAATATTATAAAAACAATAATGCAGAAATATTAGATTGCTTTGTTGATGCAGACTGGGCAGGAGATGTAATAGACAGAAAGTCTACAACTGGATTTGTAATTCGATTGTTTGGCAATGTAATTTTCTGGAAATCAAGAAAACAAAATTGTATTACAAAATCATCTACGTTTGCAGAATATGTTGCACTGTCAGAAGCAGTGACAGAAATTAAATTTATGATTTGTTTGATTAATGATGTGTTTGTGAAGGTTTGTGAACCAGTTAAAATATATGAGGATAATTCTGGTGCTATATTGATAGCTAAATATGGAAATTTTACAAAGAACTCTAAACATATTGAAGTACATTATCATTATATACATGAGAATGTCAAGAACAAAATAATAAAAGTTGTTAAAGTAGAGTCAGAAAATAATATTGCTGATATTTTAACCAAAGCATTGGGAAATGTTAAATTCATTAAATTCAGGGAGATCTTGAATATAAACAAGTAAAACATAGAAAATAAGTTAAGTAGTAATAAGTTGATTTATAATTGTTGTTAAAGGTAAATAGTAAGTAAACTTTTGTTTAAGTCATTTTTGTTAGAGTAGGTAATAATTTTGTATTGTAATGTGTTGCAATATAAATGTAAGGAGGCGTGTTGGTATCACTACATTTATATTGTAGGTTGGCAACACTAATGTAAGTGACACGTAGTTTATATGCTGTAGCAATTCATGGTTGATTTGGACAATGTGAGAATAAAAGAAGTAAAGTTAATCGTCTAGTTTATTTATTCATACTAAGTAACAAACAGTTTGAACAATTTAAATAACCCAAACATAAATTATTATCAATGGGAAACTGCACGTAAAAATAAATTATGTTTCAGATGCCTAAACCGACGAACGTGGAAGCATAGATGCCAAGGCAAGCAGTGTGAAGTGCAAGGCTGCGAGTATTATCATCACAGGCTACTGCACAGCGACAGAGGGCAGGGAGGACGCGCTGCAAACGACTCGGAAGAGCGTCTTCGTGTGACAGCAACCGAGCACGTAGCGTCGCGCAACGATACGGCGCCAAGCGGTGACAGCGCGCCACACGCCGTCATCAACAACACGAGCACGCCGCGCGCTTACAATCAAGTCCTGCTGAAAGTAGTACCCGTAACACTATCGGGACCAAACGGTAAAGTAGATACATTTGCTTTGTTGGACGATGGGTCGACAATAACCCTTCTTGCCGCTGACGTGGCGCAACGGATAGGCGCAAAAGGCCCAAATGATCCATTTTACATCGAGGCCGTAGCAGGCGCGCGTATTGACGCCACGAACTCGCAACGAGTCAAGGTAAATATACGAGGCAAGTACACATCTGAAGGCATAGACATCGAAGCCAGAACCATTGACAGACTTAAATTATCAGGCCAGTCGATACGGGCAAAGGACTTGATGGGTTTCGAACACCTGACACCAATAGCCGAGCAGCTAGCATACGATATGGGCGTGCCAACTGTTTTGATAGGCCAAGACAATTGGGCACTGCTGCTCGCCTCTGAAGCACGAGTAGGCACAAAGAACCAGCCGGTAGCGTCACGTACACCACTCGGCTGGATTTTACATGGCAAGACCTGCGACCTGACAAAGGTACATGTATTACCACAGATTGGAGAACGCTTCGGTCACATAAGTACAGATGAATCTATTGAAAAACCCATCGAATATAGAATGGAAACGGTGTTGTTTAGTGCAACCTCTTCCCCAAGCACTGCGATTTATGTTAAAAATCTCAACGCACAAGTTCATCAGGTCGACTACCCCGAAGCTGTTAACCCTGTATTACGGAATCATTATATGGATGATTTTTTACAGAGCTTCGACAACACAGAAGAAGCGATCCAAGTGTCTAAGGCAGTTGACGGGGTAACGAGTGCGTCCAACGAGCCGGCCGCTGTTGCTGGCCTCTCGACCGAGCCGGCAGAGGAGGATACGCAGCTCAACAAGGAAGAGAAAATTCTCGGTCTTATTTGGCGACACCAAAGTGACACTTTAGGATTTAACTTCAGGAAAGTAGACCCTTCTTATTTGAGCATGCAGGTCACTAAACGACAGTTATTAAAAACAACAATGTCTTTGTATGATCCGCTGGGTCTAGCTGCACCGTTTACGACACAGGCAAAGTGCCTATTGCAAGACGCTTGGCGTTTAAAAATCGGTTGGGACGAACGCCTACCTAAAAATCTAGAACGTAAATGGTGCGACTGGATAAATGCTCTGCAAATTCTGAAAGGCGTGCATATTCCACGTTGTCACCCGGGTTATAATGACTCGACTGGGTTAGAATTGCACGTTTTCGTGGACGCGAGCGAACGAGCCTATGCTGCAGCAGCATATTGGCGTTCAGTGAATGACACAGGTCATGTAGATGTGTCGCTCGCGGCAGCGAAAGGGCGCGTTGCGCCCCTTAAGGTCACATCTATACCTAGACTTGAATTACAGGCTGCCGTGCTCGGCGGGCGCCTGGCGCGCTGCGTGGAAGGAGAGCACGATCGTCGCGCCGACCGCCGAGTCTTCTGGTCCGACTCGCGCACTGTGCTGGCGTGGCTGCGCGCGGGCGCGCGCACTTTCAAGCCGTTCGTCGCACACAGAGTAGCAGAATTAGAAGAAATCACAGAACGGAACGAGTGGCGCTGGGTGCCCACCGCTCACAATGTCGCCGACGACTCAACTCGCGATACACCGACTGACTTCACGGCGAGCCACCGTTGGTACATTGGCCCTTCATTTCTCTATGACAACGAAAAGGATTGGCCACAGGAAACAGACTCACACCTCTATATCGACACGGGCGAGGAGCGTGTTGCCATCACTGCTGCTCACGGTCAGTCTATTTTAATGAAGGCGTTACCTGATGTTACGCGTTTCTCTTCCTGGCTGCGACTCATCCGGGCAACGGCCCGCATTCTTCAATTTATCGACAGACTTCGAGTTCATACCGCAGCAGCTGTCCGCAAACGCAATAAAAACATCAGCATTGAAGACCCGAACTGGACGGAGAAGCAACGGGAAGGTACGAGAAAGCGGTGCAGAGAGCAGAACCGCAACCCCCGCGTTACTCCAACGGTCTACATATCCCTTGGTACACAATACACACGTCGGGCAGAGATTCTTTGGACACGCGCTATACAGGAAGAAAGTTTCGCAAATGAGTTACGTCACGTCACCGGCGGGAGAACGGTACCTATTGACAGTCGGTTGAAGCGACTATCGCTGACAATCGACGAACACAAGATAATGAGAATACGCTCGCGAATCGCGGCAGCAGTCGATATATCACGCGAAACACAGTCACCAGCAGTATTAGACGGTAACCACCGTTACTGCCGCTTGTATATAGACTGGATACATCGAAAGTTACACCATAGTGGCGTGGAATGCGTCGTGAATGAGGTACGGCAACACTACTGGATTCTACGCTTGAGACCATCCGTCCGTGCAGTTATCAAGCTATGTCAACCCTGCAGGCTCCGTCGAGCTGTACCACCAGAGCCGTTGACAGGTGAATTACCACCCTGTCGACTGGCACACCATCAACGTCCATTCACACACACAGGACTAGACTACTTCGGGCCACTCTCTGTCACAGTGGCGAGACATCATGAGAAGCGCTACGTGGCATTGTTCACATGTCTCACTACGCGTGCTGTACATTTAGAAGTCGCCGCCTCGCTGTCAACGGATGCGGCTATACTCGCATTGAGACGTATGATGGCTCGTCGTGGATGCCCTGAAGTCATTTGGAGTGATAACGGCACCAATTTCCATGGGGCAGACGCTGAGCTCCGTAAGGCCGCCCTAGAATCGCTTCAACACGAAGCAGAGGTACGTCACATAGATTGGCGCTACATTCCGCCAGGAGCGCCGTTCATGGGCGGAGCTTGGGAAAGATTGGTACGCACGGTAAAGGCTGCATTGAATGCTACACTTGTTGATCGGCATCCGTATGAAGACGTGCTGCATACACTCTTGACAGAGATAGAACACACGGTCAATTCCCGACCCTTGACCCATGTGTCGCTTAACCCTGACGACGAAGAAGCTTTGACACCTAACCACTTTCTGCTTGGAGCTCCTTCTAAAGTCCCTTTGCCAGGGACTTTCACGAGGCAAGATGAACTACGCCGTCCGCATTGGAGAGCGTCGCAACGACTAGCGGATTTGTTCTGGCGACGGTGGGTACACGAAGTATTGCCTACGCTTCAAAACCGGCGGGAGCCGCATGGACGCGGCGATTCGATTAAGGTGGGCGATTTGGTTGTCATAGTGGACCCAAACTTACCAAGAAACATATGGCCAAAGGGAAGAGTCGAACGCACGTACCCAGGCGCAGATGGTATCATAAGAGTCGTCGACGTCAAAACCAAGAGTGGTGTGATGCGTCGTCCTGTTAAACGTCTCGTCGTTATACCAGTAGAAGTTTAGTTATTGTCATGAATAATTGTTTGTCTTGTATTTGTAGACGCTAGTGTAGATAGAATAAGTTCTTACGTTATGTGTCTCCTTGATGGCGTCGCTCCAGAATTCTGCTACAAGCAGGAGTTTGTTTTTAGTTAAAGCTGAACTAATATATAGCAGAGCAGGAATTCTGGGGCGGCTACCCTTAACTTAAATTGTTATGTTATATAGTTGCTTGAATTGTTCATTTCATTGTTAATGTCGTGTAGTATATACCAGTCACTGGTGATATTTATGTACACTGCATGTACACGGCGGGAGAAATGTGACTGATATAAACTGTAGCCGACATAGGCAGCTAGCGACCTCTGTTGTCGAAGGGAGGCGACAGCTTCAATGAACGTAGTACGCACAATATTAGTAGTACCGCTTTTCGACACTGGAGGCGCTGTATTATGAATGAAGGCGGTCGCCATATTGATATTGAGAACTGTAGTACCGCTATTGGCCGCCAGATGTGCTGGGTTTATGAATGAATCACGATTATTTGTCAATGAAAGTTGTAGTTTAAACCCGCCTCTCGACACCTGGGGGCGGTGAGATAAATACGTTTAGAATGTTCTAGAAACTCTCATTGCCGGAAGTTAGAAAATATCGGTTTCTTCCGCCCACATACTGTGGTAACGGCCCCTTTCTGTTCCGAGACGTCGTAGAGTGCGGGTGTGTTAGTTTAGTCTCGTAAAATGTAATCGTGTTTTAGATTTTAAGACTACACCGTGTCTTTACTTGACCGAATCTAGAGATTGTATACTTTAAAACCTGTGGAAATACCGATAATAAATCTGGTAGTAGCATCCGCCTGTTTTTCATTACTATCCAGTACTTATTCTTATTTTACATTAAGAGTAGGTCCGCTTGTGTGCTCAATAGCAGCAATAAAAGAAAAAAAACTGAAGAGGAAACCGCCATATCCTAGATTCAAAACTTCGAAGACGTTTGCCAAGCCACACAGGACCCTAGTAGTCGATTAGGTCCCACTCTGTCCCACAGAAAGTAGGGCTGTATCCCAATAGTAAGAACAACAACAACAACACAACAAAAGTTGATTATTCAACATTCCGAGATTGTTTTATGGAATAAAACGACACTTCATTCCCTCTACAGCTGTTTTAGGTATTGAAAAAACTGGCCAAGTGCGAGTCGGACTCGCGCACTAAGGGTTCCGTACCATTAGGCTTACAAAAATCACGTTTGTTTTAAAGGAGTCTGTTGTAAAACTATTTGGTACTGGACTATTTGGTACTAAGTACTTTTAATTTTTCATGTAATATCAATGAAAAAAGAAACAATATTACTTACTTCGAAAATAGCAACCATCGTATCCTGGTTTTACTGTTTATTATTCTTTTCAGCATTATTAATACCAGAAAAATATCAATACATGGTATAAAACAAAGTCGCTTTCGCTGTATGTCCGTATGTATGCTTAGATCTTTAAAACTACGCAACGGATTTTGACGCAGTTTTTTTTTAATAGATAGAGTGATTCTTAAGGAAGGTTTAGACTACCTTTTATCCCGGAAAAAATTGATATTCCCGAGGGAAATCCAAAAAGCGCGATATAACCGAACTCTATGCGGGCGTAGCCGCGGGCGGAAAGCTAGTAATATTATAAATGCAAAAGTAACTCTGTCTGTCTGTCTGTTACGCTTTCCCGCTTAAACCTCTCAACCGATTTTGATGAAATTTGGTACAGATAATCTTTAGACCCTGAGAAAGAACATAGGCTACCTTTTATCCCGGAAAAATTTGATATTTCCGAGAAAAATCTAAAAAGCACGATATAACCGAACTCCACGCGGGCGAAACCGCGGGCGGAAAGCTAGTACCAGAAATAACACAGATTCCAACAGAGTCCCCCTTAAATATTCCATTTTTAGTATTTGTTGTTATAGCGGCAACAGAAATACATAAACTTTGAAAATTGCAACTGTCTAGTTCATGAGATACAGCCTTTTTTTTTCTAAGATGGAGAAATCCTCATGGACTATCCTTCGCTCGGGGACGTGGAGGGGTGTGCCGGTATCTTACTGGCTAAAAAGCCACCTAAGCGTTCGTCATCTACCTCTTCGGGGGTACCGGGTCAATTCTACGGTAATGAGCAGCCTGGTGACAGACAGACAGACGGGACGAAGTCTCAGGATTAGGGTTCCGTTTTACCTTTTAGGTACGGAACCCAAAAATGACGGGTTTGCTAGTGCAGATGCCTATCAGGAGCACGTACGTCTATCCCAGGCAAATGAAGGAACACTGGTGGGTTTTAGTCTCACATGCACTTCCGCTTCGCTTAGAGCTTGAGAAATAATTTGATGATTCTCACCAAAAAAAGGTATTACAGAAGCATTCTTAGTTAACGTACCTACTATAACTTGAAAACATCGCAAGAGTCAATCATATTTAAAATACAAACACCGAAAGAAAAAGATAGAAACCTTCGGAGTCTTTCTTACAGTCTCCTATCCATAGAATACCTACGACCAATTGGGAACATGCGCCCAGCAGACACATTACAAGTGCCCATGTTGGTTTATGTGAAACTAGCTGTTGCCCGCAACTCCGTCCGCATGTTGATATAAAATAAGCGCCTGTTAAAATAATGGGAGCAATATGTACGTCCGCGTTTGCCCACGCTTTCGCAACATTTATGTTTTGCTGCTCTGCTCCTATTGGTAGTAGCGGGATGTTATATAGCCTATGTCCTTTCTTAGACTCTTGACTATCTGTGTACCAAATTTTATTACAATCGTTACAATCGTTTTGAAGTGAAAGCCGGACAGACAGACAGAGATACTTTCGCATTTATAATATTAGTATGGTAAGTATATTCATAATCATCATCATCATTTCAGCCGAAAGACGTCCAGTGTTGGAAATAGACCTCCACTAAGGATCTCCAAGACAACCGATCCTGCGCCTCCCACATTCAGCGGTTTCCTGCGACCTTCACCAGGTCGTCGGTCCACCTTGTCGGGGGCCTACCCACGCTGCGTCTTCCGCAAAATATATTAACTGAATTTGAAGTTTTTGGTTAGACAAAAAATTCTTATGGAGCTATGCTAAATATTTTATCAGTTTAATCATAGGTTAGGGATAGAAATCAAATGATCACATTTTGCTTGCACTCTCTTTTTGACATAGTGAAAATGTGCAACTGTTCATGCGCAACTGTTTATTTGCAATAACACATAGGATACACAGCGTTATTTTTCTTTTATGCAAAACCTGAATACAGTTTGTTCAGAATAAGCAACTTAATCGATTCCAATCATTGTTACACCATTTTTACCCAAATACATGTAGAAATTGTTGCAGTATAGTAACCGAGCGCGCTACGCAGGTTACGATAGCTCATAGTACTGCGCAAAGCTGACGCCAGAGGTCAACGCACCGGTCGTCCCCCCGAGCGGAGCGTGGACCATATTTTTGTTGGGACAGCCAAGTAGGATAAGCTCATAATTTTGTGGTTTTTTATGATATCTTTTTGAAATTTTGTACATAGGTTCTTTACTTAAAAATACTGGCCACGTGTTTCGGGTTTCGCATAAACAAAAAATAATGTTGTATTTATTCCTATATTCCTACGGGATCGAAACTTATGCGGGCAAAATCGTGGGCAGTAGTTAATTATAATACAATGATCAATATTTTTCTCAAATATTGACATTTACAACTGTTGGTACAAACCACAGATTACAGAATACTCCATACAGATACCTTAAGGTGAACAACAAAATAAGTCCAGCTCAAGTCGGGCAGACGGTCGAGCAAAAAACGTTTCTTAAAGAGATCACTAGAGGGCCACCAGGGAGCGCTTGACCGGCCGGCCACTACCGCCATATATTTCTTGTCTACATTGTCATATATACATCCATGCATCGTGCATCGAGAAATACGCATTCTAAAAGAAGATAACAGCAATATAATGGTTAGAAGATATCTATCTATCTTAAGCTAAAAAAAATATGTTATGGCAGGATTAATTGAGTACGTGGAGGGAGGCACTCCGCACACCAGCTGCCGGCCACCGGACGATTGGAGCGATTCGTCCGGTGTTGGAGGGATGGGTTGGGCGCCGGCATGGCAGCCTCACCTACCGCTTGGTGCAGGTACTGACCGGACATGGGTGCTTCGGTCACTACCTGCACCGTGTCGTCCGTCGGGAGGAGTCGCCGCGGTGTCACCACTGTGACTCTCTCGACGACACGGCCGAGCACACCTTGGTGGAGTGCCCGGCCTGGCGAAACGAGCGCCGCGATCTCATGGCGGCGCTCGGAGGCGGAAACCTCTCCCTGGCAACCATGGTGCGAGCCATGGTTGAAAGAGAGAGTGCATGGGAGGCTGCCGCCTCCTTCTGCGAGACCGTCCTCTTGCAGAAGGAGGCGGCGGAGAGGGAGCGGGAAGAGAATGCTCTTGCCGCTCCCATCCGGCGTAGACGGGCGGGGCGAAGAAGGCGGGGGACGAACCCCCGTCTCCTTTAGCCCCCGAGTGTGACCAGCGTGTGTGGGTAGCTCCCGCACGCGCATTGCACTGGTCACCACGTCTGGGGATTATCCGTTCCCGGGTAATCCTCCCTAGGCGCGGAAACCGGCCTAAATTAGGCCGGTAAGCCCTGAGAGTGGCCCGGAGTCAGATCTTCGGGCCGAGCCCGGGTCACTCTCAACGCAGGGCTCGAGGGAATCGAGTGTTTTTAGTGGGTATTCCCGGCTCCGGCCGGGCGAGTCCCACACACGCCTGTCGCCTAGCTAGCGGCGGGTACGGTGCGTAACGCATTTTCACTCGCATAAAAAAAAAAAAAAAAAAAGGATTAATTGAGTACACTGCCATCTATCATCCCGAGTGTAAAATAAAAATCATTGTCACTACTGAGCCCATTTTACCGTTTTGTTTAATTACGTTATTTATACGTCTAAATATACGGAGTAGCATTAAATAAGTAAATTTAAATTGTTAAAAAAAAATAAAAAGGCTATAAACTGCACGTAAGAGGTTTAAAATCTGCCATCTATTATACTACTATTATTATCTTTTGATAAGAACTGAGAGTCTGTTGTACTAGACTTAAAGAAGGTTTGTACCATGGGGACCCACCCCATGGTACAAACCTTCTTTAAAAAAAAAACATTTATCTTTTCATGATTTCTCTCGCTCGCTTGAATTTCGTGGAAAACAATCTATGTATTTTAAAGTAATTTGCTACATTATTTTCACAGCGTAATAATTTGACTTTAACTTTTAAATTAATCTAAGTGCCGGCAGAAACTTAATTAAGTATCTACTTGAAATATTTAATCACGAATTTCTTATGCTTGAATTATTTCATCGTTGAAAAATTGTTTATAGAAATTGAATAAAATATTTAAGTTATGATTAAGAGCCTAGGATCTTTGACGAAGCCAATAATTGTATCACATGGGCCCACTTTTATGTCTACAGCGTTTTATGTATAAACGAATATAAAAGTTAGCATAAAATATTATCACTCCTAGGATATAGTGAGCTCACTCCTTCCCACATAGAGCCTTATCTCGGTAACCGGCAATGAGCCTTATTCTACCACGAGGGCCTCCTAGTGCGTATAGTTGGATATCGTCGTGTTTTGGCATGATGTCTGGTGAAGCCGTACGGAGGACGGGTCAGAGTAGATGTGTTGCGATGTGTGCCAGGTACGATGCGCCAAATGTTGTTGTGTCAAGAGTTTGGTCGTGGAGGGTCTCCAGATCAATCGCCCTCTGGCGCAACGTCGTTGGTCGTGTTATTGGGTTTAACATTGCATCCCCTCGCTCAACTGTCGTCTTCCTTTCTATTCACAGTTTTTTTTCCTGAATATGCTTTTAATAAACTAGTGCGCTTTACCATCAACGATTGCTTACCATCAGGCAGGATTGCGGTCAAGCACTAGTTTATAATTATACTAGCCCGCGGCTTCGCCCGCGTAAATTTCGGTTATATCGCGCTTTTTAGATTTCCCTCGGGAACATCAAATTTTTCCGGGATAAAGGTATCCTATTCATTTTGACACTTCAACAACATTCATTGCATTATTTACGTTTTTGAGTAGACAGATTTTTCAAACATATAGACTTTATACATATAGACATATAGCTTTCCGCCCGCGGCTTCGCCCGCGTGGTGTTCGGTTATATCGCGCTTTTTAGATTTCTCTCGGGAACATCAAATTTTTCCGGGATAAAAAGTAGCCTATGTTTTTTCTCAGGGTCCAAAGATTGTCTGCGCCAAATTTCATCAAAATCGGTTGAGAGGTTTAGGCGGGAAAGCGTAACAGACAGACAGACAGACAGACAGAGTTACTTTCGCATTTATAATATTAGTATGTATAAAAAAATATGTCTTCGGTTTTATGGTTCTAGGACATTTTAGGCAGGTTTCCTCATAAGGTTTTCTACACCATTTTGAGAGCTATAGGTAATACATAATATACTGAAAGTACAACACCTGTCTGTGCTCCTCAAATCTAAGAGTTAAAAGTTGTAAGTCGTGGCCGTTCCCGCTTTGAGGTTCCTCTCAAGCTCAATGATTAGTAGGCTTGTATGCCTTTTATTTATATTTTGTAGCATTATTTTACCTATAAACGAAACCTGAATATAATTTTTTCAGAATAAACAACTGTTACATTTTTCCCGAATGTATTTAAAAATGCGTTTTAAGTTAAATAAAATGTTTGCAGTAAATTATACTACAATAGCAGCCGCCAGCGACTTCGTTCGCGTGGAGTTAATTATGCTCCGCTCCTATTGGTCGCAGCGTGATGTTAAATAGCCTAAAGCCTTCCCGGATTAATGCGCTATCCAATGCAAAAAGAATTTTTCAAATCGGACCAGTAGTTTCTGAGATTAGCGCGCACAAACAAACAAACATACAAACAAACTAACTCTTCAGCTTTATTAGTATAGATTTTATTTTATCACTTACGGCTGAACTTTATAATCATCGTCATTGACAACCTTTTTATTGTCCCACTGCTGGCCACAGGTCTCCTCTCATACAGAGAAGGATACGGCTGCATTTACAAGTACATAATAATATCTACCTACACGTCTTGACCGTTATGACCCTCTAAAACCTGCAAGTATGATAGATATATTGTATATCGACGCTTGAAAGGCAATCATATCTAAGCGATAAAAATTCGTAAATTGAGTTTTATACACCAAACGACGCAGAAAAATCTGGCGGTTCGAATGGTGTATATAACTCAATTTACGAATTTTTGTCGCTTAGATATGATGGCCTTTCAAGCGTCGATATGTAGTGTGATAGAAAATATTATCACTTTCTAATTTCAATACAAACAGAAATTATTATCAATAAACGCAAGACGACACCCGCGCCGTGTCGCTACAGACGCGAGAGAATTTTTGTAGGGATAACCAGGTAGCATAACAAACTCATAAGTTTGGGATTTACCGTGGGAGGTACCGTTTTGAAATATTGTGCATAAATTCTTTACATAAAAACACTGATACTGATATATTTTTTAAATATTTGTACATAGATTCTTTACTTAAAAATACTGGACACGTGGTTCTATATGCAAAGTCTTGCCCGCCAAATGATTCGTCGTGTTCCGGCATGATGTCTGGTGAAGTCGTACGGAGGACTGGTCTGAGCAGTATGCATTAAATAATGTTGTTGTACCGGGAGTTTGGTCGTGGAGGGTCTCCACATCAATCTCCCTCTGGCGCAGTATGGTTGGTCGTGTTATTGGGTCTAACATTACACCACCTCGCTCAACTGCCGTCTTCCTTCCTATTCACTAAGGTTTTTTTAAGCGAATGAGCTTAATAAACTAGCGCGCTTTACCATCAACGATTGCATCACTGCTTACCATCAGGCGGGATTGCAGTCAAGCGCTAGTTTATAATTATATATAAAAAATATATAGGTAAATATTTGAGTAATAAGTTCAATATTTGAAAAACTCCGAGAGCTATACAAATTATGCTGACAAGTGGCCTAAAGTGAGAGCGATGGTTGGTATACTAAATCAACAATTTACTAATTAAGCTCGGCAAACGGTATTTCAATTTCACGCCAATTGACTGATCAAAGGTACATATACCCTGACTAATCATTATTATGGACCATGTACGTTTATTGGGTGGTAATAATTTATCTCGGCAATGTGGACTGTATGAGAAATATTAATAAATTTGTAACGCTAGGAAATGGTGTTTTTTATGTAATAAGATGTTTGTGAAAAATATTGAAAAGTTTTGATGGTTTGGTTCTGTTGAGTGGATGAATGAAACGCGACTAATGAAAGAGTATTTATAAATCAGATGTGTGCTGAAAAGGAGGCGACGAACTTGTAAGAAGTGATCTTATTGGTGATGGTTCTTTAGAAACGTCAGTACTCAAGACATGTATGTATACTAGATGTAAGAACGTAAACGAGGCAAAACTAGTATGTAAGGTTCGTATCTCTACAAGGAGTGAGATTATAATGTTATATGTATGTAGACTTGTGTTTTTAAGTGTTTCTTTTTTTTTTGCTTTAATATATCATTGACTATTATGGGTGCAAATAACGCAGGCAATTTTAGGGTATAATAGAAGTATGTCACGAGTAAAAAAATTAATAATGAAAAATAAAATGTCAATGTCAATTTTAATGTGGGCAATTACAATTTATTTTTGGAATATTTGAAGGAATGATACGTAAATGATCACATTTAAATTACTAATTTACTTTTAATATTACCACAGACAATAAAATCATTTCTATAAGACAATTATTCAACATTTTATAGGTAATTGAGGCAATGTTGTACAGTGACGGCAATACTGGTTTTAGCAATCACATTTTCATTCACAGTCAAGAAGTAATTAGCGTTGATTTCTACTAGTAGTTCATGTTGTTGTTAATACAGATAAACACGATAATAGTTTTCTTAGACTTTACACTCTTAGTAGATACCAAGAACTGAAATTGTCTGAACTGAGAATGTTTCTCCACCAATTGACGGCTATTGGTACAAAGATCTAAAATAGATGGCGGGGGCAAACAGAATGTCCTAAATGCCCTTTAGACGAATGGAAGTAGTCTCTAATGAAAATACCTAGACACGGCGCGTTCGCAAAGTGTAGTCAGCTCAGTTTCAGGTACATGTCCAGTGAAATACTTATAATCATCATCATCTTTTCAGCCGTAAGACGTTCACTGCTGGACATAGGCCTCCTCCAAGGCTCTCCACGACGACCGGCCCTGCGCCTCCCACATCCAGCGGCCGCCCGCGAACTGCGTCTGCGTCGCTGCGTCTTCCGGTGCGAAGTCGCCACTCGAGAAACCGTTGACTCCATCGGGCATCGGTCCTACAAGCAATGTGCCCGGCCCACTCCCACTTTAGTGTTGCAATTCTTCGGGCTATGTCGGTTACTCTCGTTCTTCTGCGGAGCTCCTCATTCCTGATTCGATCGTGCAGTGAAATCCCAAGCATAGCTGTCTCCATTGCCCTTTGACTGACCTTGAGCCTTCTTATAAGGTCCATTGTTAGCGATCACGTCTCAATTCCATACGTCACCACTGGCAACACACACTGTTCGAAGACTTTTGTCTAGGGACACTGCGGTATTTCGGACGAGAAGATTCTACGTACCTTCCCGAAAACAGTCCAGCCGAGTTGAATTTTTCTGCTAGGATTCATTTGACTTTACTTTAATTTGGCTCGTAATAAGTTTAATTAAGAGGGCGTATAAAGCTAGAAAAAAATCGGATTTCACCCGCGCGCCTCACACGCCCCGCACTCGTCCAACGCATCGAAAACCTTACCCACGCCATGTTTTGATTTACGAGTACACAGTAAACGCAAAAATGTCAGATAAAAATTGGCAAAGTGCGAGTCGGATTATCCGTCTGTACTTTGAACTAAACAACAAACAAAATATTTTTTTAAATTATAACGAAAAGGTATGTAATGTAATCATACTGTTAATTTTATTTTTTCGGTAAGACTTGGCTAAGCGCAACTCAAAGCATTCATTAAAATAGTATTTTGTATAGATTTTAGAAAATATGTAATAGGGATGTATCCAAGGTATGAAAATCAAAAAAATATTTAGTCCCTCTTATAGATAATAAAGAAAATTAAGACCCTTATTTTTTATTTTGTCGATATTACCAAAAACTACTGAGATATAGCGTATTATAGTTACGGAGTGGGGGCTAATTACGTGGTAAAAATGCGACATTTCAAATCAACATGTCTTCCTAAGTATTAGAATGAAAGAAAAAATAAAAAATACGTGTTCAATATTTTATATAAATCTATCTGATGGACATTAAATTATTTTTAGGATACAAGATACAACCCAATGGCCGAGGTTTTTAGGGTGCTGATTACGAACATAACATACAATTTGAAATCCGAAATAGCGGATATAAATTTTTAATAAAATATGTCATGGTTTTATTCAAAAAGTCATGGCGTAAGAAGTCGCAGACAGCAGTTAGTGACAAATAAAGCGAAAGGGAAGTAATGGTATAATTAAACGTTTTACTATTTAGTTGTTATTTTGAACAATTAATTTTGACAGCCTCCGTGGCGTAGCGGTAGCGGACGCGGCCGCTGTGCAAGGTCGCGCGGGTTCGATCCCGCACAGTGCAAGTATTTGTATGCATGAATATGAATATTTGCACTGGTCTGGTCATGCCTCGGAAAGCACGTTAAGCCGTTAGTCCCGGTTGCCATACGAACATCTAGTGGCAGTCGTTACGGGTTGTTGGAGCCCTCAAAAGTCCAACAATTCGTCTAACTGCAATGCTTTGATGTCGCCTTCAGGTTGTGGAGGTCAGACGGCAGTTGCTTCACGGAAAATGTCAAAGTTTAGCCATATCAGCAGTTGGACTGGTAAAGTGGACCCCAGACTCCAAAGCTGAAAAAGGCTTCGGATGCGACTGGGATTAACGCTGGGATGATGATGATGATGACTATTTAGTTGTTATTAATTTGTTTCTGTTTTTTTTTTTTTTTACTGGAAATCCTGTTATTTGCTTGATGGATGAGGTGAAGAATGTGTATGTACCTACTTCAAACATAAAAAAATCACTATGGAAATTTAGTAGTAGACTGTGGTGCATAAATAAAACGAAAAGTTAATAATCATTTATTTTTATACTGTAAAATATTTTTTTTTATAAATTAAGTATGAACCAGCGCTTGACCGCAAGCCTGCCTGTGCAGGCAGTGGTGCGATCGTTGATGGTAAAGCGCGCTAGTTACTTTCAATATTTATTACACGTTCGTTATTTTTTACTTTTTTATGGTTCATTGTTATTTATTGATCTATATACACATACGTGTTCTTTTGCTGCTCTACCTTTATTTTGTGCACGACTACAGATACAACATTATTTGATTTTTACTTCTAAAAATAAAACTTCTACGAACTGTCTTCCGATTATAGCTGCTGCTCCAGATAGTGCCGCATAATTAATATTGTAAGACTGCTTAGACCAGCAACCATCAGCAATTACATCGATTACCGCTATGCCATCTTTTACCCTGCCTTCTTCCACTGCAGCCGCGGCTATGATAGTTTCGTTAGCCGTTTTCCATTCTTCAGAAATTTGATTATGATGTTTATTAAACATTCATTGCTGTACACAGTCCTTGAAATTGTTCCAAACCAATGCCAGCGTTTGTGATACCAGAAACTGCTGCTGTATTAATATCTAAGTTGAAGGTTTTGTGTTTCTAATAAAAGTAAGTAGCTTTATATATATTACAAAAAAGTTTCAATTTAGAATATAAACCAACTTTTGTTTCGCCAGTGATTTTAACGTTGGATAGGTAACAGCCAAATTAAGGAGCATGATTTGAAATAATTTTAAGTCTTTCAAAGAAATACACTTTGTTTATTACGAGTCCTTCACTAACGTCATATATATTTTCCGCTGTTTTTTCATTAGTTTTCTTTTTCTTCGTACCTAACTTTGCCCGATTATACACTCGTGGTTCAATATTTCTGAAATCAAACGAAAATTGTCATAATTATGTATGGATTAGGTTTTACAGTTTATCATTGTGTGTGACTTTTACTGTGGAATCAAATGTTTGTTATATCATAATGGTACTAAAATCAGAAAAAACTAGGTATGAACTAAGCTTTCCACAGATCTAGATGTACTGGTCTTATGTATAATGTAACTATGGCTGATGTAAGTCTTTACTTAGTTTGCTTGGGTAACATTCTTTTCCATAAGGTGCTTTTGAGAAATGGCATATTTACCAACTATATTTATAATATTTTACCCATAACAAAAAATATTAAAATAGCATAATTACGTACCATTTTGGTTCAAAAGTTCATCACAATTCGGATCAAGTTCGTTCAAAGGCGTAAAGGTAGATCTGTTAAAAAATGAAATGAAAACAAACCTTATAAAGATCGTATTTTGAAGAACTAACATGTAAAACTGGTATATATTCACCTTTTATATGATAACTACAGTTTCCGACTTATTATAAGCCCGTTTTGATAAGGAATCAGTGTAAAAATCTATTTTTATATTCCGCTAAGATTTTCGTAACAAGTAGCCAGATGATACATGCCTTGAACTTTATAACTTTTAAGATAAAGCACATTTTGCATTTTTACCCATGAAAGTGAGATTATTATAACTCGATAGTTTTTTAAATTGGGAATTTTAATGGAGATGTTTCAGAAATGTATGGAGCCTGGGTCAGCACATTGTACACTTAATGCTAGGTATAGTTACGCTATAATTAACTGTTATTAATGTTAATTTCCTATATTTTGGCTTAGTTTTTATACAGATTCAATTTAACTCGGTCAAGGAGTGCAACACTACTACTAATAAATATGGTGGTCAGCAATAAGCGAAATAAGATTTCGACAGTGACATTTGATTGACGTGTCGTGTATCTAAGGCTATCGTATTTATATTATCTACCATATGACTGCGAAAAAAACAAAATATGAATTCCGAACACACGGCCCATTAAATAAACACAATAAACTCAAATCAACACTCGACACGAACACAACGGGAAAATAGAACTGTCAAAGTCGCCTGCAATCAAACGTCATAAAAAAGTGTCATGGCTACCTTAATATAGGGGTTATCTCACTAAAAACGTTTCAAATAATTAATTTCATATACTTGTATTTTTATTCAAATTAATTTAGTAGTATTTTTATGAAAATCTTCTACTTTTTTCCTTTTTATCTATATAGCGTACTATGGCTCCGTTTATGTCTATTCGTTCATATTTATACATCAAAAATAATTCGAATTCATACAACTACTTAGTATAAAATATATTTTTTTGTAGTTGAGCACATATAAACCAAACAAACCGCAAAGTAAACTCCCCTCAACAAGCGAATGGTCAGGGTATCGATTTATTTTGCATATACTATTTGGCCACCATTACTCCAGTGCGTATTAAAACCTACAACTACATTATAAATTAAAATTAATAAACAAACCTTTGACAATTAGCCATGAGTTGACGTGTTAATTCCTTATTTTCTCTTTTAGAGCGGTTTTTTTATTTTTTTTGTTTGCCATAATTTCGTCAAAGTATTTTCACGGGTACGGAGCACAGAAGCACAGTCCTCTCGTCTCAACGGAGCGATCGCAACTGATCAATGAAACAAAACATGCTTGTAACGCATGTACCAGGCGAAACAGAACGAGAGTGTTCTGCGCGGAATAAGAACGTAGTAAGCGGCAAACCAGTTTTTTATAATTACTCGTAAAATATACAATATTTTATGAAATCCCTAATACAGTCCCTCGGTAATATAATTTTATATTGTGCATTAAAATATTGACTCAATAATAGGCATAATTTTGAAAATAAATTGAATTTAGTTGAAAACTAGATGCAACTTTGTGATTTTTTTCTGTCGAGAAAATATTATAATTTCATGTTTTCACTCAGACCAGTCTCTCTCAAATATAATGTAATATCTATATTTGAAAAACCAAATAATTTGTAGCTTATTATGGACTGTAAAAATCAAATCTAAAATCAACAATTTACCTTTATACCCCCTCTTAATCAAGTGTTACGTACAACACAAAAACCTACCAAGTTCAAATTTAGAAGTATTAGGATCAGACTGTTGTTGAAGATGATTATAATCAAATTTAAAGTGCATCTAAACTTAGCATTGGATTATATTTCAACCATTTTTAAGGCGAACAATTAGCCGATAGGAACTTGACCCCTTTTTTAACAGGTACCTATGGTTTTGGTAGGATATTATACATATAATATAGAAAGAGAAAATACTCAGTTCCTAGTAACCTATTTTTCTTCAAAATATTAGCACAGTCAAACAATAGGGGTGTGTCTAAGGTATGAAAATAAAAAATATTCCGTCTTATAGATAACTAGCTTTCCGCCCGCGGCTTCGCCCGCGTGGAGTTCGGTTATATCGCGCTTTTTAGATTTCCCTCGGGAACATCAATTTTTTTCCGGGATAAAAGGTAGCCTATGTTCTTTCTTAGGGTCTAAAGATTGTCTGTGGCAAATTTCATCAAAATCGGTTGAGAGGTTTAGGCGGGAAAGCGTAACAGACAGACAGACAGACAGACAGACAGAGTTACTTTCGCATTTATAATATTAGTATGGATAAAAAAATCAAGACGCGTATTTTTTATTTCGTCGAAATTACCAAAATTTACTGAGATATAGCGTATTAAAGTTACGGAGTGGGGGCTAATTACGTCACACCGTGGTATATTTTGTACCACGGCGTGACGTCATGCGACATTTCAAATCAATATAATAATTATCTTCTATTTGAATGAAAGAAAAAATAAAAAATACTTACGTGTTCAATATTTTTTATAAATCTAATGGACATTAAATTATTTTTTAGGACACAACCCAATTTGCAGAGTAAACACATGTACGAGTGCCAAAGATTTTTACCCCTCTCCTGTTTTGTATGTACGTTTGATTAGCTAAATAAAGCTTTAGCAGGGTAAACAAAGTATGTTAATTCGGCTTAACACGACGTGTATCTGAATCTATTAACTAGAAATAGGCTTGTTTGTTCAGGAAAACAGAAAATCGGAACGAGGTATTTCGATCCCGTTCGTGTTCATTAGTACCTACATTTTGGTCACCACTTTTCTTAAATCCTATATGTCCAATGACACCTTGAGTCACTCAGAAGGCTACGCTCCAATAATCCATTCTATATGTATGCGCTGGAAAATATCTGTTATCATTAACAATTTTTTTTTATAGATTTCATAGAGATAAAACCTATATTTATTTTCTGTGATTGATATGGGTTGTCCTTGGGTGTACTCGCATATTGTTTATAAGGATAATCATTACTTGATGATTTCGTTAATATTTACTAAAGGACCTCTACGAGTTAGCTTCCACCTATCGTACGTCTTTCAAAGGACCTGGATCCCAAGGTTGCAACATGTGTAAACAAAATATTATTCTTCAAATTTATACATATAAATGTACCTATATATATAATATGAGATATATCACACATATACTAAAAATCCTTGTTACCTCTTTATGCAGCAGCCGTACGTGGAAACTGGCGACGTCACTAACAGGCTCACCGGCTTCCGTGACGTAATAGACGAGCAGTGAACTGACAGGTGCCATGTCCGCTGTCACTGGGAACCTGGAAAAGGACAGTTTTTTAGAACTAGATAATTTAATATTGGAACGCTTTAAAATCATCTTTCTTTTTTTAAATTAATGTAGGTATGTCTATTATAGACAATAGAGTAAACCACAAACACATAATCTTTGGCAAGGCATTCTTTTTTCGAAATAGTGATGACTTGACACTTCTCCAGACGGCCAGAAAATTAATGGCGTACATAATAAGGTTAATTTAAAAACATGGAGGGTTTATTTAGTTTTGATGGGTTTGAAGATTTCAGTAGAAAGAAAATAGCATTATTTTACAAAGTACTCGTACTATAAGAAATATAGCTGAAGAGTTTGTTTGTTTTTCTCTGGAACAAGCTGTCGAATTTACATTTTTTTTTTTTGCATTTAAATGTCCAATTCTTGGGAAACGCAATTTAAAATCACGCTAAGGCTCTTTGAGCGCCGAGCACAAATAAAAAAGCAAGAATGAACACGAAAACGAATAAACAGCGTTGGTAGACGATGTTATTCGACGGGGCAAACCTTTGGCAGCAAGATTTTATACGTGGCGTAGTAGCAGGCAGGAATAAAATTAATAAAACTTTCGCCACAAACTTAATGTCCGCTGAAGCAACTCCTCAAGTAGCCAGCAAAGTAGACACTAAATCACACTTTCTGCAATGTGTTGAAGAAAAAAACATTCAAAATTTAACACTGAAGCAGTTTCTGGGTCAATAAAGTACACCTGCGAGCGATATATATCATTGCTTCTACCGCTGTACGGATTCTCATAAACTCTTTTGATTGTTTCTGCACGGTTGGTTTTCGTGGAAACTCTGTTAGTGCCATATTTATATGTAGGTAGGTAGTTTAGTTTTCTTTCTACCCTAAAGGCTTCACCTCAATCACAGTTGGTATTTGTTTCCATAGCAACGGCGGAGTAATTTCTTCTATGTAGTTTGTTAGTTTTACCTACGTTCCTTTTCTTTTGTTCCTCTGTAATTTATTTATAGAATTGCCTTTCAATGTGATCAAATAAAATAATTATATTGTTATGGGCCTAGATGGGAATTTAAAACTATGTAAGAGCCTAAAATATGTGTTACAAAGGCAATATTTTTAATATTCTAGTTCAGAAATATAGCTAGAATTACGAGTGGTAGATATGCTTTTCACCCTTTATAAAATCTTTATATTTATGTTCTGCAATCTGTATGGTGTACATAATAAAGAGTATTCTATTTTATGGCATATATTTTTTTATTAAATTTTATAACAGTAACAACGTACAGTCGGCCTTATTTTGAGGATGGAAAATCCTCAAATGAGAGGTTATTTCAGGATTTCCCATCCTCTCCACTCTGGGCAAAGTGGAAGACCGTGTCTGACTTTTAGTGACTAAAACCCACCCGTGTTCCTTCTCTTTCGTACAACCCACGTTCCTGGCAGTAAATAGTCAGCCTTATCCCCGCTTCTGCTATTCAGGCCTCTTATCTTCGAGAGGGAGGGGGTGGGGGGGAGTAATTTACTATGTACCTACTGATGCGGATTGGTAGATGTTACAAGATTTTGAAGGTTTTGTTCTAAGACATTCTAATTGATTGAATTATTACACAAAGTAAAATGCCTGCCTGCGTTCGGATCCTAGAACTCTTTCTTTTTTTTCGAAATCATCAAATGACATATTTCGGAGGAGCGGAAAGGGGGTCAGACTTTTACTGACTAAAACCTACCCTTGTCCCTTCACTTGTCTATACACCAGGGACCACGGTATCTCTTTCAAATAGATCCTACAACTCATAAATCGAGAACTTTACCACAGGACCACCACTACTATCCTCCTTATATCAGTACAGTATAATTTTAGGAATGTAGAAATAAAAGTCTGTTTTAGTAAGTTGTCGTCAATGTTAACAAAGAAGAACCTTCCGCCTAAGGGTTAGATTCCCTGTTTTTATTGAAGCAATGTGAAGGAAAAAAAGTCTTAAACCCAAGGATTTTCTTTATGAAACAAAAATACGGCATTTATGGAAAAAAATATGAACTTAATCAGAATTCACGATCAAACAAAGGCAGCACCAAGCGAAAAGCAGAACTAAAAATTCCCTTGGCGTTTTTATCGACTCCGAAGCGGTTATGTAAACGAAACAAATGTCGGATACGTGTACTCCGCCGGCCATAAACGAAAGGAGAACGAAAGCCCTTTTGTTTCCCCGCTCTGACTTGTCAGACCCAACACACACAAATCAAAAATTTCTGCCGACAATACCAATATTGTCGCGATAAATCTTGGCCTGTTTTTCCCAACACTAGAATGTTCGAGTTGTTTGGTCCACGGGATGTTTATTGGCCGATTGGTTTTATGCGATATCCATTTATAACATCGGTAGTTGACCTAAAAGCATTTAGTGCTAAGACTAACGAATTTATGTGTTTATGTCATGATGTCTAGACCATTGTGGGTTAAGATTATTAATTACCCTTTGTCTGTACAGGGTCTTTGTATTGGATTGAGATGACATATACATATTTATGGCAAACATATTTTCTTTTTTTTTCAAAGAGAAGAAGTAAACAGGTTTTTTTTTCGGAAATAAAAGAGTTTTGGTTTCATTTGTAGATAATACCGAGACCAAAATGAAAGGTATTCAATAACATGAGATACATTTTTGTTTGATCTCGAACTCCTCCAAAAGGCTAACACGATCTTAATGAAATTTGGTATATGCATTCATTAGGCCTGAGAATCATTTTTTATCTATTTGTCTTTCTTCCCTTTATCTTTGAGAGTCAGTATGGGCGAAGAGCGGGCGTTTTGGGAGGACTGTCTTATATAATATTGACGTTCAAAAAGAGCTAATTGTCAGCCTAATTTGAATAAATGACTAATTGAAAATATATGAAATAATGATTTAGATGAAATATGGCATAAAGATCGTTTATCATCATCATCATCAGCCTCTACTCGTGCACTGCTGGACAAAGGCCTCCTCCATGGCACGCCAACAAGCTCGATCCTGAGCTGTTCTCCGCCAGCCACTACCAGCCACCCTTTTGATGTCGTCGCTCCATCTCGCCAAAGGACGTCCTACGCTACGTTTGCTGAGACGCGGTCTTCACTCGAGGACTCGTTTACCCCAAAGGTTGTCGGCCTTGCGGCATATGTGACTAGCCCATTGCCACTTCAGCTTGCTAATCCTCTCAGCTATGTCAGCTGTGACATTGGTCCTGTGTCGGATCTCCTCATTTCTAATGCGGTGCGGAGAGATGCCCAACATAGCCCTTTTAGCATAGTTTATAACCAGTAATAACAATTATGATTTTTATACCGATATTCTCGCGGGAACATAGTTGGGAAAAGTTGAACTTACAGGCAACAGCTACTGTATAATATGTAAATGCCGCAGCCAACTGGTTTAATTAGCCTTTTAATTAACCGTTTCAGCGCTGTTTAGTTAAAGGCTAGGCGCCTATAGCTAAATAAACAGTGCCCGTTCAACTTATGGCCTGAATGATATTCAATAAATTACTGTTTATGTTGGAACTGTAACTAATCACAGGCGAGCCAAATCAATCGCAGTAACTAACACAGAGCACCTTGACTATTAGGCCGCTGCCTCGAATCTTGCGGGCAGCGGGGCGGCGGCGGCGGCGGCGGCGGCGGCGGCTCGGGAGCCGAGCGGGCATCGAAGACCCGTTCTCGAAACTAGCGGGCAGATCGCGCGTCATTATAGCCGCGTAGTGTTGTGTTCACGATTGTGTCGACGAGATATTTATTTTTATTCACGAAAGAAATATCTGAATAATGGCGGCAACATCTTTTTAATTCAAATTTATTCCTAACGCTCGATCACCGCTCGCTGCCCGCAAGATTCGAGCGCGAGAAGTACACCGCTCGCTGCCCGCCACCGCCCCGCTCCCGCGCCGCTGTTTTCGAGAACCGGTCCGTCTGATTTTACGTATAAGATCCTGCCGCTCTCTCGCCGCCGCCGCCGCCGCCCCGCTGCCCGTAAGATTCGAAGCAGTGGCCTAAGAACTGTGATCAACCAAAATGAGCCGAAATAGTGTTGCGAGGCGAACACTGCTTTCAAAAGCCAAATGGTTGACTTAATGGCTTATTTTGCCAGTTGGTTGCGCGACACATACAGCGTGTTTTTTTGTATATGCGAAACTCACAGCACGTGTCCAGTATTTTTATGTAAAGATGTACATAATTTCAAAAAATATCACGAAAAGTCAAAAAGTTATGTTATCTGGTTATCCCTACAAAAATATGGTCATTACGCCGCTCGTCCGCTCGCGCCTACAGCGGCGCGGCGCGGCGGGGATCTAAGACACTATGATCCACTGCGAACTGTGTCCTACGCTCGGTAACCACACTGCATCATTTTTCAAATATATTTGGAAAAAAATATAACATGGTGTAAAAATTATTGGAATCAGGTTTCGTAGGTATAAAGAAAAATAACGTTTTATACATAAAAGATGATCATTTGGTTTTAGGAATTAAGATTTTAATTACAGCATCATCATCTCAGCGTTAATCCCAGTCGCACCCGTAGCTTTTCAGCTTTGGAGTCTGGGGTCCGCTTTACCAGTCTAACTGCTGATTTTGGCTAAACTTCGATATTTTCCGTGAAGCGACAGCCGTCTGACCTCCACAACCCGAAGGCGATATCTAAGCATTGGAGTTAATCCAATTATTAGAATTTTGAGAGCTCCAACAACCCGTAACGACTGCCACTAGATGTTCGTATGGCAACCGGACCAACGGTTTAACGTGCTTTCCGAGGCACGACAAGACCAGTGCAAATATTCATATTCATGCATACAAATATTTGCACTGTACGGGGATCGCACCCGCGCCTGCTTGAGCAACGGCCGCGTTCGCTACCGCTACGCCACGGAGGCTGTCATAGATGTTGTTTGTGTTAATTATTATTCGCAATAAGTTATTCATCTGTTTTCGCCCTGATCCTTATCATCATCCGCCCCGCCTTTTCTCAACTACGTTGAGGTCAGCTTCCAGTCTGACCGGATTCAGCTGAATATCAGTATTTTACATAGAGCGACTGCCAATGTGATCCCCACAATCCAGTTTTTGGGCAATATACCCTTGACAAGACTGATTGTCAGACTTTCGGGCTTCTGACGCTGGGCTTCTACAAATTGCAGCCGGGATCAACGGCTTAACATGGTTTCTGAGACACGAAGGGATCTGAGTAAGTAAATATGGTCACCCATCCACAGACCAACCGCGGCAAGCGTAGCTTAAGAGTAGACTCTAGGGCCGAGGAATTTGAGAAATAGGTATTTGAAGAAACTAATGCCTATTTGCAGTTGCAACTCAGGCTGATTTTCCCTACAAAAACCTTAACCAAAACATGTTTCGTATTCCGCTGTGTTCTTTTTCAAAACACGACAGATCTCAATTATTTTTATATCAAAATGAAGAGGAAAAGTATACCTATGCCTCTATTATTTTCTTAAACTTATCACATTTGTGTTACTTATAGTCGTCTGAACATCGCGGTAAAAATGGGCTATTTTTCGGGATTTTGAAACATCATATTTCTTTTATTTATTAAGTTTTCGAAAAAAAATCAAATAATAAGGGCACGTATAATGAAGGTGTGAAATTGTAGAAAAAATCATTGCTTTAAAAGCGTCATCCACGAAGAAAACAGCGGAATACGTTTCTATGGAGAAAACGCCACTAGAGTCCCTTCTTAACCCGAACCCAAAGTGCATAATGACAGGAATCTGTTCCGATATACAATATAGATACGCAACGACCATTTTTAAAGGCCGTTGTTTTTTCAATAAGTGAACAATCGGACAATTTGCTGTTACAAATTGCTTTTGATACCCTTTGATCCGGACATTTTCTTCCAATTTATTTGGGAACTCGATTCAGTCCTGTCCATGTATAAAATTTTAAATTGGAAGTAAATCGAGTAAAACAATTCTAGACATGACGTGTGAAAAATATTTATTTGTAGTTCATGCCGTCATTCGGTGGTTTAATCATACCTATATATTATTTTAAAGTTACAACACTGTCACTATATAGCATAAAACAAATTCGCTTTCTCTTTCTCTATGTCGCTATGTATGATTAAATCTTTAAAACGCCACAACCGATTTTGATGCGCTTACTTTTAATAGATAGGGTGATTAAAGAGGAAGATTTATATGTATAATAACATCCATTAATTCGTGGAGAAATACTATTATTTTTGAGATTTCTAATGTAATGTCGTAAATAATTATTTATTTTCTGGGTTTGCAGAGAAACGCTGGCTGAACCCTACGAGATTTATCAAAAATGTACTAAATATTGTACATGTTATCCATACTAATATTATAAATACGAAAGTAACTCTGTCTGTCTGTCAGTCGGTCGGTCTGTCTGTCTGTTACGCTTTCCCGCTTAAACCTCTCAACCGATTTTGATGAAATTTGGCACAGACAATCTTTAGACCCTGAGAAAGAACATAGGCTACCTTTTATCCTGGAAAAATTTGATATTCCCGAGGGAAATCTAAAAAGCGCTATATAACCGAACTCCACGCTGGCGAAGCCGCGGGCGGAAAGCTAGTGTTATCATAATTATTCTTATTCAACATTATCTTGTTTTAATTCTCTTTTATCTCATTCACTCATATAACTTTCTAATTAAAAATTATATCGTTGTTTTTCACTTTTAAATATCTTATTGTTCACTATTATTTGTGTGTTTCCCGTGTGGTACCGGGCTTAGAATAGCACCAACCCATATCCTCCCGTGGGTATCGTAAGAGGTGACTAAGGAAACTCTCAAAAGGGAAGCGAGCAGTAGCGCTTCTCCTGTGGAATATCAAATTACTGTGATCCCGGCCTGACAAACGTGGGGAATATGGAAAACCTATGGAATGAAATTCTTGGGAGAGGCCTTGTCCAGCAGTGGACTTCCAAGAAGAAACAACGTGGAGGAACAAGAAAGAAGATTATCTGATTTTAACTATCTGTTATCTCATTATTATTCTCTATTACAACATTCAAATTAACTGTTACAAAAATCAAAGCATTTACATATTTCAAATGAACCAATCACAGGTAATTTTGAATTGTCAATTTTTTTTGTATTTTTTTTTTTCAAAATAATTGTCACAGTAAGTAGGATAAAGCTAGTCGCTCATTCCAAAGCGTCTGTCTCTCTGGCAAAGAACAGGAATTAATTCCATGGGCACTCTTTTAAAATCATAAAATTGTTACCAAATATTTGTTTATAATTATCATTCATGTTGAATTTATTCATGTGAGAACGATGCAGAAAGACACCATTTTAATTAACAAACCGAAAATTTTATACAAAATTGGTTCTTCTATCATTGTACATAAATATTACACTGTTATAACATTTTAGTTCATTGCTATCTCATTTTAACTCCGGCAGATTTAGAATGGGATACCTAACAGTGAACTAAAATGTATTTAGAATGTAAATATATCTTATTCGATACCGAAATAAGGGTTATATTGCAATGGTTTACTTATGTTTATACATCGATCGTCGAAAGTCTCACCGTAATATTTCTTTGTACTGTTAATTTACTTGTAACAATAGCTATTAATTTGTTAATTCAAGTAGGTAATGAAAATTCTGGCACATCTCATTATTGTCCATGTCAGGTTAGGATAACTAAGGCCAAAGCTTAGCTTAACCCATAAATGGAACTGGGTTTTAAATTACATAATATTACAGAATTTCCAGACTATAGTAAAACCTAACAATGTTACGACGTCAAGAACCCGTTTATAGCCGGGTACCTCCTATAAATGTCGTAACTTCATCATATCTGAATTATAAAGACAGATAACGTCACGGCGAAGTGACCCTATTAATTTTAGTGGGTGATATAAATCATGTAATAAATCTTGCAGGAATGCTTGTACTTGGGTTAGGAAGGATTTTTTCTGGGTGTCCTTGTTATCTATGTCATTTAATTTCTTCTTACGAATAGGTTAGAGATAAAAATTGTGGCACTCATAAAACCTTTGACGTATTGTTGAAGCATTTTGTCCTTTGTATACTTTGTAAAAAGGAAATATTAAAATAAACGCATTTCATTAGTACAGCAATATAAAATCGTAATTAGATTTAGTTTCTGAGCTTATCATAGCACACAACATTTGTAGTTATGGCCGACGTATGATTAAAGACTACAAAACGCAGAAGTTTTAGAAAAACTTGGCCTAAGAATGGACGCTTGCAACATACCTATATATTTTTTAACTTTTACGCTGAATGGGCCTGCTTTTGATGTCCATCTTAGACGTTGGAAAGCGATGGATGAAGTCTATGATAGAACGAGCAAGCCCAGAAGATGCCAGTAGTGCTATTCTGTAAAAGTTTCGAAGTAAAAACTTAGCTGAAGTATGCTTGGCGACATTGCACACTTCAAGCTTACTTCAAACTCTTTCTGCACAAAAAACCTTTACAGTTCACTCCTTTGAAGGGTTAAATAAATCTTTTTTATTTTTACCAAAAACCTACTACAAGTGTCATTCCTAGGTCTTCAAACGCAACATAAACATTTATCTGTTTAAATGTTTATTAAAACAAGAAACTCATAAGCCTGATGTTTTTGTTTGAGTATTATAAACATTCTAATGACTCCATTATATTTTATAATAACAGATTAAGTACGCCATTCTTTTCTACGGTACATCGCGGTTCCTTCGTAACGTTCCAAACATGTTTATTCATTTGTTGCTAATGTTCTTAATGTGTCCTGGATACTGGTGTTTATTGAAATACATATTTCAAAGGATTCTCTTCTTTGTGTACTGATGTGTTTTTGTGTTGGAATAGAATTTCCTCAAAGCTTGTATATTTGAGTGTTATTTTGAACACCTATTTTGAAGTAATTTATTGAGCATACGTTTTGATAATTTAAATACTTTGTTAAACTAAATTATAATGAAGAGAAAAGACCGTATTGTTTCTAATTGTTTGTTACGCTTTCACGGTGAAACAGCTAGACGGATTTGAATTAATTTGGGCACATGGGTAGAATAAGACCTTCATTAGGACATATGATACTTTCTATTCTTATATCACCACGAAAGCGACGTATGAGAGTGAAACCAGGGCTATTGAGGGTATATTGAAATAAGGTTATATTAACTGTTTTATTTTATTATTTATTTCTGTGGTAGTTAGGTATTGTCGTTGCCTTGTGCGCTTTTAAAACGTACATAATAATTACTCACCTTTCACCATCATCACAAACGTTTTATGGTCCCACTGGTGGGCACAGGTCTCCTCTCATATAGAGAAGGATTGAGCGTAATCACCACGCTTGCTCAATGCGGGTGACAACATTTTACAGCCAGCGTCCCAAGTGTAAGCGTTTTTCCGTGGTTGAGTTTGTTACTCAACTCACTTTGACATTTACGATATAAGTAAAGGTAGTTAGATTGACAGTCTCGCGCCCAATCAATTCGTGTTTGTGCACACGCCAGCGGATCAAGCTACTAGAGTCTGTCCAATTTCATTAATAGATTAACAACTTTATCTTTATAGGGTTAAGGTTCAAGGTTGATAAATCACCGCCTGGTACGGAACAGGCTCGGGTCGACAGCGCGTTGTGTTTACAGCGTGACGGGGTCCACTAGGACCAGAAAAACCACCCACACGGGTGGGTTTTAGTCAGTAAAAGTCTGACACGCCCTTCTACTCTTATGATAATTTGCGAAAAAAAATCGTTCAAGGCTTGCTGGAATTTTTTTACAGTTTTGGGTAGCTTATTCTGCAGGGGTCTGTTGATCGCTAACTGGCTCAACATCGTAACGGGATTTCTCTTTATCAGATAACAACTTCTTGCATCAACAGAACAGGACATGTACTGAATCAGCTATTTAAGAACCGACTTCAAATAGGACAAGGTTACTTCGACCGTATATATGTTTTTATTTTATAATTGTTCTAGGATAACTCGTCGTTTATGAACCGATTTTGATCATTCTTTTTTTGTTGGAAGGAAGATATTTCCACGGTGTTCCATGATAAGGAAATCAGGTTTGATGGTGAAAGACCAGAGAAATCAAGGGTAACTTTGAAAAATTGCAGGGGCGGCCAGTGCCTTCTTCTTTTAGTGGCTAGTGTTTTCTTCGTCTTCTTTTAGTGGTAGACTAGTTTTTTCATTAGGTACTTAAAAGCACTACAATTTGACAAAGGAATGATGAAGCCGGGAGCCGACGCGGAAACTCCTCAAAGATTCACGGCAGCTACCTTGTTTGTGCTTGTATTGATAAGATTCTTATACCTAGATGGGTTGTGACTGTCATTAAGGGGCTTATAATGAAGACAAAGGTCATTTCAGGGAACTCCTTAACGATTCACAGCAGCTACCTTGTGTTTGTGTTTGAATAATTTGTATTTATTAGAACCTTACACCTAAATGAGTTGTGACTGTCATTAAGGGGTTGATGATGAAGACAAAGGTCAGTTCAGGGAAGTTCTCAACGAATTCCTCAACAATTTACAGCATTGAAGTTTAACGTAGGACAACAGCTAACTACTCGTCATGCTGATGCGGCAAAAAAAAATCAAGAGGCCGAATTTAAGTTGCGTACCTAATCGTGTCATCCCTAGCAATGCTCACTGCGCACAGTCAACTACCAGAGAAATTTTATAAAAATTGGTTCAGTAGTTTGTTTTTATTGATCCCAAAATTACGGGTAAAGATACAAGTAAAGAAAAATGCGTTTGCTTGCTAGCCTATTCTATGCTCCAATGTGCATGGTCAATATGTCTTTGGTTTTTTTAATTAGTTTTTGTCACCGACTTCCGAAATTAGTGGAAATCCGTTGTTTCTTTTAGTAAAAAAGTTTTTTTTTCATAATCAGCTTATAAAGAACCCATTGCAGAGACATAATTATATTCTTTGTGAGATGATAAAGTTTAAAATCACTTAGTTTCGCAATGAAGAACCTATGTGTTTTCAAAGAAGGAAGTCCCATTAAGAAAAGAAATACCAATAACAACTTATATAAAAACCCATTTGTATATAATACGAATGTTCGGAACTTTTCGGAACTCATGCTATTACCGCTAGTAACGGGCCACCGCGTCCGTTTAACTTAAATTAATTTAAACTTCCAACCCTTTATCAGCTCGTAAACAATTATAAGTGTTGTATATAAACTGAGCAATGAATAAAATGTATTCAAGAGCAGTAGAGTAGTGGTGGCCTATTGGTATCGGCCGCAACTTACCAGTTATCTAGGTCTTACGTTCGAATCCCATCAGGCGCTTTATATTGTTTAAATATATTTTCATCACCACTGCTCTCAAAGCGGTAAAGGAAAACATTGTGAGGAAACTGGCATTTGCATTAGTCAATCTGATTGTCATTTCATAAATCCACTCATCTTACATATACAATATGTAAAGAAAACCCTGTCCGATCCGTGAAGGTGTTGTTAGGTATCGATAACTGATTCTAATAATGCCCACAAAGACAGGCAAAACTTAAAAAAAAATCCCCCTAAAAAAATAAATATTATTTCGCAAAAAGAGGTAACTTAACACATGTGCGGTAAGCAACCCCATTCCGCGGGCGGCGGGGGGCAGGGCACGCGGTACCTCTGACGTGGTCGCTTCGCTATTCGCTTATAATAATACAGGTGTTGTCACTTTTCTAGAAATTACCAAAGTTCGGGGAAGTTGGAATGAATTCCCCGGAAAAAAGGATTATTTCAAAATTCATTAGTATTGTTACTATGATGATTACGTAAAATTTTATATTATATTTGGTCAAGTGTTTACCTAACTTTTATTATCCTTATGGGTCGGACAGGGTTTTCTTTACATATTGTATATCAATAGCACAATAATTGAAAGTCATACCCGGCCGCATATAACATTATAATCTGTTGAATTGCTATAATAATCAAACTTGAGCAATTGGTGTTTATACATAGCAAAAAACTTCGAAGACATGTGACATCTATCAACCCGTACTGGGCCCGCGTGGTAGATTACGGCCCACTCCCTCTCACCGAGAAGAGACCTGTGTCCCAGGATTCTGAACATTATAGGCTGATTATGTTATGTAAAGAATAAATAGTGAATAAATTCATATACAACGTGTAACATAAAGGGTATATACATAACAAAGGCAGGGCATCTTTACATGATATCAAACGATATTGGAAGGGTTTTTTAATCCTATCTCTTTATGTTAGGAAGCTAAGAGGAAAAACACAGCCTGTGATAGGCTACTATCATACTAGTCGCACAGAGATATTGAAGACATTTATCGGATTTTGGCTAGTAACGTGACGGGTAACGAGTAGTTATTAACGTATGTAGTGTGCTGCCACGTTTGTTATGATTTTATTTTAAGAAACACACGAAACCGTAAATTTGGTACTAATTTTTTGAGTATTTTATTTTGAGTTGAAACCCTTCCGATATCGTTTGATATCATCTACAGATGCCTTGCCATTGGTATGTATATACCCTTTTTGTTACACGTTGTTTAGACAGATTGTTGCTGACAATACGACAATAAATTAAACATCGTGTACCTCAACACATTCTCAGTCTACCTACAAAAAATCATATAAATATGTCCATTACTTTAGTCACAGGAATTTATTTTTAATTATTCACATTTTCTACATGATGTACATGTTGATAAGGAAGCGCTTACAGGTTAATGACCGCCGCATCCTGCGGTACCAAACTTAAATAGTAATAGCGCGAAAAAAGCAAGTCAATGCAGGATCGCGCTGTCGCCGATCGGAGATCAGTGAACCAATATTTTTAAGGGATGTTCTATTCTGATTACAATTTTATGCGATTTAGTTTGTTTGAAATTTTATTTTTTTTTTTATTTTTGATGCTAGGTTTTTTTCTATGGTTTAGGATTATTCCTATGAACCAGCATTGTTCGTGTTTTCACCACCACTGTGTATATCTTATCAGTAATATTCACATATTTGATCTATTGCAGTTCTAAATGGAATAGATCGAGTATAGATCTAGAATATGTGAATATTGCATATTAAGTTTTTCTCACAATTGCATTATTAACCTGAGGGACAATTTTCGTAACTTTAAAAACACTCACTATCTGATCCCTGTTTCAATCTGTCAAACATACCTCTAATTTCCCAACTGTCAAGTTTTTGACAATGATTGTTGCTAAGAGGGGATTTTCAACTATTTTAAATACGGGAATTGTTCTTCTGATCCAATCGCATGGCCTGAAAACCCCTTGTTCAAAAACTAAACTAAATTTAAGTTCAGTGCAACTTGTGATTTCCACTTCATTAAGAAAAACACCGAAGATAACTACATAGGTACAAGTTCAAGTACAAGAGTTTCTCGGTGGTAGGCAACAACATCAGCTGCCGGCATAAGTTACCACCCACCAGACAAAGTCTTGCCGCCAAGCGATTCGTCGTGTTCTGGCATGATGTCTGGTGAAGCCGTACGGAGGACGGTCTGAGCAGTTGTGTTGCGATGTGAGCCGGGTACGATGTGCCTAATGTTGTTGTGTCGGGAGTGTGGTCGTGGAGGGTCTCCAGATCATCCTCTGGCGCAGCATCGTTGTTCGTGTTGTTGGGTTAAACATTGCATCACCTCGCTCAACTGCCGTCTTCCTTCCTATTCATTCAGTTTTTTTGAGTGAATAGGCTTAATAAGCTAGTGCGCTTTACCATCAACGATTGCATCACTGTTTACCATCAGGCGGGATTGCAGTCAAGCACTAGTTTATAACTAATAAAAAAAAAAAAGTTCTGTCTATTTCGTTACGAAAAACACCGAAGGTAAATTTGGCGTATTTTTAGTATAGTACTGGAAACATTCTGATAGTTCAATATATGTAGGTATTATGGTACATGGTATGACTTTTGTGTTGTATTAGGTGTACTATGTTTTATCTTTTAAGGCGGACAAGGTAATAAAATTGTAAATATCATATATCAGTATAGACAAAAGTAGCAGTGGGCTGGGCACATTGCCCGTAGGACCGATGCCCGATGGGGCCGACGGGTTCCCGAGTGGCGACCACGCACCGAAAGACGCAGCGTGGTTTGGCCCCCGACAAGGTGGACCGACGACCTGGTGTAGGTCGCGGGAAACCACTGGATGCCGGAGGCGCAGTACCGGTCGTCGCGCGGAACCTTGGGGGAGGCCTATGTCCAGCAGTGGAAGTCTTTCGGTTGAAATGATGATGATGATAGACAAAGGAGACATTTTTATACATAGGCCTATGATTCTACGTTATAAATAGTCTCAGTCATTGTCTTTTCAAAAAGAAATTCTGTTTTTCCATAAAAAAAAAACAACACGTAAGTACTTTCTTTGATAAAACAGACATAATTCAAGATATGTGTGCTACAGGGCGCCATATATAACGTAAACTGTCAGCTATCTAGATTATTACTGCATTTTTATCTGATCTACTTTGTGGGATGGAAGTTTTTTGGCCAAATATAATATTTTGGAGTAATAGAGTGGGGTACCACAAAGTTTGTAAGATTTTATGTCTGTGCTGTAATTTTAGGGTCCAACATGATTCTCACGAATCAAAAGTGTATTATGAAAATAGATATAAACACCAGAGTTGAAATTTAACGTTTTTTTTCAAGCCGCCAAGCGATTCGTCATGTTCTGGCATGATGTCTAGTGAAACTGTACGGAGGATGAGTCTGAGCAGCTGTGTTGCGATCTGTGTCGGGTACGATGCGCCAAATGTTGTTGTGTCGGGAGTTTGGTCGTAGAGGGTCTCCAGATCAACCTCCCTCTGGCGCAACATCGTTGGTCGTGTAATTTTTTTTTTTTTTTTTTACATATTATAAACTAGCGCTTGACCGCAATCCTGCCTGATGGTAAGCAGTGACGCAATCGTTGATGGTAAAGCGCACTAGTTTATTAAGAGCCTATTCACTCTAGCCTTGAAGACACTCAAATTGTAGTCCGACGGAAACACCGCCGCTGGCAAATTGTTCCAGTCCCTCGATGTACGCGGTATAAAGAGGAGGCGAAACGCTTCGTCCGGATCGTAGTGGTGTTAACAACGTAAGGGTGGAAACCAGCCGTACGACGGGTCGTCCGCTGGTGGAACGGAGATGGGGGAATTAAATCATGCAATTCCCTCGCACACTCCCCGAAATGCATCCTATAGAACACCGAAAGGCTGGCTACTCTACGCCTGTGCTCTAGGCTTTGGAGACCAACTCGAGTTAGATCAGGGTCACCAATCAGCCTCTTTGCACGTCTCTCCACTGAATCCAAAGTGGCCAGGTGACACTTGGCAGCACCAGCCCAAATGTGGCTGCAGTACTCCACACTCGAACGGACCTGTGCTTTGTATAACATTAGAAGCTGCCCAGGTGTGAAGTACTGCCGGACCTTTGCGATAACGCCAAGTTTCCTGGCAGCCACCTTGGCCTTGGACTCAATGAACTGCCCAAAGTTAAGGTTCGAGGAAATCTCAACTCCCAAAAGCTGAAGGCGGTCGAAACACTCCAAGGACACATTTCGAAAAGTAGGAGCCAAGGTGAACGGGCTCCTTATGGCGGTGAAAAGACACACCTGTGTTTTAGCGGCATTGAATGCTACAAGATTGGCATTGCTCCATTCGGAGACTGCCTGCAGTGCAACACTCGTTCGCTCAACCATGGCCTCTCTTTCGGACCGGATTGATTCCCTACTAGCCCGAGCATTCGGCAGGTATCTGTCTACAACTGTGCTGTCATCTGCATACCCATAGATACCGGGCATCAGCAGATCGTTAATATGCAGCAGGAACAGAGTTGCAGAGAGAACAGACCCCTGAGGAACACCGGCATTAGTTGACATGGGCTCAGAAGAGCACCCGTCGACTACAACTCGGAGGGACCGTTCAGTCAGGAAGTCTTTTACCCAGCCAGTCAGGCTAGGGGAAATGCCATACGCTGGAAGCTTACTCAAAAGGCCAGCGTGCCATACTCGGTCGAAGGCCTTCGAGACATCAAGGGAGACAGCAATCGCTTCCCCATTCTTATCGAGGGCCTCGCCCCACAAGTGAGTGGCATACACTAGTAGGTCCCCAGTTGACCGATTGCGGCGAAACCCGTACTGTCGGTCACTGAGGAGATCGTTACCTTCCAGGTATGCCAAGAGGCGCGAGTTCAATACACGCTCCATAATTTTGCAAAGTATGGAGGTGATCGAAATCGGCCGATAGTTGGCAGGATCGGCACGACTACCCTTCTTGGGCACGGGCTGCACGTTAGCAAGCTTCCAGGACTTGGGCACTATACCAGTACTAAATGAGAGGCGATACAAGCGCGTCAATACAGGAGACAACTCGGGCGCACATGCTTTAAGAACAATAGCTGGTATACCATCCGGACCACTAGCCTTATTCACGTCCAAACGACACAGTACTCTCAGAACCTCCTTGTTTCTAAACCTCAGGCATTGAAGCTCCGCAATGAGGTAAATTAGGTGGAGTAGCACTGCCAGTATCCAGACGCGAATTATGGGCAAAGAGAGAAGCAAAGAGACTTGCTTTCTCTCTCGCCGTATGAGCCAGTGTTCCATCAGGCCTAACCAGCGGAGGCAGTGAGGGCCGACAGAAGTTCGCCTCTACCGATTTGGCAAGGGACCAAAAAGATCTGCGACCGGATGGCTGCGCAGATAACTTGTTGCCAATATGGGTGATGCGGTCGAAGCGAGCCTTCTTGAGCGCCTTCTTGTAGGACTTGGCAGCACGGTTAAAGGCTCTCTTCTTTGAGCTTAGATCCTGAGCTCCGCGGTCACGAGCGTCAACCCAGGCGAGAAATGCCGTGTGCTTACGCTGTTCAGCTTGGACACAAACGGCATTGAACCATGGGCGAGCCGAGCCACCGACGGGCACGTCATTGAATGGGATAAAATACTCCATAGCTTGACGCACCACATCGGTTATAGCGTCCGCACAGCTCGACGGATTGTCAGAAGAGAAGCAGACCTGCTGCCAAGGATAAGACGCAAAGAAGTGGCGCATCTCATCCCAATCCGCTGACCTGTATCGCCACATTCGCCGTTCACCACTAGTCGTGATCTGGTGGGGAGAAGGACGATACAGACTTCACCAGACAGTGGTCTGAAGTTCCCAACGGTGAGGAAACTGTTACAACACATCTGTCCGGATCAGTGGTCAGCAGAAGGTCCAAACAATTGGGTTTAAGAATGCATCACCTCCTTGAACTGCCGTCTTCCTTTCAATTCACTCGGCGTTTTTGAGTAAATAGGCCCTTAATAATCTAGCGTGATTTACCATCAATGATTGTATCACTGCTTAACATCACGTGGGATTGCGGTCAAGCAGTAGTTTATATTAAAAAAATTACTTTCTATTGATCAAAATCGACCTCTCTTAAACATACTTCTTCGGATCTTAAAGATGATTAAAAAAGCAGGCTGTACTGTTATGAAAACTTTACTGTTATCTATCTATATAAATGAAAAATTAATGCTTTTATTTTGCAAAGCATTGATAAGATTATCATGAACTTTTTGTTGCCTATTATGGGGATATGACCGTTCCTACGTGGCGCTACAACGCATGCGGGGTGCAGCTTTTAGTAAAAATTGCACTATTTTTCTAGATGGATTGATTTGGCGCGTACAAAAGCCAACACAAAAGTACAATGGTACATTGATATGCCCTTTGTATACCATACGCGTTTTTGAATAACTATGGTTTATTCGCCGTGTTTAAGCTCGGCACGTGTCCTATGCGTTTACACGTTTACACGTCATCGCGCTAAGTAAATCGTGCCGTGTAGTTACCTATTTATCGGTTTTAGAAATTACTCCTGGAAGTGTAAAACGGAAAAAGAAAGAAATCACCGAAAAATGTCAACCCATACTTCCATACTAATATTATAAATGCGAAAGTATCTCTGTCTGTCTGTCTGTACGGCTTTCACGCCATAACTACTGAACCGATTGTAGTGAAATTTGGTACACAGATAGTCTAGAGCCTGAGAAAGGACATAGGCTATAAAACATCCCGCTATGACAAATAGGAGCAGAGCAGGAACAAAAAATGTTGCGGAAACGGGAGCAAACGCGGACGTACATATTGCTCTCATTATTTTAACAGGCGCTTATATCAACTGAGCTCTTTCGGTTCGAACCTTACGATGATGAAACCGCGGGGCTCAGCTATTATTTTATAAATCTATTAATTTCTACCAATATTAACTAAAAGTAGGTCGTAATTAAGAATACTACACATCTACGTAATATTTATACAACAATCTGAACATTGCGATTCCTAAATCTAGCCCAAGCTTTTAAACTGATTGAAAGTTCCTAAAAGCATCATGGAAAAATATCCTCCTCGTTTAATTTTACGAGTGGCTTTCTAGGTCTATTTATTCTATTGCTGCTGGCTTCAAAAATATCCCTCGTAAATTATACTTACTTGAATCTCGATTTTCATCTGACCTCGATATTTTTATTGAGATTTTTATTACTGAACTATGAACCGCGCGGTTTTGGTATAAAAGTATTCTAATCCAGCATCCAAATTGCTTTTTTTAAAACTTTAATCACTGTTTATGAATAAACCCCTTAAACACTGTGGTGTTTATTCATAAAGGATGATTTATGTTAAGTGACGTTAAAAGGTCAAAAATGTATGGTTAAAAAATCGCTAATCGACAACGTCTTACCGCCAAACGATTTGTCGTGTTCCGGCATGATGTCTGGTGAAGAAGTACGGAGGACGGGTCTGAGCAGTTGTGTTGCGATGTGTGGGGGGTACGATGCGCCAAATGTTGTTGTGTCGGAAGTTTGGTCGTGGAGAGTCTCCAGATCAATCTCCCTCTAGCACTGCATCGTTTGCTCCTGTTGGTCTTGCGTTTAACATTGCAATCACCTCGCTCAACTGCCGTCATCCATCCTATTCCTAAGTTTTTTAAATGAATAGGCTTAATAAACTAGTGCACTTTACCATCAACGATTGCATCACTGCTTATCATCAGGCGGGATTGCAGTCAAGCACTAAGTTATATTTATTAAAAAAAAAAAACTTTAAGTAACGTTTATGAATAGAGGGGTTTCTGTGTAAGCTTTACAAAGGTCTATTAAATTACCAATAGCCTCAAAAACTCCGAAATTATCCTTATTTGAACCTCAATTTTCACCTGACCTCGGAATTGGTAAAAAATCTCTTTTCGTAAACAAAATAACCCAAACCAATTTTATTATCCCAAAACCCACCCCATATCCCTTTATATCGCAAATTAAATTCGCCACTAGCCTAATACATGACTCACTATACACAGAGAATAATAAAGCTCAATTAATAAAGCTCAGTGTTTGGTTTCTCGTCGTCCAAGATACCACATTGTTTCAAGACTAAAGTCTTTGACCAGTGTGTGTTGCCAGTGATGACTTACAGAAATGAAACGTGGTCGCTCACAATGGGCCTCATACGATGGCTCAGAGTCACACAAAGGGAGATGGAAAGAGCTATGCTCGGAGTTTCTCTGCGTGATCGAATCAGAAATGAGAAGAACCAAAGTGACCGACATAGCTCTTCGAGTCGCTAAAATTAAATGGCAGTGAGCAGGGCACATTATCATAAACTATATGTATAGCGATATACAAGAAAATATCGCTTCTACAACGTTATTTTTACTTTAAATGAAACCTGAATACAGTTTGTTCAGAATAAGCAACTGAATCGATTCCAATCATTTTTGCACCATTCTATATTTTCACATTCTATATTTTATTCGTCACAGCTGGCGGTAGAATATTAATAGTACTAACACAGTGAGACATGCCCCCCCTCCTCCCTGCCCCATATATGGTCAATATGTTCAACTCACCGCTCACCCGCCCATATAGCGGCGCGGCGCGGTACGTTGACCATATTGACCATATTTTTATTGGGACAACCAAATAAGATAACAAGCTCAAATATTTGTGGTTTTTCATTAGGTATATCTTTTTGAAATTTTGTGCATAGATTGTTTACCTGGACACGCGTTTCAAGTAGAGGTTTCTGTTGTTTAGCTCGCCACCGACTTCTAGAGCCATGACAAAAGTAAAATATTTTTTTCCTTTTAAGTGTTTTTTTTAATTCGGTTTCTATTTTTTTGTAAAAAGTTTTTATTTTATGCTTTCAGCGTCTTAGTCGAAACGATCGATTCTAACATGGTAACACATGTTAGAATAAGTTAATAATAATAATAATCCCTATCTCAAAAACTACTGAACCGATTTTGATGAAACTTGAAATATTCCCTAAGTTGAATAATACCTAGTACAAAAAAAAAGAGTTACTTAAATCGGACTTGTACTTCCGGAAATATGCGCGCACAAACATAAAATTATACCTTTTGAAATTTGGCACATTTGTTCAGACGCTGATAAGACTAACATATACGAAAACTGGGCAGTTCTGAAAATATTACATACATACGGGTAGAATTGATAACCTGCTTTTTTTGAAGTCGGTTAATAACGTTGTATATATATAATGCTAGGGATTTACTACAGCTCACCCTAAGCTCATTTCACCTCACTTCTTAAGCCTATAAAGGTCCACTGCTGGGCAAAGGCCTCCCTCAAGGCTTTCATTACATTGGGTGGGTTTGCCATAAACCCCACGCTTGGCAGGCGGGTTGGGGATAGCAGTAGTTTGATATACCACAGGAGAAGCGCTGCTGCCCGCTTCCCTGGTAAGAGTTCCCTTGGTCGCCTCTTACGACACCCACGGGAGGATATAGGTATCACAGCTACCACACGGTGATATCAATTTATACAGAATCGAACGGCAGGTTGTATTTGGAATTATTATAATAAGGCACCTGAACAATGAGACGGAACTTTGCACGACCTTGTCTTAACCTTGCTAAACTTTATTTTCTCAAGCAAAGTTAAAAACTGCTCACGTAAGTTTTAGAAGTTTCTTTACATATGTTTATGTTTCAATTCCACCTTCTGAACTATATTTTTATTTTATTTTATAAACTGTTGTATTCATAATTATGTTTGATTTATACGATTTGAAAACAGCAGGTCGGAAAATTCGTCAGTCAGAAGATTTAACTTTTAAGAAAATTGTCAAAATTGTCCATATACCTATTCAAAATATTAAATAATCAAATCAAGAGAGATTTCCACATAATCAGCCTTTGCTTGCAATCATCAAATGACCTCTCCCACTTTGGGCGGAGTGAAAGGACATGTCAGACTTTTACTGAGTAAAACCAACCTGTGTTCCTTCACTCGACTGTGCGTCAGGGGCCACGAGATCTCTTTCGAACATTCCGTGGCTCTAGCAGCCACAGAATCAGCCGTCTGATGTTCCCTATACTGGGAAACACACCTGTAGCGGTACCTACAAACTGCCACATGCGAACAACGCGTCAACTGACGTCACCCGAATTCTACATCTCGCAATCAGAGTTTACCGTGCAATTAACATACATACAACTTCCCAATTTCAAGCATTGGGCAAGTGCCCGCCAGACATAACACCCGTCTGGTCAGAGGATCCTCCCTTTTCTATGGAGGATGAGTGAACTTTACTCCCTGTCCCTCATCCCTCCACACATCTACTCTTAGAAAAGGAGTGGGTAAGATTACCCACTCCTTCTCAAAAAGAGAGTAGAAGTGTGTCAGGTAGATATCTGGGATGTCAAAAAAGAGTTGAATACTCTTTATTATGTACACATATAAATTACAGAACGTTCGCTTCGAAATCGTTTTCCATCATGACTTGACCGGGGATCGAACCCGGGGCCTCCACGTCGCAGGCAGCCGTGTTGACCGCTGCGCCACGGAGGACGATACAAATAAATATCAAGATCCAATAGGTGGAGGATCAAGGCCACAATAGGTGGTCTTATTGTGTGTGAGTTAGTACCTAGTTTCAAATGAATCTACGACAATTTGTCAAAATCTATCAGTTAGGTAGTATATTTAAAAAAAATATTTCCCAGACTGTACAGCTGTAGTGATTTGCCTTTAAGATGCGTCTTACAGAACGTCACTCAAAACTCAAGCTTCACTTAAGTCTCGTTTGAAGCCTTTTCATTGGTTGAAACTAGTTTTAAATAATGCTTAAACAGAGATCAATGCTTGAGTTTCTTTCTGGAATACGGACCTAAGTTGGCAGAAAGTTGATAGGTCGCTCTGGGTGCGCCAGACTTTTTCAAGTGACGTCACGCGTGTGAGTTCTTCGTGAGTCTCCAAATGTTTCTTTAAGTGTATTGGCATTATTGATCGCTGTATAAACTAAGCGACCTTTACCTGCTTGACCTTTGACCTTTGTGAGATAGGTAGTAAAATGTATCTGGAGGAATCATTTTGTTCTTAAATGCTTTTGAGTCGTGACTACCTTTATGGCATCGCCGCACAACCTGTGTTACCATGGATTCATAACATGACTTTAATAATCTCCTTGCTATTAAAAACATACCGAATAGATTTTTATTTTTAAATAGTCGATATTTTAAAATAAATATCTGTTCGGTATGTTTTTATTTCGTAGGTACAATATCTAAGAAAAAGTTGCTAGAATAACATTGTGAAATTTTCACGACATATTATGACATTCCAAAAATGTAGGTAAACAAATACTAATTTATGGAAAAATAATTTAAACTACTACACAATAAAGTTTAGTAGACGTTACAACTTCGTCCTTTTTTTTGAATTTATTCGATTCGATTTTCATTTCATTCTGAAATCAACTTAAAAATCTAAATAAATTTGATACTTGTTCAACTTGAAAATAACAATTGAGGCCATGAGAACCATAGTGGCCTAACTCATTTTTTTACAATATTGAGTTTATGATTTTTTCCAGTTCAAATTGATCATTCTGATAGAACCATAGTGGCCTAAAAATGATACAACGAATTTTCACTAGATGGCAGCATAATCATTGTTATGGTTTTTAGCCTGTGATCTAAATTTGAAGTGCCATACTAGCCTAAGTAAGATAGGCCAGTAGGGTATAAGCAGTCTTTAACTTCACTGTCATGATGACATTAGTTAGGCTACTTTTTGACAGTCTGTGGATGACAAACGTCATTATTTTCGCGCTCATACGTGCTTGCTTTATCGTTCAGTAAATTATTTTTAATTGTTAATAAGTGGCTATTTGACAATATGGAAAACGACCGACAAGAATACAATGTGGATAACGAACTTCGAGGTATGTATTAGAGTATTCCATTGTATTGTATTGCAATAAACATGAAGTGTTATTTGTTAATAGTCTTATAAGAGTTTTCATTGTTTACAGAAATCTTTGGGTCTGAAGCAGAAGAAGATCCATTTCAAGACTCTGGTTCAGAATACCAGCCATCTGGACGTAATTCGACAGCATCTACTACTGATTTAATTGAGATTTTAGGTGACGAAAACCAATCCCCAAATAATGTAACTTCTGAAATTACTCCAGTTCAATGTAAACCTAGAAAAAGAGTGAGACAACCCAGCAAATGGAAGAAGAATGTGAGAAAGGAAAAGCGTTCAAGAGGTGAGGAATATATTAATGTTAAAGGTGTTCTAGTGCCACCAAAACAAATTGATTCTGCTCGTGAGTGTAATTGCCAACATAAGTGTCATGAAAAGATTCTGCCTGCTCAGCAAATAATTCTGTTCAACAGCTTTTATGCTTTGGGAAATTATAACTTGCAGACATCTTACCTTTTTTCTTTAATTAAGGTGATGCCAAAAAAGACATGCACTGCTTCTGCTGAATCTAGGCGTTCAAATTCAAGGGTGTATCAAGTTCTTAATGGTGATGGCTTGTATGTTACTGTATGCAAAACATTTTTTAAAAAGCTTTTTGGTGTCAGTGATGGCAGATTGTCTAGAGTTTTAAAAGATAAACTAGTTATTCCCACACCTCCCACAGATCTAAGAGGAAACCATGTGCCTTCAAATAAAACTCCAGAGAACAAAATACAAATTGTTAAAAACTTTATCAATAAATTTCCCAAATATGAGTCACATTATACCCTACACAAGAGCACAAATCGAATGTACTTAGCACCTGACTTGGGCTTGCCTAAACTGATTTCTTTATATAAAGAAGAAACACCACCTTCTGAACAAGTGTCAAATTTTATGTTTAGAAAAGTTTTTAATGAGCAATTCAACCTATCTTTTCATGCACCAATTACTGATTCCTGTAAAAAATGTGATAATTTTAAAATAAAAATAGAAGCTGAAGAATCATCTGTCAAAAAGGATGAACTTGATTCTCAAAGGAAACTACATCTCTTAAAGGCTGAATCTGCAAGAAATAATTTTAAGATAGATAAGAATAGAGCTGCAGATGATTCTGATTTAACAGTTATAGTATTTGATCTCATGAAAACTTTACCTACTCCTGTTATTTCTACAGGAATTTGCTATTATAAAAGACAGCTTTGGACTTACTGCCTGGGAATTCATAATGCTAATAATAATGAAGTAACCATGTATGTGTGGGATGAAACTATAGCTTCCAGGGGTCCTCAGGAGATTGGTTCCTGCTTATTGCGATTTATCAAAGAGAAAGTCAAGACTAAAAAGTTAATAATGTACTCAGACCAGTGCGGTGGTCAAAACAGAAATATTAAAATGGCTACTCTTTGCCAGTATATTGTTGCCCATCCAGATTACACAGTAGATAACATAGACCATAAGTTCTATGTTAGTGGGCACTCATACTTAGCATGTGACCAAGATTTTGGATTAGTGGAGAAAAAGAAAAAGTTTTTCAAAAATATTTATTTACCGGATGACTGGACTACTGTTATTAAGGCAGCTAGGGACAGGAACCCATTTGATGTTATAAAAATGACAAAAGATGACTTTATTTCAACAAAAAAGCTGGAGAATAACATTACCAACAGGAAGATAACTGCTGAAAAATCAAAGGTTCAGTGGCTCAGCATGCAGTGGCTCTTGTTTAATAAAATGCATCCATTTAAATTATTTTTTAAGTATTCTAATAATGAAGAAGTTTTATTTGAAAATGTAGATTTAAAGAAAAGGGGCTCTACAGATTTGACTGGTATTAAGCTGGATCCTCTATACCCTGATGGAAAACCCATAAGTTGTGAGAAAAAAAAGGACTTATTAGATCTTTTGCCTTTTATACCTCCAGTGCATCACAGCTTTTATACCAGTATCAAAGATAGTGTGTCGGTAAGAAATGTCATAGATGTTGAGGATAACATTGATAGTTACTAAGAATACCTTTATTGTTATTGCTGTTGATGTTGCTTTTTTTATTAAGTGTTTTTTTAATAAACAATTGGCCTAACAACCATTTTTTTTTTCTAACCTTTTGCCAAAAACCTAGTGCCAAAGTGGCCTATCTGTGTATAAAATGTAGAAAAATAGCAAAAAAGCTATTTTCTCACTATTAAAATCATAAATTGGAACATTAATAGGTCAAATAAAACATAAAAGTAATAAAAAGTATGTATTCATAAGAGTGCTAGTTGATTAAAAAAATACTGTTTCTATTTTCTATGGTACTCAAAAAGCTTGTCCATTGAATTAGGCCACTATGGTTCTCATGGCCTCAATTTGAAATATAAATAAAATTTGAATATGTAGATACGCTTGTGGGTCTAGAATTGTGTACTGAATATATATTTACACTTTAAGCGTGAACATCCTTGCTATCTAGTATATACAGGACTAGATTCAAAAGACTAATCAAATTAAGGGTGGTGTAGTGACCATCAGACTGACCAATTTTCTCCAAGGGATCAAAATCGCAATTGAGGATAAAAATTCAGCGGTAGCTATCATACATATAGGCCGGGTGGGTATTGAGTTTTCTATGGGATGGTATAAAAAGTACAACATTGGTCCCATGCAGAAAGTAGTTTTATTGTTTGTATAATATTTGGTTGGAATTTTAAAATTAATCGTATATTATATTATAATGTTGGCAGCTGGGAGCGTCATTCGCTAGTAACCCATAACTACGCAACTAGGATGGTGTCAGCAGGTAAATTTAATGTATCAAGTAAGGTAAGTTACATTAAAATTATCTAATGAATACCGAACGCTGGACAAAAGAGTACCATACTGGCTCAACAAATGGCCTGCTGACATAAGAGGTTAGAAAACAAAAGGAAAACTTGCCAGATTACTTTAAATGTTCTTACTCAGTAGTGTGTAAGCGATTCTGTAAAACCTAATATCTGTAAATAATGTAACTTCTTTGCTAGATACTAATTTAAATGTCCGCGCTAGTAATAATTAATTATTTTTAATACATTGTTTGGTTTCGTTCCACAGACAAACCGTGAAAACGAGCTTAAGAAAAAAAAATAATTATACTACGATGTTACATCCGAAGAGATTCAATGTAACCATGTAGTCCGTTCTTCATTGTACTGCATCGTCACACAGTTTAGAAAAAAAGGTTCGTTTTTTCTTGTCTCTGTCTAGTGTCACTTTGAGTTTCATTCGTTTTTCGTGTGCAGCATCGTCAACATCTATCCATTCGCGTTTTATCGAAAGTGCATATAAATCTTATATTCTGCGTGCATCATGAGAAAAGGGGAAAGGAAAGAGTGTGAAATTCACTTAGGTAAGTTCTTTTAACCATAATAACACAAAAAATCTAGACGTTGGCGTTGGTATATCTGCGTTTCTCGCAAAAACACGACAACGTCTTAATGAAGCCAGTCTAACCTAAATATTTCAGTACACAACAATCAGCCTTAATTTGTACGTAAATTTTAATTCAACCTAAAAGCGTGGTACATATGAAAATTGGTACAATGTCGGAGTGACCCCAGAGGCTCATTCATCAAACCAGGCATAATCTTGTTTCCATCCCAACACGGGCACATTGAACGATATTTTTTATTCATTCGTTCGTTCGCTTTTATTTTGTAGATCACCAAAACATTCATTTATTTCCGCACGCTTTGAGTGAATTGTTCGAGAAGCTTTGCCTGTATATTTATATTATGTCGCATTAAGTCATCAAATAAGCTTTTGTTACCGAAAAATGTTTTTAACAGCAAAAAATATATTAATGCAAGTGAGTTTTATGGTGGTACGAAACAATAGACCTTCTAGTGATGTATGACCTATTGTTATTTGAGTGTGTGATTTGACAGCTTTTATCCATACTAATATTATAAATGCGAAAGTAACTCTGTCTGTCTGTCTATCTGTCTGTCTGTTACGCTTTCCCGCTTATTCTCTCAACCGATTTTGATGAAATTTGGCACAGACAATCTTTAGACCCTGAGAAAGAACATAGGCTACCTTTTATCCTGGAAAAATTTGATGTTCCCGAGGGAAATCTAAAAAGCGCGATATAACCGAACTCCACGCGGGTGAAGCCGCGGGCGGAAAGCTACTTTTATCATAAAAGCATAATTCTGAATAATTTCATTACATGAGATTCTTGGGGGCATTGCCATGATCCCCATGCTTTGCAGGCGGGTTGGGGATCACAGTAATTTGTTATTCCACAGAGAAGCGCTGCTGTTCGCTTCCCTGGTGAGACTTCCCTTAGTCGCCTCTTACGACACCCACGGGAGGATATGTGTTGGTACTATTCTATGCCTGGTACCCCACGGGACATGAGATTAAATAATAAATAAATTAGGATCTAGTGAAGGCTGTAAGAACCAGTTAGATGCGAGAAGCCCAGGGCTGATCGAAGTAGAGGTCATAATGTATGTCTGTAGTCTGAACGATGATTATGAGATGATTTTGTGAATGTGTAGGAACCATATTATGAATAACATTCACTCTGATTGGTATTTTTGATTTTGATTTTGGTATACCTAAGTCAAGCTACCCAATGATATTTTCCAAGTCCCAATGCTTGGTGATGGTATACTGATATTTCTTCGATAGCTAGACTGCGTTTCTTAGGCGTGTCTTCTGGAAAACTCGGTAGAATCCCCACGAACCTTCACACCTGGGCAGCTTCTAATGTTATACAAAGCACAGGTCCGTTCGTGTGTGGAGTACTGCAGCCACATTTGGGCTGGTGCTGCCAAGTGTCACCTGGCCACTTTGAATTCAGTGGAGAGACGTGCAAAGAGGCTGATTGGTGACCCTGATCTAACTCGAGTTGGTCTCCAAAGCTGTAGAGCACAGGCGTAGAGTAGCCAGCCTTTCGGTGTTCTATAGGATGCATTTCGGGGAGTGTGCGAGGGAATTGCATGATTTAATTCCCCCATCTCCGTTCCACCAGCGGACGACCCGTCGTATGGCTGGTTTCCACCCTTACGTTGTTAACAACACTACGATCCGGACGAAGCGGTTCGCCACCTCCTTTATACCGCGTACATCGAGGGACTGGAACAATTTTCCAGCGGTGGTGTTTCCGTCGGACTACAATTTGAGTGTCTTCAAGGCTAGAGTGAATAGGCTCTTAATAAACTAGTGCGCTTTACCATCAACGATTGCGTCACTGCTTACCATCAGGCAGGATTGCGGTCAAGCGCTGGTTTATAATACGTAAAAAAAAAAGAACCCCAAGCACATACAAATGAGACAAGGGTGGACTTACGGGATTCCCAGCGCTGCACTCTCTGGGTTGTGATGGAGGCCTCCACAGATGTTCACTTGGTCACTTTGTTGGTGGTTTCAAGGGGTAATTATCGATTTATAGAATTTTTATGATAAGCCGGCCGGCGCACATGGTGAACTTTTTTCGATGATGTAGAAGAGAGTGAGTGAAGTTATTCGTGAGCGCTGAATGTGAATGAATGGGAAGGAGCCAGGAAATTTGAATGTGGTTGATATAAGAATGGGTGCATGCTTTAACACCTAAGCTACCGCCACTGCCAAGTTCCTTGAGATGAGACAATAAGTATCCAGTATCAATAAGGCCGAAAGTTGCACCTCTGCTGAAGCTTTGAAGTAGCAGCCCAGGCTCCGCCATCACCTCCTGTTGTAGTTATGGCTTATTTACAGCAGAGGACGTAGTTCAGTTGAAATAATGATAATAATATGTATTTTTTTATGATAACAAATAGCGCTATAAAATTAATTTTCATTATCATCATCATTATTTCAGCCGAAGGACGTCCACTTCTGGACATGGGCCTCCCCCAAGGTTCTCCACGACGACCTGTCCTGCGCTCCCCGCATCTAGCGGTTTCCCGCGACCTTCACCAGGTCGTCGGTCCACCTTGTCGGGGGCCTACCCACGCTGCGTCTTCCGGTGCGTAGCCGCCACTCGAGAATTTAATTTTATCGTAAGTTAATTTTATCGTAGCCTAACTCAGTACTACAGCTGCCATCTTGTTTTTTTTTAATACAAATTGACATTTTACAAAACAATTGCACAAATATTTACCAACAACGTCCCCTTGTCAACATTATTCGAGCGCCATAAGATAGCAGCGTAACTTTATGTAGTGTTTATACTTTCAATATTAAAAGAAACACAGCACTTTTAAAAGAAATGCACGAACTGGCACAATAGACCCGTATTCAAATAAAACCTTATTTCGCTTTTAGCTACTTAAAAAAAATGGGGTCAGCATTTAAATATCCTGCCCGGGCTATTCCCAAATGCATATAAATCACGTAGAATAACCGTCTCTCGGACGCTGTTTTTATTGTATTTCTAATTTCATTACCCCGAAAACACTGTTTAATTCTTGAGACGGTCTGTTTTAAAATGTTTAAATCACGACACGAACACTGTGTCTGCACAGTATGATAGATGGAAAATAGGGATTTATTTCTTAAAGACGTTAAATTACTTCAGAAGAAAAATGATGTAGTCACCTTTTGTAATAAGATACTTTAAGATTCACTTGGGTACCTACTTAGGTACAATTTTGTATTCATCTGTTTTTGAGATTCTGAAGATTATAGTGAGATTTTTAATTCGAGACAGTACCTATAATGACATTTCTTTTATTACCTTTAGAAAACGCTTGTTTGAAAGATTACATTGTTGTATTCACACAATTTTTACAAATATACTACTACTATATACACAAATATACTACTACTACTTTTTATTATACAAAATTCATATTTTGTATAATAACAGATAATACAACTAGTAAAATCTTTCAAACAAGCGTTTTCTCAAGGTTTAACTACAGGCATAAAGGGCCCAACCGGTAAAGCCAAATGCAGTGCTGGTATCAGATAACGCACCGTACCATTAAAGAAAAGCCGAGCGTATCCCTACTTCAAACTGGCGGAAGGCTGATATTAATCAGTGGTTGGATGAAAAACAATTTCAATATCAGCCTACAATGATAATGGCTCTGTTAATAGAAATAAAAAGTTACAAAAATCTAAATATGTGTAAAAGTAGGCCGCTGAATACGGTTTCACAATCCTGCGTCTGCCTCCCTGTCACTGTGAGCTCAACCCAATAGAGTTAGTTTGGGCTCAAGTAAAGGGGTACGTCTCCAGGAAGAATAAAACTTTTAAAATAAAAGACCTAAACAAAATATTTGAAGAAGGCCTGAAGGAAGTGACACCTGAAAATTGAAGACAGTGTATCAAACATGCCATAAAAGTTAAAGACAAAATGTGTCAACTCGATCACATCATAGATGAATATGTATATTCATTCGTTATAAATGTAACTGGTATTTTCTGTATCTAATCTGGAATCAGATTCCGATTCTGAATATACCGAATCAGAATCGGAGTCGTAATCAATAGCAACCGTAAATAATAAAAACGTATAAAAAAACTTGTATTGTTTTACTTAATTCCTCTGAATATCTAAACATTTTTTCACATGTTGTAGTGAGCAATTTTAATATGCTGGTAAGGTCCATATTTCTACAATTATAGTATTTAATACGGTATGTATTAGATACTAGCGGCCGCCTGGGACTTCGTTCGCGTGTAATTAGTTAATATGCTCCACTCCTATTGGTCGCAGCGTGATGTTATATAGCCTTAAGCCTTCATAAATTAATGGGCTATCTAACGCAAAAAGAATTTTTCAAATCGGACCAGTAATTCCTGAGATTCAATCGACAGTCAATCGGTTTATTTCGGTTTATAACGTTACAATATTTATATATTACTTGAATACTTCCAGTTTACAAAGGGATGTGCTAGTCTCATAAAAAAAAAAAAACTGGCTGACTGTGTAGGTGAAACCCATTTAGTGGAATTAAAACATCAAAAAATATTTTACCAAAAGCACTTAGCTATCCAAATACTGAACTCAGTAAACACTTAACCTATTTTCAATGCATAATATTAAGCTCATCGAGAAATCACTTCATCTCTTTAATTGCTTGAACTTTATCAGTCCTTTTTAACGATGCGGCCATAGGGTTTTTAATGGACTTTTCTGTGGCTAATTATCGAAAGCCACGCGAATTAAATGTTTATGGATAACTTATTGCACCGTTCTCTTAATAATTATGACTGGAATGGATATTATGGTAATAGTGTCGCATGGACTTTTTGTCTTCAATTAGATTGTTTTAAAAAGGGATTATCTGCTATGTGGAATTAAAGGCTGTGTTTTTGTTGCTTGATTCAAATCGGTGTTACAATCTCTTTTGTTAAAGGCTTCTTATACCTATTCTTCTTAGAACCGTAGATATTATGTAATATTATTTAATCATGGCGATTAATTTTACTGTAAAGTAGATATTATAATTTTTTAATCACACATTTTATTTTTTTTTAACAATAAACATATAAACAACAATTTAGAGTTTTAAAACTTTAAAATGTTTGTTTTCATGAAAATAGGGCACTGTATCTGAACTAAATAACGTTAACTTTTGACCAACCAACTTACTTTATTATTATTATTGTCATTAGGTAGGGAGTTTTGACGGGAAGCTAAGATGAGTGTCGCGCGCATTTTTCAATGGTATCTTAAAATTATATTGTCGTTTACTAAATAAAAGCGCGTGATTTATGTAGTAAAAAGTGCATTCAGTAAATAATTCATAAAGAACATTGAGATATCGCAGTATAGTGGCCACGTCATGACTTTCCCTTAAACCTCCCTCATAGACGGTTCACGTGGCCGTCTTTTTCGACTGACATTTGCGATATCCGCCATTTGCCATCGGCCGTTGATCAAGAGTTGAGGTTGAAACTCACCTTGAAAAAAGAAGAAGTATTATTATTGACGCAGGTTGTGTCAAATGACTAGTTATCGTAACATACGTACGTCAAATAGAAAAGAGAATGTAATCGTAATTATTTGACGCACAAGTCAAGAGCATGTTTTGTTATTGCAATTTAAAACATTTTATTATAGTTATTACAATTTTTGACGTAAACGTGCAAGCCAAGTGGACGCAAAACAAACCGAGTACTAGCTTGTTGCGTTTTCACGCTCAAATATCTGAAGGGATTTTAAGGGGTTCGATCCCCGCCAGGTCATGGTGGAAAACGATATTTTCCTGATTGGCCTGGGTCTTGGGTGTTTACCTATAGTATATATTATAAATATGGTATCGTTGAGTTAGTATCCCATAACGCAAGTCATGAACTTACTTTGGGGCTAGCCCAATCTGTGTGATTTGTCCGTGAAAAAAAAAAATTGGCACATGAGTACACTATGACCGGAAGAAGGAAACATACTTTCATCCTGAATCGCAGACGAAGATGCGGGCAAAAGCTAGTGTTGTAATAAACCCCACGGAGACACTTTATCGAAGCCCTTTTGAGATACATTTAAACTATTTCTATAGAGACGAGATCAGTTCTATGGAAGGACACCTCAAAGCTGCCAGGATCTTGTATTCAAAAGATCTCTGACAGATCGGCCAAATGAGTTTTCCGAAGAACAAGGACCTTCTGAGATTGGAATTGAGGACATTTAATGAGTATCGTAGAAATAAAACCAAGTTTAAAGTTTATTCCACTTTTACGAGAACGTAGTAAAGGAATTGAAATGCACTCACATTTAATGTTAAAGTTAAAATAATCAGTTATTTAGTCTTGTTTACTATCAAGTGAACGTACGAACGGTAAAACTGTGGTTTAATTTACTTGATCCGTGCTTGTTCACTCCATTTTTTATTGTCTTTATTTTATTTTTTTATTACTTTTATGTGTCTGTATGTGTAACTGAATATAGTTTGTTCAGAATAAGCAACTGAATGGATTCCAATCATTTTTACACCATTTTTTGTTTTTTCCCAAATACATTTAGAAATGATTGCAGTGTGGTTACCGAGTGCACACGTTCAGTTTACGGTAGATCCATAGTGCTTGGCGCGTGCACATACCCGCGCAACAGATGATGCCATGCCACAGATTGTGTGGCTGACGCCAGAGGCCAATGCACCGCTCGCCTACAGGAGCGGAGCGTGGACCATATTTTTGATGGGACAACCAGGTAAGAAAACAAGCTCATAACTTTGTGGTTTTTCATTATAACTTTTTTAAATTTTGTACATAGATTCTTTACATAAAAATACTAGCCACTATAACTTTGTATAGGTTCATCTGGATGGTACACATAATATTATGCCCATGAAAATATTCATTTTTATGGAAAAAAAGTTTTGATAGAGGCTGCATTAATAAAAATAAGATTTTAGTTAAATTTCCTCTTCACGTTGCTCGCGCTAACACGACTGAATTTGAAATCATGTTGGCTTCAATCTTTGCCACTTCCAAGGCGTTCTCACTGGTAAAATCAATAGTCATTTATTTAAATTGGGCTAAGAATTAGCACTTTTCGAACATCAAACTTACAGAGACAGTCCCCCAAAACGAATGCCTTTCACCAATCCTAGTGCTTTTTGGGAAGAAGAAGTGACGAAAAAACGAAACTCTTCGGCAACACAGCTGTCGAGAGGATCTGCACACAACATCATATTCGAATCCGAGAATTAATGTCAATTTTAAATAGGCAATCGTAGAACTATTTATTCGAATTTAGAATGTAACGGCGCCTGCGCGCCAATATGCGAACAACCCGTCATACTGACGTCACGCGAATCCTGCATATCACAATCAGAATTTTCTGTGCAACTAGCACGCATACATGCTCGCGACATCAACCGGTGGTCAAAGTGGCCCGCCAGATAATCCCAGTCTGGTCGGAGAATCCTCTCTTTTCTATAGATCGCACCTTTAGAATGAAAGAGACTTAACTCAAAAAAGCAAGTTTTTGGGAAATGCCGAATAAAGTTTCATAATGTTACAATATTTTTAGAAAAGGGAGATTAACCGGTTGCAATTTCATTAAAGTCATATTATTTTAACTTTATATCCTACTTTACTTATCTACCAACACGAATTTAATTTAAAAAAATAATTAAAACAATTAATAATATTTTTTTCTTAATTTATACAAAAACAGTGCTTATTTAGGTCTTTGTTTGTCTGAAACCATTGTTTTTTAAAAGACCTTTTATTATTTGGGTCTCTCTAGTTCTGAATCTCTGGAATGAAGTCTGGTTTCATTCCCAAATAAGTCACTGTATTAATAATTTTTTAGATAGTTTTAAGGAAACTTTTATGTTCAGTACACAAAAAAACTACCTACTAAGGTATTAAAAAGTTTTACTATAAAAGTAAACCGACAAAAGACTTTACTGCTTACAAATTGTACAACTGTATGTCGTAAAGAAAAGTAAACCTAAATAAAAAATGTGAAAATAAATGAATAACCAAATGCTATTCAGTCTTCTTTGATAGTATTTCAAACAATGAAGTCACATTATTTAAAACTATTGAAATATAAAATTTAAAGAAAAAAATATAAAGTATATAATTATACAAATCTGCATAATAACCAGGTATGTATTAAGTTTTTATCAACAAGATCGTGTAAGTCTTCTTATGTTCGCTTAGCTCTAGTCTTTGTAAATATTCTTTGGTTAGCATTATATCTTCTGGTTTGACCATTTTCTTCCGTTTATTTCTCATATTGATCATGGTGAACTTACTTTGAGTGTACGAGGTTTTACAGTAAAATTCAAACTTTTCTGCATTACAAAATTCCAAAACCTTGACATTGGTCCATATCATTTTGGTTGTATGTTCATATTTATTGTATTTATATCCCCATTTTTCTTGTAGGACCTTTAATTCGCTGAAAAACGCGTATATCAACGGTATCACATAAATAGTTTTACCATTTTTAGGCGAGTTCTTAATTAACGTAACATAGGTATTGGTAGAGGGTGTTTATTTATTAGCCCAGACATTTTATTTCTCTTAATCTCCTTTTCAATAGGGCTATGATGAACATTATCCCCTTCATTCTGGATATGCCCTTTAATTAGATATTCTTGAGTAATTGTATGAATAATTTAAAAATAGATAACAAAGCAATATATTTATTTTTATTTTATCCGGAATATTTATCCTGATTGAACGGTGCCTTCGAGTTATTGTCGACGTATGCACTGGAGCTCATGTGGACCAATGTGTTCCTCAGGGGTCTGTTCTCTCTGTAAATCTGTTCCCGCTGCATATTAACGATCTGCTGATGCGCGGTATCTATGGGTATGCAGATGACACCACAGTTGTGGAGAGATACTTGTCGGATGCTCAGGCTAGTAAGGAATCAATCCGGTCGAGCATTCATGCCGCCAAGACACTAGCGTGTCTATTCACCGCCATAAGAAACCCGTTCACCTTGGCTCCTACTTTTCGGAGTGTATCCTTGGAGTGAACCGACCCCCTTAGAAATAACTATATACTACAAATATAACTATTACCTACGTTACGGTATGTCCATAATTCATTAACGTTATCTTTATTTTTTACGCTTTTGAACTGTTGCTTTTTTAACATTTTTACTATTGTAAAATTAAGACAATTTAGTTTAGATAAATAAAATAGATGATATTGGAGACATATCATGTGGGACACTGCATAACAGCCTGCAAATCGTCCATGTTATCGACATCGACTGCGCAAATGTTACTTTCATTTATATTCCGACGATCAAGACGTTTTTCTTCACGACACAGAACCTTTTCTTTCTAATGATAATCATAATTATATTTCTTTAACTGCCACCTTGCGAATAAGAGTAGCTAGTTCATAATCTAAGCAGAAGTCGCACTTCTTCTATCTTTTTTGGTTGCAAAAAACCTATATTGTAAAGATTCCGTAATAGGTACAACCAACAGTCACATACTGGTTTTCCTTCTTCTTTCTGAGATTTATCGAAATCTCTACAGAGGTCCATAATCGCCTGTCCCTGAAAGTTGTAGCTCACAAATAATGAGACTCTATTCTTCTCCTCTCTATCCGGAGTTTTCTTCCAAAGTGCTTACCTCTAAAGTCTTTACTTACGAAACCTTCGGGTCAGTTTTCTTTTTAACAGTTCTGATTTGACGGTCACATATCCCTTGCATATTAGTAAAGAACGTCTTACAGGTATAATTTATTATGAAATAGAATGCATTATTTATTAGTCTGGGTTTAGCGGCGTTAGTATATTTGCATCTAGGCTTAATTATGTAAAGTCTATGCAGTTCGATGTTGCAAAGAGAGCGATATGTTTCAAATAATTTATTTCTATCGGAACCATCTACATTCTCAGAACATTGGTGTCTACATTTACATGCATCTTTAACTATACGGGCCTGTGCTTCCTTTTTGGTCATCATAGAAACGTCGGCTTTCCAGGATTCCTTAAAATTTTGTTACAATTAGCTTCCATTTTGATGGATTTCGAGTGGGCTTTCTTCAGATCTTCTGGGAACTTCCACGACAGAATTGGCGAACAGGTGTTATTAGATGCTACGGTGTTGGACGAAGGTGAAGAACTGGAGCTAGTGCTTGATAAGTAAGTAGTATTTCTAAGATTGGACCTAGAGGTATCTACAGTATAGGTTGGGTCTGAGTCACTTATATCCACATCGCTTTCATCTGAGTTCATAGGTGGCTGGCGGTAGCTTTGTTCAACAGATGTAGTTCTGCTTGCAATATGACCGGCTAAATTAGATGTTGATGGCCCATCTATGAAATGGTCATTTGCTTTACATAAACAAGAACTGCTGCTGGAACTGGAAGAGGATGATGATGGTAATCTACTAGAATTATAAGATGAGCTACTGGTATTAGAGGAAAAATTTACAAATGTTATATGACACATTTAACAAGACAACAAAACGATTTGGTATCTAGGAAGACCCATGTCTAAAATAGTCTGTGAAAATATAATCATATTTATTACAAGAGGAGCATAATCATAAATCAGCTTTTATCATAAACACTAGTTTCGTAATGACATAGACCAAATGATGATTGCGTCTTTAATTCGTATCTTTTTTTAATCAAAGACTGACTCAATGACAAATAAGTCATTGCTGTTTAGAGACAATTTATTATGAAATAGACTCAACAACAAATAGGTCTCTACTTTACCCAAAATAGTTACATCCACATACCTTAATTTTTGGTCTTGTAGCGTTCTAATCAGGCCTAGGTCTCCACAGTAATAAAAAAGTAACGACCTGCGCATGACACTCGCGGCACATTACTGCTTGTGACTCTCTCGAATTGAACAGGAGCGGATGGAGAGGACAGAGTGAAAGAGACCGAAGTATAAGTTTGTGCCTTTCTACGCCATATTAAGTCTCTGTTTTATTAACAGCCGATGAAGAGGGTCATGCAAGGTAATTTTATGAGTTAACATTGAAATCTCCAAATTTTGAATTAGGTCTCTATTGTTCTAAAGGTGCGAGATGATGAGTGAGCGTTACACGCTGCTCCTCATACCTACACAAGAACATTCGTATCTGGAATTGAATACGGATCCAAAATTTAGTTTCAGATTGTATGCAGTGTAGAACTGCTCTTGGAGTAGGCTATATTAAAGACTAGCCACCGAAAGCGACTTCGTTCGCGTGGATTTAATGATGCTCCGCTCCTAGTGATCGCAACGTGATGTTAAATAGCCTAAAGCCTTCCTGGATTAATGGGCTATCCAACGCAAAAAGAATTTTTCAAATCAGACCAGGAGTTTCTGAGATTAGCGCGTTCAAACAAACAAACTCTTCGGCTTCATATATTAGTATAGATAAACTCATAATACAAGGTTCAACATCATATGTATGTATAAAAATCTCAATAAAACTTTTAAATTACTCACGTGTAATTAAACCGGCAGAGATCCGAATCGTTCGCCGGCGGTGCAGGCACGGCAGCCCAATGCACGGCCCGGCCACCGCTGGTGACTGCGGCTAGTAACCGCTGCCGACAACCGCACGATGACCAGACGCTTGCACTCGCTATGCCGCCCGCCTGATGGAATTAATGGTGAGGTTGGTGACAAATGACAAGTTAAAATTGGGATATTGAAATAACTTTTTTGATGGTGAAATTAATTCGTGCCTTGAATGGCTGATGAACGGGTATATATGTTGGGAAACATAAAGGGGTTACAGCATCTTTAGAATAAGGACATCTATTTAGTTATAGGACAGAATAACACAATGTGTAAAATAGTGTAATTCTGCTGTTTTTTTTTTTTTGCACGTAGGTTTTTGTGCGTGACTTAAAGAGCTGTCAATCAAGTAGGGATCTTAAACATGAGACAGTACAAAAAAAAACGTAGTTAATTGTGCTTTCAAATAAGCTCTTCAAAATGTGTCCTTGAAGATACAGAAAATAATTTATCTTTTTTTTATTTTGTATTTAGTATCTTACATTTCTGCAATTTTTAAAAATATGAGAATCTTTTATTACTGTAAATACACAAATTAAAAAAATTACATTATTATTAATTGAAACTATACTCCATTTATTATAACATTAGAAAAAAGAGGCTCGCAGAAGCAGGAGTACAAAACCTTTTATTTTGAAGTCAAGTTCGAACAATTTTAACAAATAATGTATGTGATTTTAATGTAAGTGTATGACTTCTATGTATGGCAAAGCGTATTCTATGTATCTACTCATGACGATGCTTGGAATAGATACATGAAATGAAAAAAAATAGTAACAATCAGTTTATTAAAAACTATTATTTAAGGCTATTAAATAAGGGAAAAGGTTTTGCCACCTTAATGATATAATTAATGGATGTGATAGATATGTGAATTCTTTATTCATCATCCTCTGATGATGATGAAGAAGATTCACCAACGTTAATAATGAATCTTTCTACAACATTATCCATTATACCATCAAGTTGGCAAAATCTTTCCTCTTCTTTAATCGTATGAGCAATGCAAGATTGCCATTTCTCTGCAGTTATATTTGTGAGTGCTTGAGGGAGCAACTGCTTCACTTCCTCTAATTTAAAACATTTATTGTTTTGTGCTACATATCCCTTCACTTGAGCCCATACTAATTCGATTGGGTTGAGCTCGCAGTGGTAAGGTGGGAGGCGCAACACTAACACATTTTTTTCTTTAGCCATCTCATCTACTACAAACTTTTGGTACAAATGTTTTACTTGTTTCACTTTCTCTAATAAAGTGGCCCTAAGGTCTTTTTCCTCAAAAGGAATACTTTTGTTTTTCAGCCACTCCTGAATATCTGCCTTTCGTGTGGCTGTAGTTGGCAGCTTCTCCACTTTTCTTGAATGATATGGCGCATTATCCATAACAATAACTGAACCACTCTCGATTTTAGATAATATTAGTTTGAACCACTTTTCAAAATTGTGTGCATCCATTTCAGAATGGTAGTCTCCATCACACTTTTTGGCTTCAAATATTAGTTCACCATCCATTAAAAACCCATCTGTTGATCCTGTGAAATGAAATAAAAACAAATCAATAATTGTGTACCGGTGGCATAGAATACTTGATTGCTGGAAATAGATTTTAACCTTTAAATAGCAACCGAAATTAATTGCATCATTAATGTCCTTGAACAGATGATTCTAAAACCATAAACATCTTTCTCCGAGGGAAAGTATTAAGACTTAACCAGTTTTAGTGACCGAAAATGCAGTGGTCATTTTATTAATGTTTTGGTAATGTGACAATTGTTAATGAATTAAAAATAAAATAAAAGTTTTACCAATATGGCCAATGATAAGACGTTTCCCTTTTCCAGTTGGGTTCTTTAAACCAGTTGATAAGCCTGCTCGGTGTGCTTCCTTTGAAGACTTAATAGTGGTGTCTTGCCATACCTTGCTTTTTGTGTGTCCTGTTTGTATAATTAAAGTTGTAGATGTAAATGCAATATTAATTCAACTTATGTTGAACTAATAATACTTCACTGTATTGTTTTGCATAAAGGAGGTTTTACATAACTTGATAAGCTATTTACCGAGTTATGTAAAGCCCCCTTCTTCCAGACTTCATAAATATTAGCAGCACTGTACCTTCATTTAGCCAAGTCTCATCTAAATAATATATTTTTTTTCCTTCATTCCTTAATTTCTTAATTTCATGAAGATATTTCACCCTCCATAACACAATCTCTTGTTTGTCGATAAGGGCACTTTTTCTACTTCTTTTAATATATGTAAATTTTAATTTGTTCTTAATTAAATTATATAAAGTGCTTCTTTTAAAATCGGGTAGAGACTCATCACTATTTACGGCTTCCAGAATCTTATCCAATGTTGGTAATTCATTATCAAAGAAAAAAGAATGAATTTTTCTTCGTATTCCACTTAATGTTATATCATCATATTCATCAGATTTTGAGTATTTCCGTTGGCGAGGAGGGGGTGATTGCAGGCGACCTTTTATATTGTACTCTTTGAGGATATTATAGACCGTTGCACGAGATATGCCTATAAAATGATTAATAGTGTATATTAGTACCTCACAAAGCATGCTATTTTCAAATATATTTATTTTTTATAGTAAAATCCTTAAATTCCTGCAATTTCTGCATTGGATATGATCTTTACCTGCAATTTCTGCAGTTTTATTAATTAACTGCGTCTTATAAGCAGGGGTACCTTCTGGCATGGATCCCTTGACGTCTTTATGAATATTTATAACTGTTGTTTTTTCTGCAGAACAAAGAGGTCTTTGCTTTGATCGCTTTTTCTTGGGAGACAATATTTTAACCTCATGATCAACGTTGGGGCCACGTTTTTTTCGCTGTTGACGTTGCTCAGCTTTACCAGCAGTTTCAGAACGTACATGTTGTGCTTGCAAGCCACTTGGACCTGCACCGAGATAGTCCGTGTTCATAATTCAACAAAACGTACTGTTTTGTATGTACAACACAAAACTAACACTAATAACAATAACAAAACAATAACAAACAGAAAAACAGTAACAAATGACAACTAAACCACGAATATTCAACAATAACAACGAGAGAAGGCGTAGCATTCACAAGTATCCACAAGCGAATAACGGTATGTCAATATTGACAATTGCAGATAGATGATATTATAAACCAACAAAATTAAAAAACACGTGCTGCCACAACTTAGGAAGGGAATAGGTAACATTTTAGATTTGGTTGAGTTATAGTTACATGAAAAAACGTTTCGGGCGTTGTCTGCCTCTGCTTCTTTTAGATTTTAAGCATTGACACGACATTATTTTATTTAAAAAATAAATAATATTAAATGAAGGACATGTAATTTAAGAACGTAGATGGCTTAAATAAGTACAAATTAGGTGTGACAGTTGCTATTTAAATTGATAATATTTAACTCTACATCAATCTTGACTGTAATAGTGTTTATTGTATTTTTTTGCAAACTGTGCACTTAAAAGAGCCTTTTTTAACTTCTGTCTAATGCTATAATAAATGGAGTATAAATTATGAATAAATTTTTATTTTATTTCTGCAACTGAGGTTTTTATTTTGTTTACATCTGTTTTGCAGTACACTTATTAGATGACTATTTTGCCGTTTTGCTATATAATTATTGTGAATATTTATTTGTAATATTTTACCTTTTCTTGCTTGAAACACAGAATGTCCTACTTCTAATTGAACATAGATTTTAAAAAAAGCCGTATTTACTGTTGTACTATTCCATATTTGAATAAATTTTAAAGAAATAATAATCCTCTCGTTCTTCGATCCATTTCCTGACCCATTTCCTATAAGAGATTATTTGTATTAAATCATTTTACATAACATAATAGAATTGATGCTGTGACTGGCTACATAAGTAGCTAGAAGTACATAGTAGGTATATAGTTGAAAATTAACTTTAGAATAGTATCGTATAGATGACAAAGTCGACAAAACAATTAGTAACAGAATCCCGCTGCTAACTTCTGTTTACAGATGTAAACCTCACTCCAGAAACCTGGCATATAAACTATTTAACTTAGAACTAAACTTGTTACGTTCAGATCAACTACCTGCAGAGGTGTCGGCAAGTTTTCCACTAGAAGGTAGCATTTGGACGTGGAGTTCCATCGACGGATTCTTTCGCGTGCTAGGACGTAGTGGGTTTCTATTTCCTTGCCTTCGACTGCTACTAACTCAGCCTGAAACAAATCAAAGGACAAAGTTATGATTGATGGTACTTATAATGTAGCTTATTTAAGCGTGATGTCAGTATTTTATGGTGAAGTCAGTATATTATATTTTTACTGGGACAAAGCTCCTCATTCTGAGAAAAATAACGTATTTGTGAATATCGGAAATACCAGCTACTGTAAGATGTTTTTCCTGACCGTTTTATCATAAAACACACTGTATCTTTTATATTAGATGATTCATTTGAAATTAATTTTAATAGATATGACCGACACAATATCCATATATTCTAGTCTGCGTTAAATGAAACAAAACGAAACAAGTCCGCGACAGACGTTAACGCGTGTCCACGACAGCCGTCAACGCGTGTCCACGACAGCCGTTAACGCGTGTTCGCGACAGCCTTTAACGCGTGTTGGTGGCTGCCTTAGACAACGTACCGCTAGTGTAATTGAGTACGGTTATCATTTACATGACCGGCGTGACACTCGCGTATATGCAATACAAAATCATAAAAAATAATGAAACAGAAAAAGTAATACACTTACAACAAATCCCTAAAACTAGGACAGACAATGAAAGTACGAAAAATATGTCTGCAAAGTTGGCGACTACTGGGTGAATAAAATATGCTCATTCGTAGATCTATGTATGAAATGAAAACTTGAAAAGATCTTGAAGTTTTTCTTGAGAGTTGTATTCTTACTAAAGGGGATGTCAAACTTTCCAGCGAAATCAAAATAAATATATTATGTCTCAATATGTCAGCATCAGATGGTACCTTCTGTTGTCATTTGACATAATGCTGAGCTGAGTCCCTTTTTGTTATAAAGTTTTAATGTATAGTACTTTTGCTGTAATGCCAATAAACGCATTAGAAAATCATTAACACTTATATAAGTAATAAGTTTAAAAGTAAGTTAATAATATATCTTCTTTTTTATATAAATTATAAACTAGTGCTTGACCGCAATCCCGCCTGATGGTAGGCAATGATGCAATCGTTGATGGTAAAGCACGCCAGTTTATTAAGAGCCTATTCACTCAAGCCTTGAAGAAACTTTAATTGTAGTCAGATGGGAACACCGCCGCCGCTGGCAAATTGTTCTAGTCTAATGGTGAATAGTCGCCGTACGACGGGTCGTCTGATAATGGCACGGAGATTGAGAAATTATTTCATGCAATTCCCTCGAAAACAAACTCTCAAAATATTTTTTAACACATTTTTCTATTAGTCTTCATGGCGGTAGTATTTTTTTCTAAAGATTTTCTGCTCAATTCAATATACATATATAGTCTCATTATTGTCCAGAAATGTCTCTGTCTATTCTAAGGTTGCCATGAAGACCTAGCAAGAAGAAACCTTATCGCTAAGAATTAGGGATAAGGTCGTCCATTGTAGATTGTATTATGTTGAATATATTTTTATGTAATGTATATATATTATTGTACACCATAATCATACATAACATAAAAATACATGTTTATTTATTTATTAAAACCTTGTCCAACTATTCAGTTAACTTGTAATGTATATATAATATGTACATTACAGGAAAACGGACTATAGATATATTATATAGATATATCGTATAGACTCCCGGATCCGACAGGAGTGTGCTGTCTCGGAGTGTCCACCATGGATCCTATCTTCGCACTAAGGATCGCCATGGAGAGATACAGATCGAAGAACACGCCTCTGCATATGCTCTTTCTCGATATGCAGAAGGCCTTCGACTGTGTCCCTCGGCGGGTCATCTGGTGGGCACTGAGGTCCAAAGGGGTACCAGAAGCCTATATTGACATAATTCGAGACATGTACAGTCAGCTGTAGAAGTCCATTTCCACCTTAAAGACTACTGTCGCCTGCGCTAAACCGGCCACGCACACTACCGCATTATTTTTTTATCGCAGTCTTCGTCTTTCTTTAAAGTAATGCAAAATTTCGTTACTTCATTTGAAGTTGAGTTAGCGGCCGCACTTAACAATGGTGCTATCAAAAGCGAGCGATTGTGGGTTCGATCCTTATTATAGGCAACTCTTTTTGTTGTTTCATATAATTTAAAATTATGATAATTGATTTGTATTTTAAAGTAAAAATGTTTGTAAATAATATTTAAACAAATAGGAAAATTTATTGAATATTTATCCCAAAAAAGGGTTTTATTATATGTTTTAGTTTACTATAGGGGTAATATAATAAAAAATATATAAAAATAAAACAATAAGCATATTATAATGCAATATATTATAAAGTTATATATTATTCGGTATAGATATACTTATACTAACAAATGAAACAAACGTTGAAACGGCAGCATTGTAATATTTTATATAAAAGTAATCCTTGACAAACTTATGATATTGTTATGGTAAAAAATACAAAAAACATTTTTGGTTGTTAGATATGAAAATTATAATATTATACGTATATTATGATTAAAGAGGTTATAGCTTAATTATTCATTTTCTTAAAGAAAAGAGGATTGAAGCTTAACCTGAATATTATTGCAATCATAAAATAATCTATACTTAGAACACATAATAGTGCTTATTACATTTATATTTTTTTTGCGTGTATAGCATAGTACTAGTGCTGCCATCCTGCAATGCCTTTTTTCGGAGTTTGAAGGCATGAGATTATAATCTTCAAGCGCTTTCTTAGTTCAAAAGTAAACGAACTTATTTCTTATCGAATTCCGAAATTATTGTTTTTATAATTTACCAAAAGTAATTTGTATTGAAATTGTAAAAGGCGACATCTGTTAGCCATTAAGCCAACCGAATATATTACTGTCACTTAGCTAAATTACTTTAGAGATGGTTTAGAGTCCGTTATTAAGATATTTATTGGTATATATTTAAAACACTCTGTAGGACACTTCTGCACTGTTTTTGTTATAAATAGTTTTTTTTTTGTTTAGCTCGATAACACTCCACCAGCCTCGCCAATTTATTTTTAAACCACAAATGCAACCTATCTTCTTCGCACGATTTAAAAGTTTATTCAACGGTAAATATTGTCGTTTCGTTTCACTTGTCTCGACAGCTACCTTCGTCCTCCAACCTCTTGACCTTGACCTCCAACGGCTTACAGTATTTCTCTAAAACAATAACAATTTTATTACGCACTTGCTACGAGCGATTGGTTTGCACCTTAACACAAATAATAATAAAAACAACTTACACAAAAGCCGGTTTCATATGATATTTGAGATATATTGCTGCATATGCCTGCATATTGATTAAAAAGTAAAACTAATAACACAAACTGGTAACTATATGTTCACCAACCAACAACAGCTAAGTAATATTATTTGAGTTATTGTAGCTAATAATAGTTATTGTAGGTAGCGGAATATTTTTTGTGAAGTAGTGATTCAGATTCTTTTAAGTCTACCGTCATCTTTTTATAATGACTCTAATATAGAAAAAATCTTAAAAGAAAGTATCATCTTTAAGTTGCAGATCGATATTTTTAGATATTTTTGTTGTAAGCATTCATAACTCACCAATAAACATTTAAAAAATATTTTTGTAAGTTATTAGATTCGAACTCGAACCACCTTGAACGCCTATCAAGGCGAAAACCGTTACGCCATTGAAACACTTACTGTAGACGTTGAAATTAATAAGTAGTACCTAACAATCATAAGCGGGCAGCAAGTGTATGAGCGTGTATCAAACTTTATTATAGAAGAAGGTCGTAACTACAACTAGTATTGCTTGGCCATAGTTTTGTGAGATTGCAACTCGACTTTTGGTCTTGACTGTACCTCAATTCCGATTCCGTTGTTAGGAACGCTGTTGGTGACACTAAACCCTTCTCCGTCACTGTCGGAGTCCACCAAGGTTCCATCCTTAGTCCGTTTCTGTTCAGCGTGATATTAGACGTTTTGTCGGATAGCATCAGGGATTCACATGAGCAACCTCCTTGGTTGCTTATGTATGCTGACGATATCGCGCTGGCGGACGCGGACAGGAATCGGCTGGTGCGGCGTGTGAATATGTGGAAGGACTAGCTCGAGAACGGAGGTCTGAAACTCAATGTGGCGAAGACCGTATATATGGCTAGCAACATGACAGACCCCATGTCTGTGCGCATAGGCGGTGACATGGTCGAGTGCACAGACCAGTTTAAATACTTGGGGTCTGTACTCCACGCGTCCGGCGACATTGATTGCGACGTCAGGGCACGTATTTCCGCAGCTTGGGCAAAATGGCGTGAGGTGACGGGTGTCATTTGTGACCCCAAAATGCCGGTTAAGCTTAAGGGGCAGGTCTATAAGACCATCATTAGAACTGTTCTGTATGGCAGTGAGGCATGGCCTGTGCTTGAGCGACACAAGCAGGAGCTGCGTGTCACGGAGATGAATATGCTGCGGTGGATGTGTGGAGTTACGTGGAAGGACCGCATCAGGATCTCCCACATCCGTGGCAGTCTTCATGTCCGTGACATAGCGGACAAACTGAAGGAGGGTCGCCTACGTTGGTACGGTCACGTCTTACGAAAACCGGTATGTTACGTGGGTCACAAATGTCTTGCCATGGCGCCTCCGCCGGGCCGGAACAAGCGGGGTAGACCAAAGAAGTGCTGGCTTGACGTTGTAAGAGATGACATGCGTGCCAAGAATCTCACACCACAGGATGCTAAAGGTCGCGCGAAATGGAGGAAATTAAGTAAAAAAGCGGACCCCAGGCTCCAACGCGAAAGCCGCGGTTGCAACCGGGATAAACGCTGAGATGATGATGATTACAGGAAAACTGAATATTTAAACTTCTGTGATTTAGAATTGCACAGTATTATACAAAATTTCTTTTACATTTCACAATACCTATCGTTTATCTGATTGCAAAAGTGGAACCGTTGCGCAATACCACGTAATAGATAAGTAAGGTCGCCATACCATGTTTTCATTATATACTTTATAGACAATTGTTAAACTAATAGTATAAAATCCTTCATCTGCGTTAAAAATCAATATTCTATAAAAATCATTATTACTTTGAAGCCTTTATTCTTCTTGTATGATCCTTACTAAGCAAATTTTAAAAAGGCTAACGAAAAAAAAGTTGTTTAAAAACGGTGAGTGCAGTTTTGTACAGTGGCTGTGAGTTCTGCGATTAAAATAAGAGTAGTAAATTATGTATTTTTATTAGTGTTACATATTAAGATAATTATCGAGACTTGTTCTTTCTGAATATGTATAAATACTTTGTAATAATGTCTGATAAGTTGACTTTACGAGTGTTATAGTGGACGATTAAATTATTGGTCATTGCTCATTGTGTGCCGGATTTTCGTCAAATTTTTGTTTGATATAATATCTTAAAATATGACAAAATAATCCCTGAAGAAAAAAATGTTCATATTAAGTAATTAAATAGACTTCTGCTAAAAAATAAGAAGAAAATGACGAGGATTTTACGAGCGCTCGGCGCGGCTTGATACCGATCGCGCGCTCGGACGTACAACGCTTTCCTAGCTGTCAAATCGGGACGTTCAAGTGGCTAAGAGAAGGTAATTGTACTAAATTAATTTATCAGACAAATATTTTTAACAGACAATATTACTGCTGCTTTAGACAATTCTGTAAACTCTCAGGTAAAAATAGAAGTCTAGAATTTTGTTGGAGCGCCTGATGGACTTGTCGGAGCAGCGAGCATCGATACGCCCTTTTATAGTTTTAAGAACTTATAAAAATTGGCTTGTCATACGTTTTCTTCACACGTGTTAGGACACGTGTGAAGAAAACGTACACGTGTTAAGTCACGAGGTTAAGACCTCGCTAGTGAATACACCAAAGTTCATAATTCCACATTGTCCTCGTTTAATTCTACCCAAGCCCTGGTAAATGTTTACAAACGTTCGTTTCTTCGCATGCAAATTGCAAAGCATAGGTAAGTACATCAACTACTCGCGCGCCATGCTCGTGAACGGGGGCCGTCAGTGGAGACTGGTCATCTCTTAGCTGCCAGTGGGTTTAATTCATTTTCTATCTTTAATTATTATTTATATGTATACACTGTGCTCACATGATAGAAGCAACAGAAATATTTAACAAAGAAATGTAACCCTTATTATGATTTTAAAAGAGTGTCCATGGAGTTTCTTGCATGTTCTTCTCCATAGAGATCTACGCTTTGGAACGTGCAACTTAGCTTCACTTTCCTTGGACTGACCGACATTGACTATTCAAAAGCACCATGGTTAATTTGAAATAAACAATTTAGATTTTGATTTTTCTGACTAACTAACTTTGACCAACTATTTTTGATTCGACTTCCAGTATAATCGAGCCATTCAGATTATCAACATTTTATATGGTGCGTGCGCCACTTACTGGGTAGTTACTCTCACCTCTTGGTAAGTCTGATTGTCAGACTACCATGCAAAGATAAGAATAAAAGCAAATACGCATTCACTTCCATTAAATAAAACTCCAGTTCATCTGTATAAAATGGAAAATTTATTATTAAAAAAAAATAACCTTACCATTTATATTAACTTACTTTTTAGTTATATCTGTAGTGTTATAAATTTCATATCATTGCAATTACATTGAATATTTTGTATGTTCAAAACGACATAAACTCCATTGGTATGATACTTTCCTTTGAAATTACATCATATTGATGTCCTGGCTTTAAAAAATCATTTCTCTTTCCAACGCAATTCTATTATAATATGCTACTAAATTAAGTGCCCTGAAAATGAAGATAAATATTAAACAATGCATTTAAAAAAAAACGTTTAAAACCCTCACCGAAAGATACGAGATAAAATGATTAATGATTACACAATTATAAATAAGTTGACGCTAAAAGTTAAATTATATAAAATATTAAGGATTAAGAACAAAAATAATGCTTCCATTAAAAAGATTAAAAATTAAAATGCGATCCATCAAGAAAATTAAGATAAATAGGGCATCATCTTAAAAGGAGCTCGAAGGGTCCTTCGTCATCGGATTCTACAAAAAAAAAAAAAGAAATAAAAAATACCTTTACCACAAAAGAGCATCATTATCTGAGAGTAAAACCCTGGCACCTCTGATTCCACAAGTGGGTTCCATTGTTTTAACGACCTTAAATTGTTTTATTCAGCGTTTTCAGCGTTGATATTTTCCACCATTTCTGTCAAATTATCTTCTGTCTCCTCCATATTGAAATCAGTTTGGCAAGAATTTTCAGCAACTAGCTTTCTTTTTGGAACTTGCTTTCGTCCGAACCACCCACCAGGTCGTCCAAATCGGGAACACTTACAATTGTTTTTCCCAGCTTCTTGTTTTTGATTGGCAGATCCTGTCTCATTTGTTCTTGGTGATGGATTGCGGCCAGATTCATTGCTATTGCCAGAACTGTCGTTAGATTCGTCACAAGTTAAGTCAATAGTCCATGCCCAAGATTTTCCATTGTCCGGACCATGCAGGCCATGGCGACCACGATGGCAGTGTAGTTCACGGTGCCCGTGTCTGCCATGATGGCCGTGGTGTCCGTGGTGGCCATGTGGTCCATGACGGCTATGTGGCCCATGGTGGCCATGCTGTCCATGATACATTCCGTGGCCATGATGTTTTCCAAATTTATGTTTTCCAAAAACACGTTCAAATTTCCCATGGTGACTGTGTCCATACTTAATGCGACTGTGTTTATCCGATTGCAAATAATCGACGAACATCCTCACTAGTTCTTGTTTTTTATTATCAAGACCGGAGAAATGGCACATTCCTGGCCCAAAACGTTGGCACTTTACGCGCATTTTGAGGAAAAAATGTAGGGCTATCAGCAAAAGTCGTAGACTGGTTTATGGCACGTAACAGCCGTTGTGGCTTTATATACCTTTATTGCACGTGAGTCATCGTTAAGTGCCGACTTCTCTCAATAATAGTAAGTTCTATAATCGTTATACGAATTTGAACTCTGCGGCTAAAGCACAGAGTATAAATTTGTTGATAAATTGAAATACTGCCTATGTGATTACAAAGATTTGTAAGTCTTCACTGTTACTTTGTTCCAAAATGTTTGTCCGATAAATTATTTTAGTTCAATCCCTCGGTTCAGCCCTCGTTTAGCTATTTTAATATTCGGTAAATAAGTATCTGCTAAGAAGAATGAGGGTTTTAAAGTAATAATGATTTTTATATAATATTGAGTTTTAACGAAAGATTTCATTCGCACAGAACAGATAAAAAACATTATCTATTCTTCAGTATTGCGTAACAGTTACACAAATTTTGTAACAAAAACACTATATTGTGAAATATTGTGCAATTATAAATCATATAAATATTCAGTTTTCCTGGAATGTACAATCAGCTGTAGAAGTCCATTCCCACCTTAAAGACTACTGTCGCCTGCGCTAAACCGGCCACGCACACTAACGCATTATTTTTATTATCGCAGTCTTCATCTTTCTTTAAAGTAATGCAAAATTTCGTTACTTCATTTGAAGTTAAGTTAGCGGCCGCACTTAACAATGGTCTATCATAAGCGAGCGATTGTGGGTTCGATCCTTACTAACGGCAAATCTTTTTGTTGTTTCATATAATTTAAAATTATGATAACTGATTTGTATTTTAAAATAAAAATGTTTGCAAATAATATTTAAACGAATAGGAAAATTTACTGAATATTTATACCAAAATAGGTTTTTATTATATGTTTTAGTTTACTATAGATGTAATATAATAAATAATATAATGCAATATATTATAAAGTTATATATTATTCGGTATAGATATACTTATACTAATAAATGAAACAAACGTTGAAATGGCAGCATTGTAATATTTTATATAAAAGTAATCCTTGACAAACTTATGATATTATTATGGTAAAAAATATAAAAAACATTTTTGGTTTTTAGATATGAAAGTTATAGTATTACATGTTATCATTAAAGAGGTTATAGCTTAATTATTCATTTTCTTAAAGAAAAGAGGATTGAAGCTTAACCTGAATATTATTACAATCATAAAATAATCTATACTTAGAACACAAAACAGTGCTTATTATATTTACAATTTTTTTGCGTGTATAGCATGCCATCCTGCAGTGCCTTTTTTCGGAGTTTGAAGGCATGAGATTATAATCTTCAAGCGCTTTCTTAGTTCAAAAGTAAACGAACTTATTTCTTATCGAATTCCGAAATTATTGTTTTTATAATTTACCAAAAGTAATTTGTATTGAAATTGCAAAAGGCGACTTCTGTTAGCCATTAAGCCAACCGAACATATTACTGTCACTTAGCTAAATTACTTTACGAGTTGGTTTAGACTCCGTTATTACGATATATAATGACATATATTTAAAACACTTTGTAGGACACTCCTGCACTGTGATTGTTATAAATTGTTTTTTTTTTGTTTAACTCGATTAGTCTCCACCAGTATCGCCAGTTTATTTTTAAACCACAAATGCAACCTCTCTTCTTCGCTAGATTCAAAGGTTTATTCAACGGTAAGTATTGTTGTTTCGTTCCACTTGTCTCGACACATAAGCCACCTTCGTCCTCCAACCTCTTGACTTTGGCTTACAGTAGTTCTCTAAAACAATAACAAATTTATTACATACTTTCAACAAGAGGTGGTTTGCACCTTACCCAAATAATAATAAAAACAACTTACACAAAAGCCGGTTTCATAATGATTAAAAAAGTAAAACTAATAACACGAACTCGTAACTATATGTTCACCAACCAACAACAGCTAAGTAATATTATTTGAGTTATTGTAGTTAATAATAGTTATTGTAGGTAGTGGAATATTTTTTGTTCAGTTTGTTTCAAATCTACCATCATCTTTTTATAATGACTCTAATATAGAAAAAATCTTAAAATAAAGTATCATCGTTAAGTTGCGGATCGGTATTTTTACATATTTTTGTTGTCAGCATTCATAACTCACCAATAAACATTTCAAAAATATTTCGTAAGTTATTAGATTTGAACTCGAACCACCTTGAACGCCAATCAAGACGAGAACCTCTGGCTATTTAAACACTTACTGTGGACGTTGAAATTAGTAAGTAGTACCTAACAATCATAAGCGGGCAGCAAGTTGTCAAAGAGTATGAGTGTGTATCAAACTTTATTATAGAAGAAGGTCGTAACTACAACTAGTATTGCTTGGCCATAGTTTTGTGAGTTTGTAACTCGACTTTTGGTCTTGACTGTACATAAAATATGGGTGATATGCATTGCATCCGCCCCATTTAGCAAAATATGATTCATAGAAAAACTGTGCCAGGAACTTGTAGTTTCTCTTATATCAGAATATAAATGTGCTTATTTGGAATGATCACCTACTCCTATTATTTTTATGAACCTCGGCCAAAATTCTGTCTAGTATTAGTTTATTGTGTAGGTAGCAGTATTGTTACTGATGTAAATTATTTAGAACAACTTCCATCTTTACTAAGCTAGCGATTATCTATCTACTATCAATTACATTATTTAGATACAGGTCAGAATGTTGAGACTAGTTGCTGATATCAAAACGTAGATTTGTATGAAGAAGAGCAGACTCCAAAGAGACACTTTTGAATCAAGATATTTAAAATCTTGAGTCCCTTATTCTTGTTGCTTCTAGTGAGTACACTGTGTACTTGTAGGTTTATATAAAACTTAAAATAATGCAAAGTTTGTGCCCTATGAATTCGATCATCATCATCGTCCCAGCGTTAATCCCAGTCGCATCCGAAGCCTTTTCAGCTTTGGAGTCTGGGGTCCGCTTTTTACCAATCCAGCTGCTGATATGGCTAAACTTCGACATTTTCCGTGAAGCGACTGCCGTCTGACCTCCACAACCCGAAGGCGACATCGAAGCACTGCAGTTAGACCAATTGTTGGACTTTTGAGGGCTCCAACAACCCGTAACGACTGCCACTAGATGTTCGTAGGGCAACCGGGACCAACGGCTTAACGTGCTTTCCGAGGGACGACCAGACCAGTACAAATATTCATATTCATGCATACAAATACTTGCACTGTGCGGGGATCGAACCCGCGCCACCTTGCGCAGCGGCCGCGTCCGCTACCGCTACGCCACGGAGGCTGTCAATTCGTGCCCTATGAATTCGATATTTACTGTTATACAATATGTAAAGAAAACCCTGTCCGATCCGTGAGGGTATTATTAGCTATCGTTAACTGATTCTACTAATGCCTACAAAGCTGGGATAAACTTAAAAAAAAATCCCCCTAGAAATTAATATTATTTCGAAAAAGAGAGGTAACTTAATGCATGTGTGGTAGGCAACACGTTAGGCATGCATGCGAAGGTGAGGGGGCAGGGCACGCGGCACGTGGGGTCGCATCGCTATTCGGTCTATCACAAATGGTGTTGTCACTTTTTAAAAAATTACCAAATTTTAGGGAAGCTGGAATTAATTCACGGGAAAAAAGATTATTTAAAAATTCATTAGTATTGTTACTATGATGATTATGTAAAATTTCATATTTACACATTCCTTACGGTTCGGACGGGGTTTTCTTAACATATTGTATATTTTATATACATAACTAGAGGAGGCCTGCGTCCCAACAGTGGGAACATTATGCCTCCCCCAAGGATATACAAGACGACCGGACCCTTCTCCTCCCGCATCCAGTGGTTTCCCGCAACATTCACCAGGCGTCGTCGGTCCACCGAGTCGAGGGCCTACCCACGCTGTGTGTTTCGGTGCGTGGTCACCACTCGAGAAATCTGGTTCTCCGTGGGACCACTACGTATAATGGAATAGTTTGAACGTCCGTTTTGAATAAACTGTAAAAACTATCAGTTCTTACAAGTTGGCTTTGTTGGCAACTCAGAAGCACCTGACAGAAAACAATTTCATTAAGCCCAAATAAAAATTCATGATAATGTTATCCACACAGAAAAAGCCTGTCATAAAAATAAAATGACAAGTTACTGCAGTACGTGTGAAATAAGAAACGTTTAATACGAAAATCTATAAAAATATAGGCATAGTCCATTTAATGGTATTGAGAACCCTTCTCAGAACCAATGTCGTAAAATATTGAGCCCCTTGAGTCGCGTGGTGGCCGCCGATACAGAATTTTATTGCGTCTTATTTTATTTTATATAATATTGAATTACAGTTATTCTATTTGAAATTCAGACGTATTTAAACGTTGATAAGTAAATGTTAAAGTCAAATATAATCTTGTGGAAATTTTATTTGTGGACTCTAAATGGTAAAACTGAATATAAACATTTTCTTTGTGTTATTTAATTACTTTGCTTCTATTGGACATTAAATTTGTCCACGCAGTTTTGCCCGCGTAGCTTTCAATGATTGGTTGGTCTCATCATTTCAGCCGAAAGACGTCCCAGGCATAAGCCTCCCCCAAGGATTTCCACGACGACCGGTCGTGCACCTCCATCCTGCATCCAGCGGTTTCCCGCGACCTTCAGCATGTCGGGGGCCTACCCACCCTGCGTCTTCCTGTGCGTGGTCGCCACTCGAGAACCTGTCAGCCCCAGCGGGCATCGGTCCTACGGGTAATGTCCCTGCCCCTCTGCCACTTAAGTGTTGCAATTCTTCGGGTTATGACGGTTACTCCCGTTCTTTTGCGGACCTCCTCATTTTTGATTTGATCACGCAGTGAAACCCCAAGCATAGCCCTCTCCATTGCTCTGTGAGTGACCTTGAGCTTTCTTATAAGGCCCATTGTTAGCGACCACGTCTCAGTTCCATATGTCAACACTGGCAACACACACTGGTGGATTGGTTGGTCCTGGTTGACAGATTTTCGGGATTCTGGCAACTCGTGATGACTGCTAAAGATCCACGCATAACAATACGACAATAAATGAAACACTCACAATTATTTAAGAGTAATTGGGTTGTATCCTAAAAAATAATTTAATGTCCATCCGATTTATAAAAAATATTGAACACGTATTTTTATTTCATCCAAATACTTAGGAAGATATATTGATTTGTAATGTCGCATGACGTCACGCCGTGATACAAAATATACCACGGCGTGACGTAATTAGCTCCCACTCCGTAACTTTAATACGCTATATCTCGGTAGTTTATGGTAATTTCGACAAAATAAAAAATGCGGGTCTTCATTTTTTTTATTATCTATAAGACGGACTAATTATTTTTTTGATTTTCATACCTTAGGGCTTAGATACATCCCTATTTGAAACTCATCATCTGGCCATCATCATCCCAACATTATTGAACTCGGTTTTCAGTCTAACCGGTAGCAGTTCAGTAACAGTATTTTTAGTACGTGGAGGGAGTATATATCTGACCTTCAGAACCCAGTTACTGGGTATTATGAAATCCTTTGGTACAACTGGTTGTCAAACTTTCGGGCTTTTACGACCCATACAGACTTTCAAAGAACCACGTATTACCGAAAGAAATAATGGCCTAACGTGCTTTCCTAGATACATATGGTAAGAGCCTAAGTATCGACGTCAAAGATCTATGAAAGACAGCCAAAAGCAAGGGCTGTGTGTGCTTTCCGAGGTAATGAAAATTTCTGTTTGTCAAAATGGCCACCAATCCACGGACCATCCGCGGCAAGCGTAGCGTAACCTGTATCCTAATTACGTAACACGATTACCATGAAATGAAATCATTTTGAAGTATATTGCTAATCCATTGCTCCATATGTTTCCAAAATGTGTCTGATGAACAACGTATACCACGCAATGAATGTTGTTGCACTGTCAAAATGAAACCCATTGCTACTGATAGTGTGTTACGCAAATACCCTGCTGATCCATCCATTCTAATTACCTAGTCTTACGTCCCGCCCATTACTCTTACATGCTTACCATGAAGCTTTATACGACTCTCATCATCATCATCTCAGCGTTAATCCCAGTCGCATCCGTAGCTTTTCAGCTTTGGAGTCTGGGGTCCGCTTTACCAGTCTAACTGCTGATTTTGGCTAAACTTAAATATTTTTCGTGAAGCGACTGCCGTCTGACCTCCACAACCCGAAGGCGATATCTAAGCATTGCAGTTAGACCAATTGTTAGACTTTTTGAGGGCTCCAACAACCCGTAACGACTGCCACTAGATGTACGTATGCCAACCGGGACCGACGGCTTAACGTGCTTTCCGAGGCACGACCAGACCATTGCAAATATTCATATTCATGCATAGAAATATTTGCACTGTGCGGGGATCGAACCCGCGCCTCCTTGCGCGACGGCCGCATTTACGCCACGGAGGCTGTCAAGCTTTATACGGCTCTATTTAAACGAAAACCGTAACACAATATTTCCAGTAATAATTTCCACTACACTGGCTTTAATTACAATTGAATAGAAAAAAGGCATTTACGAGGTCTCTTGAATGTCTTTGACATAAGTAATACGCTTGAGCGGTAATAGGCTTAAGGCTTTTTTCATCTTCATATAATTGATATTTTTGTTGAAATAAATTGAATTCATTTTATTTATGGAATGTTGAATGAATTCATTTGATCTATTATTAAAATGTCAGAGGTTTCTTAATAATTTAATTTGAGTTCCTTGTAGTCGAGAACCAACTTAACTTATACATATATCTTATAATAGAATTATAAAATATACTAGCTTTCCGCCCGCGACTTCGTCCGCGTGGAATTCGGTTATATCGCGCTTTTTAGATTTCTCTCGGGAATATAATTTTTTTTCTATAAAAGGCTATGTCCTTTCTCAGGGTCTTAAGATTGTCTGTGCCAAATTTCATTAAAATCGGTTGAGAGGTTTAAGCGGGAAAGCGTAACAGACAGACAGACAGAGTTACTTTCGCATTTATAATATTAGTATGGATTATACGTGAATTGGATTTTTTTGTAAAGCCGCACAGATTGTTCGATCAGGTTAAGCTACCCTTCCCGCGGTTGGTCTGCGGATGCGTGACCATCTTTACATACCAAACCGCACAGTGCCTCGGAAAGTATATACTACACAGTACACTCTAAAAATACCTTCCTTCCTTTAATTCAATTAAAATCAAAATCATACCTATATTGTTCCCACTGTTGGGATACAGGCCGCCTCTCGGTGAGAGGGAGTGGGCCGTAATCTACTACGCTGGCCCAGCGCGGGTTGGTATGTTACATGTCTTAGACAGTTTTTTGGCTCTAGAATATATTTTCTCACGATGTTTTCATTTACCTTTAATTAATACGCCTTAACTCGAACTTTATTTATTATTGGTATTTTTGTAGCTTCACCTGATGGCAATAAGCGAAGAGGTGCTCATGCTCATCCTAGATATTATTTTTAACCCCTGACTAAAACAGAAGTCTGTTATAAATTTAACTTGGGTATATGTATGTTTGTCTTCGCTAACGTGGCTCTCAAACGGCTGAACCGACGTTGATTTTCTTTACTAGGCTTCATCTCTAAGTAGAATTTTAATCAGATGTAATATTCAGTATTGTCAAATAAAATTAATACAAAACAAAAGTTGTGACTTTTTATAACTTATAAGCTAGTGCTTGAGCGCAATCCAAAAAAAAAAAAACAAAATAAGCAGTGATGCAATCGTTGACGGTAAAGCGCCCTAGTTTTTTAAGAGCTCACTCGGGCCTTGGGGACACATAAATATTGTAGTCAGACGGAAACACCGCCGCTGGCAAATTGTTCCAGGCCCTCGATGTAGGTACGCGGTTTATAAGACTATTGTACTAAGGTTTATTTGAGTAATGAACCCTTTGTGTAATAGTACACAGCATTGTCACCTGCACATGTGAGGAACTAATATTGCGTCGGCGAATGCCGAATTATGGGCTAAACAAATAAAACAAAAAACCTTTATATTTCCACTGACACGCTAAAAAAATAATTATCCCAAATTATGTTCCATATTACCTCTTCTGACTTGCACCAGAACGGAAGTCAAAAGGGTCTGTGCCAAATTTACTGGAAACCGAGTTCAAAAGAAATCTGTACGGCGCTGGGACGTGGGATTCACAACGGTCAGTCTGGACTAATTGAAAAAATACCCTGCAACCCTGCACCGGTACATAAAACTTATTGTGGCGCATGGGGGAGTCAATGTGCTTTTATGAGAGGGAAAGAAAGTAAATGTAGTGAAAATCACGTAGGTTTTTTTGTCCGACATGGGAAAGCCTTGTCGAAAATGTCACCGATGGATGGCTTCGTTGTGATTATTATCGGCGATGCTTGAAAGACTTTCGATGTGATGAAATTAAACTTTTGAATTCGACTAAAATAGTGAAAATTAACACTAGAAATTTATAGAGTAGATTCGTAGATCAATGATTAATTTTACTAGTGATTCTCTAACCATTTACATTTAGATTTACTTTTTATGTTTTTATTGTCATGTTTTTATTTATAGTGTACTACCGTTTCGGTGTCACTTGTGATTGTTTATTGCACCGGGTGACGTCTTTACTTCGGCGCCGGCTGTCGCTAAAAACCAGCGCTAGGCTCTGTTTTTTAGGGTCACAGCAATACCGAGCGACAGCCGTTTTGCGTGGATGTGACTCATGTTTCCCTCAAGTATTTCTTATTTTTGGTGCTTTTGTAAACTATTGCGTCATGTTTACTGCAAGTAAACGATTATTCTTTCTTTCTTTCTATATGCTGCAACCCTTTTCTTGTCCTGGATGGGAAATCATGAAATGGCCTCTCCCGGTCTAGGCGGAGCAGAAGGGTGTGTCAGGCTTTTACTGACAAAAACCCACCCTTGTTCCTTCACCTGCCTATGTGCCAGGGCCACGGTTTCTTTTTTAACTAACCCGCTACCCTGACACTCAGGGAAGCACACGCCTGACTGTCAGGCGGAAGGTAAGGGCGCTGTGGCGCCTTTCTAGCCACTCCTCAAAGATGGGACTTACTGCCGTTATTGTGGCGTATCCAGCACTGGGTTGGGATAATCGCACTCTCCATGTCGTCCTGAGATAGAATTTATGGCCTGATGTATGTAACCATAATGGCATAGGTAACAATGGCACTTTTTTCAAGCAATAACCAAGAAAGTTTCTTCCCAGCTCTTCTTTGTGGGAAAGAAACCATTGGAACTCTGCACCTAGCTTGCTTCGGAAGTTTCTCATGTCTCTAATATTCAAAGTTTATTTATTTATCAGGAAGACGACCGACGACCAGGTGAAGGTCGCGGGAAATCGCTGGATGCGGGAGGCGCAGGACCGGTCGTCGTGGAGAACCTTGGGGGAGGCCTATGTCCAGCAGTGGACGTCTTTCGGCTGAAATGATGATGACGATTTATTTATGTTAGACATACCTACGTGTTTAGGTCACCAGTTAGGCAACCCAAGCTACCTAGCTTGGGTTGCCTAACTGGTGATGGTGACCAAAATATTTGATTATAAATCTATGTTAATACAACATACTAACATCGAGATCTAACAATATCTAATGTTAAACGGGTAGATTTTTTAAATGAAAATAATCTTTCCATCTAAAAAACCTACCTCTTTAACATTTAACATTAACTTATCATAAGTCTTATTATAAACCAGCTACTTCTCTCCTCGCTTCATTGCATGGGTAATCTCCCGTTCAAGTTAAAGTAACTCAAACTTCAATTTAAGTTGCAAAATTATCGCGCGGGACAAAACCAAGTCCTCAAGATGACTGGTTTAATTGAGATATGAAATCTCGCACAGTTCAGATGCTTCTTTTAGTTATTTTATATCTTCATTAAGAGAAATAGGTAGCTGAGAATCTTGTAAAGTTATAATTTACTTGATGAGATGTAAGAAGTTATAAATGTATAAGGGATGGGGTAAAAGTTTCATCATCATCAACCTTTTTATCGTCCCAGTGCTGGGCACAGGACATCTCCTCCCATACGGAGAAGGATTGAGCGTAATCAATGTGTATAAGCTTACACGTTCTCAATGGAAAAGAGAGGAACATTCGACCAGATGAAATGAAAAACTAATATAGTATGCTTGCTGCGTGGTAAACTCTGCCCGATATATGATTTTCGTCACTTTAAAGGATGGCGCCACATTAGTTAATATCCAAAATGGTGGCAATCAAGTTGGGTGTCATTTGCAAAGATTTTGGAGGCACTATAACTAATAATTAGGTACAAAATGGATAACCAAAATGTCAACCGAGAAAATCAGTGTCTTTTAAGAATTATATGGCCAATGGACAGGTCAAAATGATAATCCAAAATGACGACTACTTTATAAAAGCTTCTATAAACTTATACTAGATGGCTCTGTATTAAAACTGTTATTACAACTTCTCGCTCTTTGCCTCCATCTATTATATTTCGCATGATTTTTTATAGCCTTCTTTTAATATTTAGGTTCACTTTCCGAAGAGGTATCTCAGAATTCTAACATTACCGTTTCTCGATTCAAGAAATGTATTGTACATTTCTTATAATTTTATTTACCTATTTGCCCTCTAAGATATAAATTTAGATTAAAAGGCGTATATCCCTTCCTTCTCGCTGATCGGACCCACGCCGGCCCATTACGCACCGAGCAGTGAATAACTTACACCTCATTTGTTTTCTATTTTCCTTTATCGTGTCCCTTGAAACCAGGGTTACCATTTCTAAAGACGACGTCCTGACAAAAAGCCGGACATTTGCAAAAAAACTCCGGATATTAGGGGTGTTCAGATCCGGACAAGTATTAATGTCATTTTTCAACTGATATAGATTCTGGGTTTATCTTATCCACCACTGACATCGGTGAGGAAACCTGCGGGGTAATTGTGTAACAAATTAACAATAGAAGTGGTATTCATTTTGACAGTTCAAGGACATTAATTGCATTATTAACATTGTCGAGCAGTTTTTTTTTTTGCAAATGGAAGCAATGCTAATGCATTGCTTAAAAAAAAAATAATAATAAATAAAAGTACTACTAATGTAGTACTTTTAATTTTTTTTTTCAGCGTGTGCTATATACAGTGAAACTTGGTTACTGGGACCTGGATAAGTGAGAAACCTCCATAACTGGAACTCTTGCTGAGGTCCCAACACTTTGGCACTGAATTACCTCTGTTAGTGGGACGAGGTAAGCCTCTATATCTGGGATTTGTTCTTTCGATTTATCATCATAGTTACCTCTATAACTGAGACAGCGAGTAAATTTTATATGCATAAATCTCTGTAACTGAGATAACATTGTTTGTTTACTCATTCTTATTCTACCCACAAATTCCACACGTATTTCCAAGTACGTAAGTACAAATTTTGAGCTTCAATTACTTTCAGTTTTAGTTTCGCTTTACTATCATACAGACGTTTAATTGAAAAATGCCAAAACGAAAACTACAATCGTTATAATTACGTGAAAAACTGAAGTTAATATCCGTTTATGAAAGTGGGAAGACACGCATACAAGGAAAACTAAAACGTGTACGTTTATCAGAATATCCTGAACTCTGTAAATGAGACAGATAATTATTTATACCTGTATATCTGAGACACTGGGTAAGTGGAATACCTCTATAAGTGAAACGACTTTGCAGATCCCTTGATGTCTCACTTAACCAGGTTTCACTGTATTGTTTTACGTAATTATTACAAGCCTGAAGTCGTCAATCCGTCTTTAGCAAGCGTGGTAAGCAATGCTCGTGCCTTCTCTGTTTGCAAAGAGTTCTTGAGCTACAATGCGACAAAAAAAAAGAGTACAAAATTCTTTTTTCAAGAATAATTGGACCTACTTATGCAAAACAGAATCAACCCACACGATGACAGTTTTGAAAAAAAGCCAGTTTTGTCAAAATTTTGTATACAGTGAAATTGTTTGTAATTTTGAATGAAGTTTATTTACAACATTGTTCCAAATAATTTGTTTTAGGTAAACAAATATCATATTGATGAAAATCATTAACACTTTTAATAATAATTAAAGAAAAACTCGATGGTTCCTTTTTGCTAAACTATGTGTGTGTTTGTTGGTTCTTTGTTAATTTATCATCATGCCATAAATTTATAGGAAAAAAATGAAAAATCCCATATTTATTTCAAACATATCGATTTATTATTAAAATAAAAAGAAATCTTAAATCCTTAGAAATATATAATATGAAAATGTTAAAAATTACAAAAAAGTTTAATTGAATATCAAAAATAACTTAATCTAAATCCAATTCTATATCAAAATCCGGTTGACCTGAATAGCCTTCAAGATCGTCTTCTATATCGTCATTTCCGACAAGTTTCACATAAAATTCATGTGAGTCTTGCAGAATCAGGTGTAGCATACTTTTTAAATCCCTTAACTTAGCGTCAGGGACAGGTTGCCCTGTTGGCCAAAGTGGCTCGATTATCGCTTTTGTTATAAAATATTGTCTTCCGCGAACATTTTTTTTTTATATCCACTATTTTAAAATCTTCATTCAAATTAGTTTTCATGTAAATTTTGAACATCTCATCCTTTTTAATAATAATTTCTTTAGTTTGAAGCCATGCAACTTTCTCTCCATCTATCGTTTTCTTTCTATTAATTACATTTTTTTCTAACTTCAACGATGACAAGAAATCTTCATTTTTCATCCTATGTACATGCATTGGATTCGTTTTTTTTTTACAAGTTTTCATCATCGGAATATAATCATCCGGTGTATAGAGCCTCTGTTGACGCTTTAAGGCATATTCTATCTTTCCAAAATCTGTATCATTTGGGAGAAAGCTATGCCCTGATTCAAGTAATTTTATATTTATCTGCTCTAAAGTTGGATGTTCATTCAACATTAATACTAATTTTATATTGCGGTTCTGACCACCACGAATCGCTCCATAAAATCAGATATTTTACGTTGCTATCAAGCCTTTCTGTGATATGTTTGATGAGGCAAGACCCCACCTCCTGAGCACATCTGCCAGTTTCTCCTTCTACCCACACATTACAGTGAGCTTCGTCTTTGCTCCCAGTATGTATACCTAAATTGTATACCCAGAGTTGTCTTTTGTAAAAGATTATATTAGTGGGTATACGCGGCAAAGGTAACGTTTTTTCGAGATCAAAAGTCAGAGTTTCGACTGTGGGATCATCTTTAGCTAGCTCCATGTCAGTTCTCAATAGGTTTTGCAGAGATTTTGCGATTTCATGATGCGCTACTCGCTTTTGTTCAATGTCAGCTCTATTTGGATCTGACGACACTTGAATTTTACTTTCATAAAAATCACACTTATTACACGTATCTTTTTTAAGAGGCTTGGTACGCAGGTTAAATTTCGTAAAAAAACAATTTGTTAACTTTTGCAGCAGACAATATTCTTACGTCGGCGGTTTTCACTTCATCGCTGTATAGCTCATATATTTTTGATAAAGTCATGTCTGCTCTCAAAAACTTAGCCCCTTCTGATTTTCTCGGCGATAGTGAGATACATATGTTGGCAACCTTTTCATAAGGTTAATCAAGAACTCCTCGCATTCAGGATATGCTCTATTGCAACTGCCATGCACACCACGATTATCTGTAATGCAACTGCCTGATCGCATCTTATAAAACGACGTATTTATTCTTTTTGCCGACGTTTGTAATGTTTTAACAAACATATCTCTACAAACTGATACACCATCTAGAAAATATTGGCGTGAGTAAGTCTTTTTCTTTGAAACTTTGGTTTTATTGTCAGTTGCAACGTAATGACGCTTCACTGGTTGCTTTTTTATTAAAGCAGTTAAAGACATATTTTGCGCATTATAAAATCCTAGGGAATAAAACTTTTTAAATTGGTCCAATCTCTTTTCTACTGAAACATTTTCGTGGCACTTTTTTAGGCAACTGGTTTGAAAATCTATACATTTTTTTAGGACTGACAATCTTTTTCCTCGAGTTGACATAAACTTTGTGTACTTTCGTTTCTCCCTTTCTTTCCACGATATCCCACCATATTTTGGCTTTCGACCTTTTTTTTGGCCTTTCCATGGACTGTATTTCAGTTCTAATGATTCAGTTTCGTGAACAGAAACAGCTCCTATGCGTAACCTATCATTAGTAGCATTACCATTGTCAGATATTATAGCAGACTCTAAAATAGAAGCCGTCCCATTATCTTGCGCAATTTTTTGTTGAGCACTATGAGGTCCTAAACTTATTGATTCTGGTTGATAACTAGCGATCTCGTTTATACCGTTAGGTATTTGGTTGATTTCTGCATGTGCAGTACCAGCTATCAAAGAAATTCATAGAATAGGTACTCGAGCTATAATTCGCATTAGCACAGTAGTTAGGATCTCTTACCGAATCATCGCTATCAATAAATAATGGAGTTTCGCTACTTCTCAAGCTTGCGTTCGTTGATGTATCAGATACACCTTCAGTGTTCGGATAGTAATTATCCGTTTCATCAGCTAAAATATGAAACAAAGACGCTGTTTCTGGAGACATAAGAGGAAGCACAACACAGATTCAAAGGACATGACTCCTTAGATGTTGTAAATAAAGTTATATCAACAAGGAACCAAGTAATTTGAGTCTTTGTAAATAATTACGATTATACCTATTTTAATATGCAAACAAGAACCAACCTGCATGGTTCTACTTCTTTGATTAAAAAATAAAAAATGCAAGGGACCATGTGGTATGAGTCTTATTGAAAAAACCAATTTCAACTATTTTTTAAGATTGTTGGGTTACCATGGGGCATGGATCTTGTTAGTTTATTGAACAACTGCGGTTATGTTGGTTGATAACCTTGTCATAAAAATGTTTTGTTCTGTCAAAATTGTCAGATCATTTTGATCTTTACAGGGTCGATAGAAGCCTCATTTTTGAAAGCTTCTGTGTCCTTATCTCGATTTTGGCATTTGTGTGGATTGGTTCCTGCTTGCATAAGTAGGTCCAATTTATCTTTAGAATTGTTACAAAAGTCTCCTTTGGTTTCAAAAGCGCGGACTAATGGCAGGACAAGTCCGGAAGGGGACCAATAAGCTGGACATGTCCAGACAAATCCGCACAAATGTTAACCCTACTTGAAACATGCTTATGTTCTGACGTAAAGGGAAGGTTTTTAAATAATAACATTCACAATTCGGTGGATCAGCGATTAGTTTACGGTCCAATGAATTTCATATTCGGGTACGTAGACTTAGGTTCGGGTTGCTATATGTTGAATATTGTATATTGATATGTATTATATCATGTCCTTTTCAGGTAAGGATTTATCGGATTTTGTAAATAACTGCTTACTATGTATATTATATTTATTCAACGTAAAGGGTTCGGTTTCCGCACTTAATCCTTTCAGTGGACCTACATATTCATTTATTTACAATCAGTTACTTAGAATTGAATACTCTTTATTATGTACACCATATATGTCAATTACAGAACACAAATCTATACTAATATATAAAGCTGAAGAGTTTATTTGTCTGTTTGTTTGTTTGTTTGCTTGTGCGCGCTAATCTCGGGAACTACTGGTCCGATTTGAAAAATTCTTTTTGCGTTGCATAGCCCATTAATCCAGGAAGGCTTTTGGCTTATGGCTTTATAACATCACGCTGTGACCAATAGGAGCGGAGCATAACTAACTTCACGCGAATGAAGTCGCTGGCGGCCGCTAGTACATTATAAAGATTTTACAAGGGCTGACACAATGGGCGGTCTTATCGCTAAGAGCGATCTTGCACTTACTATTCAAATTAAATATCGAATAAAATTGGCACTTGATTAAAACTTAACAATTTGAGCGACATAAACTTGACATAATTGACATAGACAATGTCAGGAGATGTTATATGATTATGAATGGTTTACCCCAAATAGAATACCAGCGCTGCGACATTTACCTTTTAAATGTGGAAATAATGTGGAAGTAGTAGTGTTTAAGTGTGGAAGTAGATAAGTACCTATTAGCGATAGAAGCCTTTTGGCCTCGTAAGAGACGGTATATATATTTTTTTAGATATATTTAACAGCACGGTTAGCGCAGTGGTTAAGCTATTGACTGTTGTGCTGCGTGTCACGGGTTCGATTCCCGAATGGAACAAATATTGGTATGAACTCCAAGTAGTTGTTCCGGGTCTGGTTGTTTGTGTATGTGAGTTATATGTTTGTAAACGCACCTACGATACAGGAGAAATTCTTAGTGAGGGGCAACGTTTAAAAAATAATGTTTTTAATTTCAATTGTGTTTAACTTTTGTTCAGTTTTATGATATTCATGTACGATAAATACTTTTTTTCTTAAATCAGATTCATTATGTATTTGGCTCAAAAGAATCTACCTAAATCATGTGCCTAATTTGTGAACCGACTACAAACATAAATAAGTGACATCAAAAAAGCTAATTATAATTACAAACGAGCCAAAAACCGGGACCACTCAGTATAAAGGTCCTCTTTGAAACCCTGTCTACTGAACCTCAGGCCCTTCCACCTAAATTGAGGCTAATTCGGTTCACTGTTTAAAGAATTTTTAGCCCTTGCTTGCTCAGTTAAACTCTTTGGTAAAATATAAGTGGCATATAACAATTATGCTAATTACCTAACCTTATTTGCTCTTGTAGCGTATGAGTTATGCCTTTTTGCGCCCACAATAACCTCAGTGGTAATTTCGAGGTAATTAGAGTTCACTTACTGACAGTTCTAATTAGACAACGAATTTAATCAAGGGCAAAGTTACGCTCGTGTCAAATCCTTTTTTCGAAAGTACTTAAAGGGAAAACTTTAAATAAAATATACAGGAAAAGTTTTATAAGAGTTTGCATGCTGTCGTTAGCTTTAATGAGATTGATCCGGATTTAAATTCCCTTAAAAGTATTTACGGCAAGACCTCTGAGAGAGGAAGGGACTTTCATGTCTTTTTTTAAGTAGGGCATTGAAAATTATTGTTATGGCTCATCGTTTACGAACTGTAAATCGTTGAGTTGCTTATAATCATGGCCAAATTATATGGTAATCTGAGGGGGAAGAATTAACTGCTTCAGTGAGCGTAAGAGTGATTTGGAAAATATTGGCGAATCTTGCTTAGGGAACGAACGTGCGGTAATATTGACTATCAAGATCTCTATTGATTGATTTCACGGTTGATTTCAACATGAATGATGCAATCAAATATTTGTAACAATAGCTTAAAAATTTAAAAGAGTGTCCATGGAGTTTCTTGCCCGTTCTTCTCCATAGGTACCTTACTCTTTGGAATGGGCGACTAGCTTCATCTTATTGACTGACCGACCTTCTGACAATTCACAACTGCCTGTAACTGGTTTATTTGAAATAAATGATTTGATTTGATTGAAGATTCTTAGTGTCGCCAGTTAATACACTAGTTTACGGGATCTTATACCTATACCACGGAATAGTTAATATAAGACTGGAAAGGCCGAGTAGGCGTGGCCGCCGTGCCACACATGTGAGACGCAAATCTTATGTCGAACGAACGTCCGAAACATTCATTTAGTATTCTTAAAAGTACTTCACGAGTCGGAGCTCCGCTTTAAAATGCCGTATTGTGCAATTATAACATGCAGGGCAAAAAGCCAGACCTCAACTATACAACGAAGTGGTATATATTTCCATCGGTAAGTCGAAAATAATATTATGTTGTAGTAAAATTTGTAAAAAACACAAAAACATACTGAAAACAATGATATTCCAAACATCCATGATATTATTGCTTCAAGAAAAAAAATTACATTGCTCGGTTTGTCTTCGCTTTGGAAAAACAATAAGAAAGTCCGCGTACGATGTAGTGAATCCAATGCGTCCTCTACACTTTACTCATTGTCATTTTGTCATTTGCCCTGATTGGCCGAAATGCAGGGCGCCATGTTTATTTATAGTAAGGTGACCATGTGGTTAATTAAAATTATCGATAGAATTCAGAAATATACGAGTATGATAAATATATTGTTTGAATCATTTTATATTAAATTAATAATATTTTATTTTTAATTAGACATATTTAAACAATATATTACTAATTGTTTAAGAAAAGCCTTCGTAATTTTTATGTGGTCAAGGCTTATTATTATAGTTTTGCAGACTTTTTGTTTTAGAAACATCTTGGTTGACTATTTTATATAATTTAATTATATTATTAGAAACTGACACTAATTATATTATTGACTGATGAATTTGAAATAGAATTATTGTATTAATTGATGGAATTATATTATTAAGCAAACAATGAACTAGAACTACTTATATGATTTAATTTGTGTATATGTTGTATGTGATATGATGTATTTTTAAATTGTGAACATTTTAATTGTGCCTTTTAATTGCCGAAATATGGCTGTTCGTATTAATATTATGTACCGCCATGTTTGCACCCTTATGTGCAAAATAAAATATCTTATCTTATCGAATAAATGTAATGGAATGATATAAATATTAATATTTATTTTAATAAATTGCAAATAAAAACAAATTATAAATTTTAGGTTTCCTAAACAACCTAGCGTTATAAGAGAGCGATGGATTGACGTGACTGGTAGAGTAAATAGGATTCCGACAAAGACTAGTACTATTTGCTCTAAACATTTTATCGAAAATGATTATATCATTAAAAAACCGGGTAAAAGATATCTAAAACCAGGTATGGTCCCAAGAGAGCAAATAGTTCGGATTTGTTCTTTGGTAAGTTTTGTCATAACCGTTGTGCTGATATTTGTTGGACTTAGGTTCCGTATTTTATTCCTATTTTCTACTATCGTTAATTATGAACAAATTTGATCCTTAAGGTTAAATAGACACAACACAACTTTTAATAAATTATTTTTTATAGGAAATATATTTGTTTATAGGAAAAAATATTTAAAATAAGTAAAGTTAGGTAGGTACGACATTTTATTACACATTTTTGCTAAAATCTCGAAAAGTCCTATCACCTCAAAACTTCTTGTAAAACTGTTTTACACCTAAACCTTTCATTCAACTCTAATTTTATGTTGATAGCACCATAAACAAAAAATCACATTATCAAGTTACGTAAATTTATAAGTACATTTCTTTTTTTTTAAATCCCCTACAAATTACTTAAAAATCATATAACTGGAATCTCATGTATCCTTATATGTAAAGATCCTAATTCTTACGAAACTACATAATGAGAACACAATTAATCCTTTTCTGTCAATTTTATCGATATAAAATATCGATATAAATATCGACCTTTTGGTCGCCATAGCGTGTATGAGAAATTTGTGAATGTAGGAGTGTACGTCAAATGCACTGTTTACGTTAGTGTGATCACCAATTACAAACTTATAATCGAAGTGCGAGTATTTATTTGTGTGCGTAATGCGCTTCCGTATTGGTCTCTTGATACAGGCGAGTTATAGAGGGGAATCAAGCGGCGACACGCGTTCTAATACTGATTCCGAACTATTTCCATTCTAATTACTTCATCTGTTCTGTGACCTATACATTACAACGTTTTTTTTTTTGTTTATACGAAACCAGAATATAGCTGGTTTAGAAGAAGAAACTGAATTGATCTCAACCATAAATCTATGTTATATTTCTTCCCAAATATATTTAGAAACTATTGCAGAGTGGTTACCGAGCGGTCATGATAGATCATAATACTTGCGCGCGCGCCACAGCTGACGCCAGAGGTCAACGCACCGCATTTGCCCGCCCGAGCGGAGCTTTGACCATATTTTTGTTGGGACAACCTAGTAGAATAACAAGCTCACAAATTTGTGGTTTTTCTTTATATCTTTTTGAAATGGTGTATACCTAGCACAGCCCTCTCCATAGCTAGAGAGCTATGGAGAGGGCTATGCTAGGTATTTCTCCTGAATTTTTTTACTTGAAATTTTGCCTTTGTGGTTTGATTCCGTTTTTATCCTTTAAATACGAAACCTTTAAAACTTAAAGTACTGCTAAAGATGTCGTGCTTAAACCGTGAATGTTATAATGTCTTCCCGTCCATTCTCCTTCTGTTATAAAAGTCCTTAGAAATACGTTTCCGAGAGCTCCAACGACATTATTCCATCTTATTACTCTTGTTTATGTGCTTCAAGCCTCTTTTATACACATTTGCAGTATTTATGTAGTTGTTTACTTGGCTCAAGTCATAAATAGAAAATTGATGATGTTTCTTTTGCTTTCCAACTCTTATTTTTATAGTCATAGAGCCTATTATAGCATGGAAAGAATTGTTAAGTTTAGATTTGCTTTTAATTTAATGCTGGAGCTAGAATATTTTTGTTTGGTGTTACTGTTTGTATAATATTGGCTTTTATAGAACTCGCGTAATAATTGCCTAATGTACTATGAGTAGTAATGGATTTCATTTTATAGGATGTTGCTAATTCAATACCTCTTTATATTCGAAAAATGTGTTTGCTTAACAACTTAAATAATGCCAGGAAAGTTGTTGAGCTGTCAAATTGAAACCAATTATCTGACGTTTTAGTTTTGTTCTATGTTAAAACAGAGCGCAATAGTGCGCCTAAAGATATTTTCTCGTCATAAATCAAATTGTAACGACACCGAAAAAGTAAGTAGTGTAAGTGTAAGTAGAAAATCTCTTAAAATCTTAAATGAAAATAATGAAATCATGACATAGTAAATAATTAGGTACTAATTAAGTACTAAAAGTAATAAAACTAAAACCCAACTACGACAAAAAACGACGCTGAAAAAGTATAAAACAAGATTTTCAGAATACTGAACTGAACAAAGTTGCTAATGTAGTTGCAAGTAAATGGACACAGTAGACTCTACCAAGATCCCTTCGTTGTAAATTGATAATAATGTCATACAATACTAATCTGAAGTACTTGTGCAATATTCAATGCAAAGCTGGTATAGTTTCAACTAAAGGTTGCTTTACCCATGGGCAACTATACGTAACATACTATAATGTTCACGTGCGAGGAATGCCAATAGTGTTGTTGTTTTAGCTCAAGAAAATCGTACACCAATTATTGTATATAGAGAAATTTATCAATAAAACTAATAAAAAAGCAGTAAATAAATGATATTTAAATTAAAAACGTCAAAACAAAAAAAAAACTATTTCTTTTTTTAATATACCCTAGCTTTCCGCCCGCGGCTTCACCCGCGTGGAGTTCGGTTATATCGCGCTTTTTAGATTTCCCTCGGGAACATCAAATTTTTCCGGGATAAAAGGTAGCCTATGTTCTTTCTTAGGGTCTAAAGATTGTCTGTGCCAAATTTCATCAAAATTGTCATGTCATGAGGGCTCTAAGCCAAGGTACCGTCGTGTGGCGGTTTGCCTTGACGTAAACAAGCTAAAACCATTATTCTATGATGCCTCTAGCAAACCGTACCGTAAAGATACCATGAACAATTACGGGTCTTATAATGTAAACATTCTTGAACACTAAGCCGCACCAAAAACCGCAAAGCCAAACTACACGCACTTGTAAAGGAACTTTCCTTCCGTATGGGTGGTGGTTCCCTACACCATTCCATGAAACGTGATAACAATTAATTAACGTATGAAATATTCATGAATGCCTAGTTAAGCTATTTTCTTGAGAACAAGGATTATTGATTGAGATTTTGACTTGTTCAGTGAATGGAATTTTCTGGAGCTTTGGAATTTATGGATCAGAATCTAAAAATACTTGTATTGCAAGGTTATTGTAGTCAATTAAGTTTTCCTTGTTACGCATTTCTTTTTTATGAATTATAAACTAGCGCTTGACCGCAATCCCAACTGATGGTAAGCAGTGACGCAATCGATGATGGTAAAGCGCACTATTTTATTAAGAGCTTGTTCACTTTAGCCTTCAAGACACTCAAATTGTAGTCCGACGTACGCGATTCGATTTACGCGGTATGAAAGAGGAGGTGAAATGCTTCGTGCGAATCGTAGTGGCGCGAAACTCGCTGTGCGACGGGTCGTCCGACGGTGGAACGGAGATGCGGGAACTAAAACATGCAATTCTCTCGCACACTCACCAAAATGAATCCTATAGAACACCGAAAGGTTGGCTACTCTACAGCTGTGCTCTAGGCTTTGGAGACCATTATGAGATAAATCTGGGTCACCGAATCCAAAGTGGCCGGGTGACATTTTGCAGCACCAGCCCAAATGTGGCTGTAGTACTATACACACGAACGGATCTGTACTTTGTACAGCATTAGAAGCTGCCCTGGTGTGAAGTACCGCCGGACCTTTGCGGTAATTTAATAAATTTAGCTTTGGCCAAACTGAAGAGTATCATACGCGGGTTAAGGGTAGAGATTCGTTCATGCTAATTATGATAATAACTTGCAAAAGAATGCTTGGAGGCGCCTTTAGAAAAGGATACCTGGAAAAAGATGGGAGAGACCTTAGTCATTTATTAATGAACAATAAATTGTATGTGAAATTATATGGTACTAAAAAGAAAGAAAATATTAGGAAAGAAGACCATCTTTGCTCAGCAGGCGGACAGTATAAGCCAATTTAAAATAAGGACCTTATTTTTTGCAAACACATTAACGTGAGATTATCATATCATGGTATCTAAAGACTTCATGGAACTTAATCAATGAAGCACTTAAGTGAGCAATTTATTATCTTTAAGATTGTGCCTTATCATAATCTTAAAGATAATAAACAAAGCGAGTCCCTCCGCCCATTTTTGCTGGGAGGAAAACCAAGATGGAAGATAACTAAGAAAAGCTATTCTCAGAACGAATCTCTATAAAGAACTCTTTGGAAAGCGTAATTATCCTATTCCACGTACCAACATCTTCAATTTATTATCCGAAGACATCTTAAGCGTTAACTTCAAAAAATATGATCTTAATAATAATAAAAAGCAGAATGTAGACGTGACAGTAGGTATAAAACGCAGATTTTCCTCACGAAACAACAATAAAATGTGTTTTATTGCCAAGTCTCGCAGAAAAGTTTTCAAATTTACGTCCTGATCTAGTCTTTTCAGTAGTTGGCAACCAATGGAGCCGTTTCCAGTTTCTATTTGGAGTTGGGGCATATTTTAATTCGATCTAGTATGTTACAACGATTCAAACGAGGCGTTTTGCCTCGTCTTTTATACCGCGTACATCGAGGGACTGGAACAATTTGTCAGCGGCGGTGTTTCCGTTGGACTAAAATTTTAGTGTCTTCAAGGCTAGAATGAATAGACTCTTGATAAACTAGCGCGCTTTACCATCAAGGATTTCATCACTGTTTCATGATTGTGGTCAAACACTAATTTATAATTAAATTATTAAGGCCATTCACGCAATAAAAATGAGTTAATAGGAAGGATAACGGCAGTTGATCGAGGTAATGCAACGCTAAACTCAAGAACACGATCAACGATGCTGCGCCAGAGGGAAATTGATCTGGAGACTCTCCACGACTAAACTCCCGGCACAACAACATTTTGCGCATCATACCCGGCTCATATCGCAACACAACTGCTCAGACCAGTCCTACGTACGGCTTCACCAGACATCATGCCGGAACACGATGAATCCCTTGGCGGCAATACTTTGTCTGGTGGGTGGTAACTTATGCCGGCAGCCGATGTTATTCTGATGATGTCGTGAGCGTGCACTAAAAAAATTATAATGTGTATTCCTAACTTCAGGCAAAAGTTATAATATCCCAAATTTAAGATATGAAGAGTCACTAAGACTAGATGTCTTACCGAAAAGCATCGGATATAGTTATTATTTATTAAGAAAGCGATGGAAGATTTCGAATGAAATCTGTTTTGATAAATAAACTTTTTTATTACACTAAAATAAATTTTATTCGAAAACAGCCATCGGTTTCTTACTAAACTTCTACCACATCCGATGACTGGGTTTTTTATCTTCTTTGGAGAGCGTACTTTTATTTGTTGAAACAAAAATATAGGTACTAGCCCGTAATAAAGATCTCCAAAAAATAAGATAGCAATGAAAAAAAAAAAAACTGCGGTTGAAAATATACAAAAAGCGAAAGACGCACAGCTTTTTTCGAAGAACACGGAAACCGATCAATCTATATTTCAAGATTGATCACAAGGAATAAGCCAGAGACAAAAAAGTACTGTACTAAGTGCCTTCTTTTACGGTATAGAGTGATTGATAAAGATGGGCTGTCAAAGTTTCTTTTTTATATCCACTCAATATTCATCTTCCTTTGTTACATGAATTTTGCGTTGTGTTGCTCTTTCTCCCTTATCCTGACATCCAAGGCTTTCTGCAACTGGATCATTTATCATAATCCTTATCCTGTATGTTCAACCAGATTAATTTATCAGGATTTTATTTCCCACTATCGAAAAGTAATCATTATTTAACTTTTTCAAATTTACTCATAACTCGTAAGTAAATAAAAGAACGAACTTTGATTCCAAAAGGTCAGAGTTATTAACTTCGAGTCGGGTTATAAATATATTTCACGTAAAAATAACCTCAATATAAATCTTCTTTGAGAGAATGTTCAAATAATAATAGATTCTGCGAAAAACTATCAAGAAACTCGATACTAAGAAAGTATATTATGTTTTCATAATGTATTTTCTATTTTATGAAAATATATTTTCCTTATACAACTGCGTCCTAAGTCAAAAGTTAAAGAAAAATAACTATAAGGAAAATCACACGTTGATTGTAACTTCCGAGCGTGTGTAGTCACTTGAGAATGACGATAGGGCGACATCTTTCCCTTTGGTCGCAAACGAATGTATGGGAATATAAGGGAAAATATTCACTATGACAGATCATGTGCATCTATTTGTAATACGGTTTCTGTAATAGGAGAATGTCGATCTTTTTCCTCATGTTTCGTAAACTTTAGGATTTTAGAAGATTCATATCAATAGGAAACATCATGAAATTTTGTGATATATGCATCTAGTCTTCGCCACCGTTAGTTAATAATTATAGAACTTTACAAGTCAGATGGCTGCTTGACTTTCTGGATATTCTGCTGACACTACTATAGCGGTGCCTACGACACAACATGCGAACAACGCGTCATACTGACGTCACGCGAATCCTGCATCTCGCAATCAGAGTTTTCTGTGCAACTAGCACGCATACAAGCTCGCGGCATCAACCGGCGGGCACGTAGCCCGCCAGACAACCAGTCTGGTTGAAAGGATCCTCCCTTTTCTATGGAGGATGAGTGGGCTTTACACGCTGCTCCTCATACCGCCATACTACCATTGCCATGCTACATTGCTATTTTCGTCAACAGAATGTCAAAATAAAAAAAAAAAAAAAAAAAAAAAAGAATTTTTATTGCCACAATAAATAGTACAACAAGAACTATGGAAACAGAGTTATTGTCGAGCTCTGGCACCCCATGTAAGATTAAACTTGTGTTTAGGGTGCCAGCGTCTTCGCCCAATCATTGTACACATTAGTTGCAGGACGAGCGCAGTACGTCATCATATGTGTTTATGTACCTTTGTGTGTGTGTATGTCTGAATGTGTGTGTGTTTTTAGGTGTGTTTGTGTGATAAAAACTATGGGAACCTTTATATGTTCAATTAATTAATATGAATATATTAACATATTTATAATATCAGCCGAGCGAAATCTTTAATAAGTCTTCAGTCTTATTATAGGTCAATGTCAGGAGCCACTTGGTGACCTCAGTTTTGCATTTATTTAGACACATGGGAGCAATGCGGCAGTATTTATTTATTTTGTTATATAGGTGGCTTGACAGTATATTAAAATGACGGTGAGCAAGGGCCGTTCTACATCCCTGTGTTGCACATACATCGAAGTGTCTACGCTTTTTAATAGCATAAAATAAGGTCTATCATAGTGTAAGTTTCTGGCTTTCTGGCTATAGTGATGAGATAGGTCATATGGCTCAAAATATTATCGAAAGTTATTACGTGCTATTCTAAAAGTAAAGTAGAATTTTATCCAAAAAGGATCTACGTAGACAAAAATATAATCAAACTCGAATTAAGCACCAACAGCAGTAGAAGTCATTACCAACAGCTCTTTGAAGTTCGAGGATGGTAGGCGAACTTATGTAAACGCTACATAAGTTCCACAGTAGTTTTACTAAGTGGTAATATCGATTGCCACTAATGTGTTTGAGAATTGATGTTCAACAATCTCAGAGCCCATTTTAACTTCAAACAGTAGTCACGTCTTAGTTTTCTAATTTAAACTGCCGAAGTTCCTCTTGAGGTGTCTAAATGGAATGCAAATAGGCTATTTATATGTACGGCGTTAGCACTATACTGTTTATTAATATTATTTGACTAGATTCTGGCCACGATATAGCCGTATGAAATTTCCGCATCTCATCGCATTGTAGTCTATCGCCCGTCTGCGCTTATACTTTATTTACGCTTAGTTTTTCTGACTCTCTGTTTGCTCGACTCCTTGTATTATTATATGGTACATACATAGATACAGATATAATCCTACTTAATATTATAAATGTGAATGTTTGGTTGTACTTGTATATTTGTAACTCTTTCACGAAAACTCTACTGACTGAATAACCAATCTTAATATATAGGATAGTTCTTCATCCGGATATTAAAACGGAGTCGAAGATGATGCGGGTAAAATAAATCGCGGGGCGGAATTTGTATTAAGTATATCTTAAGCAATGATTAAGGCATCTGACAGATATTAATGTATCTGTCAGATGCCTTAATCATTGCTTATAACATTGATAATCTGTGGGACTTAAAAGAAAAAAGATAAGAAAAATTATGGTATGTTTAAAAAATGTATGGACAATTTCCAACCACTTTATTTTGTAATGTTATCTGACGAGAGCCAATGTAAAAGTCTTTTGACAATTTGAAGATACTTTTATATTAAAAAGCTACCTCATACTAAAAGCTTCCTTTCCGAGAATAACATTTTTACATAAGATTTTAAATTGAGGATAAGGATGAAACATATAATATTTTAAAGTACCTGTGCGGAAAATTCAAAACGAAAATCGTTTTCCCAGTTTTAAATACTTGAAAGGGTTTTCAATTAATTTTAATGCTAAGGTAAATATTTATTAGATTCATAACAAGAGTGAAACTCATAAATCTGGTGCTTGAAACCAAACTGAAATGTAAGTTGAAAATATTTTTAGAGGTTTGAGGAATATTCTCACTCAATCTCCGTCCTAATCTTTAATTCGACGAGCGCCATCGAATCAGTGGCACTTATCTAGACCAAGGGCAAGGGTGCCGCTCGCCGCCCGGTAAATGTCAGCAAATCGTGACGGGGTTCACGAAGACCGACGCCTCGTGGGTCAGGGTTGCGGGTTGGTTAAATAAGAAACTGTGGCCCTGGCCGTCGCACAGGCAAGCGAAGAAACACGGGTGGGTATAAGTCAGTAAAAGTCTGACACGCCCTTCCGCTCCGCCCAGAGCGGGAGAAGTCATTTGATGATTTCCCATCCCAACAAAAATAAAAGGGCAAGGGTGCCTCCGGTTCCTTCAAGATCGAGTCGAAATCGGCCGCTACAAATAAATCTGCTGGCGCAACTGGCAAGGCCGCTAAAGTCTAAGAAGGCGACCGCCTCTGCGGCTGGCGCTAAGACCAAGAAGGCAGTAGCCGCATCCACGGTCGCATCGGCTGCTTCCAGATCACCATCGAATTCGCGGCAATCATCCTCTGACCAGACGGATGTCTAGTGCTAGTAACACGATTATCTCTGTTTGCGAGTTAAACGACCATCGTGACGTCAGTTTGATGCGTTGTTCGTTTGCGGGATTTGTAGATACTTCTATATCCTATTGTTTATTTTGTTTTCACTGTTTCTCTTTGTGCTACTAGTTTTGTCATTATCTGGCAGTTGGGCACACACACACACATAGAGATTTTTTTTAAATGACCTTGCCCCACACTGGGAATTACCCCTATATTGTGGGTGCGTTTAAAAACAATTAAACTCACATACACAAACAGCCAGACCGGGAACAACTACTTGTAGGTCATACAAATAGGTATTTGTTCCGTGCGGGTATCGAACCCGCGATCGCTCAGTCACTGCACCAACCGTATCGTCTTTTTCAGTAATTTATGTGGCCTTGTAGGGATTCTTAAGTAGAGCTTCACGATTTCTTACAAATGCGTGCACTGACTGAACAGATTCACTCAATCTGTGCGGTTCTTTCCTCAAAAGGCTGACAACAATCAGACATCGATCTACATGATCTTCTTAAGATTTGAATAAGATCACGTCAGGACTTTAAAGGAGAATGTGACTTCTGAGTTTGTTTTAGCCCTTTTTCCCAGATTAGTCAAAAGGGAACGCCGACCACATCTCGTCTTTAAAATATTGACTTCCAAATAAAATCATTTATCATTATGACAAACTCATATATAAAGATTGCACATTTGTTAAAAAAAAACCATTTGAAATAAATATACAAGATCATTGTCATATTCTATAATACATATATATCTATTGTGTACATTATAAAGGACTGATTACTTCTTCTTCTTCTTCAGCCTATGGAGGTCCAATGCTGGATAAGGGCCTCCCCCAAGGCTTTCCACGATGACCGGTCTTGTGCTGCCCGCATCCGTTGGCTTCCCGCGACCTTCACCAGGTCATCGGTCCACCTTGTTGGGAGCCTCCCTAAGGACTGATTACAAGGTGAAAGAAAACCTTGAGGAAACCTGGACTTTAAGTCTGAAATCGCCAACCCGCATTGAACAAGCGTGGTGATTACGCTCAATCTTTCTCTGTATGAGAGGAGACCTGTGCCCAGCAGTGGGACGATAAAAACGTTGATGATTATGATGATGACATAATAAAGAGTATTCTATCTATCGATTACTAACGGAAACACTATTTGAATACGAACTACTTTGTCTTTATGTTTAAAAGACAAATGTCTGCTATTTAATTTAGCAACCAACATTAATTAGTTGGGAAGATCACCACAAGCCCAGTTTAACTGAGTCAGCTTCGATGCCAGACTAATTTCATTAATCTCTTCATTGATTGGATTGGTTGGGCCGGCCTTGTTGACTGACTTTTCTGGTCCCCTGCAATATTAGTTCTTATAACAAATCTGTAGAGATAAATTTCGAGTGTTTCCTTTCTGCGGAAATTATTTTTGACCGAAATATTGTTGACTTTTCTTTTATATATTTTTTTAATGTTAATTGCAATTAGAAGCTTAGAGAATTCAATAAGGGCAAATAAAATGAAAATTGAAGGTTGAAGTTCGCTGAACTCAAATTGAAAATATTTATTTCTATTAATGAATTTACAAGCCGTTGTGAATTGTAATAGTCGGTTAAATAGAAAGTTGAAGCTATTTAACAATTCCAAAACGTAGATCATTCTGGAGAAGAACGAGCAGGAAACTTTAAAGACACATTTTTAAATCAAGATATTAGAAAACCCTGGGTACATTACGTTTGTCGTCCTCGGTGGCGCAGCGGTTAACACACCTACCTGCGACGTGGAGGCTCTGGGTTCGATCTCCGGCCAAGTCATGATGGAAAACCATCTTTTTCTGATTGGCCTGGGTCCTGGATGTTTATCTATATATGTATCTATTATAAAATATAGTGTTGTTGAGTTAGTATCCCATAACACAAGTCTCGAACTTTGTGGCTAGCTCAATCTGTGTGATTTGTCCGTATTTATGTATATATTTGAGTTACGTTGTTAACACCACTACGATCCGGACGAAGCGTTTCGCCTCCTCCTTTATACCGCGTACATCGAGGCGAACAATTTTATTTGCCAGCGGCGGTGTTTCCGTCGGACTACAATTTGAGTGTCTTCAAGGCTAGAGTGAATAGGCTCTTAATAAACTAGTGCGCTTTACCATCAACGATTGCGTCACTGCTTACCATCAGGCAGGATTGCGGTCAAGCGCTGGTTTACATTTTATATAAAAAAAAAAAAAAATATTACATCCTTTTTGTTAAAGTATGTGAGAGCAATGTAAAAATAAAAACAAATGAAGCAACAATTTAAAATATGAGACGCTGTTTAATCCTGCAAAGCGTTATTTATACTGTCTCATATTAATTTACGGATGTTCATAAATTTTGAAGTAAACTATGAGCAACGTCCGATTTGTACTTGCCCTATATACCTACAATATTTTTTTAACTTCTGTCAAATGCTGTCGCTAATGGAATTTACGAATGTTTGGATAAACGTACGGCCAAATTATTTATTGTTTAATCTGCACGTTAATTAGGTAACACATTATTAGTAGCAATGGGTTTCATTCCGACAGTTCAACAACATTCATTGCTTTTTTTGTTGAGCAGTACATTTTAGAACATAGAGAGGAATGGAATAGCAATAAGCTTCAAAATTATTCCAACTAATAGTAATGTCTTAGGCAATTGGGATGCTAATCACCTAATCAAATTATATTAGAAAATAGTTTCTATTGATGTCAATGATCATAAAACTGAATGAGCCTTAATAGCCCTCTGCCAGTGATATAAATAAATAGTACTCTATATTAAAAATTTTGGCACACATATCTATACTAATATATAAAGCTGAAAAGTTTGTTTGTTTGTTTGAACGCGCTAATCTCAAGAAATACAGACCGTGCGACTTGAATAAATATTTTTGCGTTGGATCTTAATCCAGGAAGGCTTTAGGCTTAAATAACATCATGCTGCGACCAATAGGAGCGGAGCATAACTAACTCCACGCGAACGAAGTCGCTGGCGGCCGCTAGTGGTCTATAATCAGAATTCACATTCATGGCACTTTTTGTCCCGATATTCAATGCGGAACGCCCGCGTCTGACAGCCTCCGTGGCGAAGCGGTAGCGGACGCGGCCGCTGCGCAAGGTGGCGCGGGTTCGATCCCCGCACAGTGCAAGTATTTGTATGCATGAATATGAATATTTTGCACTGGTCTGGTCGTGCCTCGGAAAGCACGTTAAGCCGTTGGTCCCGGTTGCCATACGAACATATAGTGGCAGTCGTTACGGGTCATTGGAGCCCTCAAAAATCCAACAATTGGTCTAACTGCAATGCTTCGATGTCGCCTTCGGGTTGTGGAGGTCAGACGGCAGTCGCTTCACAGAAAATGTCGAAGTTTAGCCATATCAGCAGTTGGACTGGTAAAGCGGACCCCAGACTCCAAAGCTGAAAAGGCTTCGGATGCGACTGGGATTAGCGCTGGGATGATGATGATTCAATGCGGAACGCAGCTAATAAAATAGGTTTTTTTTTTATTTTATAAACTTGTGCCTGCAGCAAAATTGTTCCAGCAACGAAATGTACAACAGAAATGTAATATCTGCATTCTTTCAGAGAAGAGGTTTGTGTCCCAGAAATAGGAACATTATAGTCTGATTATGTTAAACTAGCGGCCGCCAGCGACTTCGTTCGCGTGGAGTTAGTTGTGCTCCGCTGCTATTGACCACAGCGTGATGTTATATAAACCTAAAGCCTTCCTGGATTAATGGGCTATCCAACGCAAAGAGAATTTTTCAAATCTGTCTAGTAGTTCCTGAGATTAGCGCGTTCAAACAAACTCTTTAGTTTTATATATTAGTATAGATTAAAAAAGGACAAGATAGTTAGTTTATACCTGTCAAATTAGTCCGCTCCTGAAGTAAATTAACGTATTTTTGTCACCATGTTTATAGTCGCGTCTAAACTGTCAAATCAAATCAAATCATTTATTTGTTAACACAGGTAAATATTTACAGATCTTACATAGAATAACGCGCTGTGTTATGCCAGTAGGCGTATAAAAATACAGTGTCCATGTGGAACAAAATTTCAAGCAATACGAATATACTTTTAGAAATCATGCACAATTACTTTTTCAATTAAAGTGACAGGCCCAGATGAGGAACAATTTCTCATTAATTTCTATTTTCTGTCTATAGAGTATCTGAATTTGACAGGATTAAACTAAAATGTTATCTTCTATCCTTTTCTTAATGAATTAAAAAGAGAAAAGATGCACATAACTTACAATTAATTTAGTTTGTGCACAAGAGAATCTGCGCCAATCACACTTGACAAACTTAGTTTGGGCCACTTCAAAACTAAGATATACAACGTGTAACAAAAAGGGTATATACATACCAAGGGCATGGCATCTTTAGATGATATCAAACGATATCGGAAGGGTTTCAACTCAAAATAAAATACTCAAAAATTGGTACCAAATTTTCGGTTTCGTGTGTTCCTTAAAATAAAATCATAACAAACGTGGCAGCACACTACATACGTTAATAACTACTCGTTACCCGTCACGTTACTTGCCAAAATTCGATAAATGTCTTCAATATCTCTGTGCGACTAGTATGATAGTAGCCTATCACAGGCGGTGTTTTTCCTCATAACTTCCTAACATAAAGAAATAGGATTAAAAAACCCTTCCAATATCGTTTGATATCATGTAAAGATGCCATGCCTTTGCTATGTATATACCCTTTATGTTACACGTTGTATACATATGTGTACGTGAATCGATATTCAATTTCTTGTCCGCTCTAACAAAGTTCATACTTTTACACTCAATCGAAATTAACTTTTAAATTGAATTCAAAATTACGCCCATCTGCACTGCATCGGTTCTGACTAAGGATAATTCAATTAATCTTCCTATGTCTGGATTTCGCTGAGTTTGCCAACCACCGAGCATTACATCGCTAGCTTTCGAGTTAGTCAGGTTCAGGGGATATTCTGAACTCCTACCTTACAGTGAAAAGTTAGGTGAACTATGCGTAGTGGTCTAGTGATCAAAACATTAGCCTCTCAAGTATGAGTGTGCGGATTCGATTGACAGTCAGGCAAGTACTAATGTTACTTCTATGTATATCTTGGACACCAATGACTGATCACAAGGTGAAGGAAAACATCTTGAGGATACCTTGACTTCATGTCTGAAATCGACAACCCGCATTGTACAAGCGTGGTGATTACGCCCAATCCTTGTCGTCCTCCGTGGCGCAGCGGTCAACACGCCTGCCTGCGACGTGGAGGCCCGGGTTCGATCCCCGGCCAGGTCATGATGGAAAACGATCTTTTCCTGATTGGCCTGGGTCTTGGATGTTTATCTATATATTTATCTATTATAAATATAGTATCGTTGAGTTAGTATCCCATAACACAAGTCTCGAACTTACTTTGGAGCTAGCTTAATCTGTGTGATTTGTCCGTATATATTTATTTATTTTATTCTCTGTATGAGAGGAGACCTGTTTCCAGCAGTGAGACGTTAAAAAGGTTGATGATGATGATAATGAAGCGTGGTGGGAGCTGTCATACAAGTGGATTAGGTATTGATGCCAGCTCACTTTAACCTTACTTCACCCAATTTTTTAAGATGAGAGTTTTACGAAATAAATCTGCCATTTATTCCCGCAGGGTATTGCGTAACACACCATCAGTAGCAATGGGTTTCATTCTAACAGTAACAACAATATCCATTACGTTATTTACGTTGTTGAACAGACACATAATGCGAACATGTGGAGCAATGGATTGGCAATATGCTTCAAAATAATTCCAATTAATAGTAATAGTGTGTTAAGCAATTAGGGTGCTGGAATAGAAAGAAAAGAAAGAAAGAAATATATTTATTCCGCACAAACAAAACGCACGTTACAATTAGATACCATAAAATATACATTATTAATAAAAGTAAAAAGAAAAAAGTACATAGAAAAAAATATCACCAAAAGTCTCGTACTCGAACATGCAAACTACTAAAACTACAGTTTGCTGTCAAAGCCAGGGCCATAGCCAGCTCAAATTATTTGACATTTGACAATTAGATCCGGCTGTCATCTGTAATGCGCCCGCGAAACTATAGCTGATGACACTGATGACAGCAAACCAAACAATAACATAAAAATACAAAAAAAAAAAAATAATAATAATTGCAGAGTGAAGAAAACAATAAATTGTGTTACAAAACAAATATAACAGTTAAACTGTGCGTCGCATCTGTGCAAGAAAAGGTCGAATAGAATAATTTTATACCGATATTATAAAAATCTCATATAAAAGAATCGAGGTCAGATGAAAATCTAGATACAAGTACCTAAGTATAATTTCATTCATTCATCATCAACCTTTTTATCGGCCCACTGCTGGGCACAGGTCTCCTCTCATACAGAGAAGGATTGAGCGTAATCACCACGCTTGCTCAATGCGGGTTGGCGATTTCAGACTTTAAAGTCCAGGTTTCCTCAAGATGTTTTCCTTCACCTTCAGTCATTGGTGTCCAAGATATACTTAGAAAGTACATATAACTTTTAGAAAAGTTGTATTGGTACTTGCCTGACCTGGAATCGAACCCGCGCACTCATACTTGAGAGGCTGGTGCTTTAACCACTAGGCCACTACGACATTATAAGTATAATTTATATACATAAGTATAATTTACTTGGATTTTTTTTTTTGAACTAGTAGCAATAGACAATATAGAGCTAGAAAACCGAAAATATGAAGCAATGGACTAGCAGTATGTTCCAAAATGAATCAAATTGATAAAAATAGTGAAAGAAAGAAAGAAAAATGCGTTTATTGACATTACAGCATAAGATTTAACAATTAAAACTAAAAAAAATATAAAACTTAGCTAATAATGCCAAAAGGGCCTCAGCTCAGCATAATGTCAGATGACAACACAAGATGTGCCATCTGACGCTGGTTTTCAGCTGCAACCCACGAGTGCCATACGCAAGAATTACAAAAACACAGATAAACCATTTCTACAGTTTTCAGTCCGCAATAATAAAGTGATATATTTACATAGATAATAAAAGTAATCCAAACAATAGAAAAAACTCGAAACATGATGAAATAAAAATGTTGTTTCATATATAAATATGTGTATATGTATGTTAAATATATTGTGTTTTTTAAATACCCAATAAAATAAAATAAAGTACTCAAGTAAGTAAGCAAGTAAGTAAGTAGTAGTAGTGTGTTAAGTAATTAGAGTGACGGATTATTAAAATGAACTTCCATTAATCTGGTCTCTCTGTCTTTAGATAGCTTTCTAATGGAGTTTGAATTAGAATCAACGATGAATTTTGATTCTTATTCAAATGAAATAACTACGGGTGTTAATGAAACATTGTGGAACTGATTTAAATAGAAGAAGATGGGAAAACTTTCGAAACGGGAATAAGTATCACGAGGTTCTGTGTACCTATATTCAACGAAGACAAATACTAAACCAGTAAATCGTATTCTTTATTTAAGTCCTAAGAATCGTTCAAGGCCATCAGCGATTTTTTGGAACTATATTCTCTAACAGAGGTTGAGGTATAAGTAAACTGGCGGAGCTCGTGAGGCAGCGGGAATCCCAGCGCCCTCACGCTACTAGCCGCCGCAGGAGACGCCCTGGTCGGGAGACCACATCGAGCTCCCGGCCACCGTAGGCGCGGGCCTGCGGGCGGTGAGCAGTGGGCAGCTCGCCACCCAATAAGGACCAGGCCCGAGTCAACGGCGCGTTGTGTTTCACACGCGCCTCATAGAGATGTCAGCACATCGTGACGGGGTCCACGAAGTGGTAAAAAAAGAAACCGTGGCCCTGGCCGTCGCACAGGCAAGTGAAGAAACACGGGTGAGTTTCAGTCAGTAAAAGACTTACAGGCCCTTCCACTCCGCTCAGAGCAGGAGAAGTCAGTTGATGATTTCCCATCCCAACAAAAAAAAATATTTAAAAGTAAACTGGTTTAAATCGTCACAGAACGAAAAAGCGCCCCGTTCATGCGACTTTTTTTACCAACTTAGTTGCTTAGAATGTGAGATATATTGTTTTTATAGGTCAAAATGAAAATCCAAAATGGCGGGTACGAATATTTTCAGATTTTTCATAATGAGTGTCGTTTGTATGGGTTTCGGCGCCATCTTTAATTTAGAACTTCGTTCCTGCCCGACCCCACACTTTTTCTTATTAGAAGTTTATTTGGCTAAAAGAAAAGTTACAGATAATACATATTTTATTCGATATTATTTACTTTTTAACCGTCGTCTAAAAAAGAAGAGGTTCTAAATTCGATCGTATTACCTGTTGTTTTATTTTATGTATGTTACCTCAGAACTTTCCGCTGGTTGAACGGATTTTGTTGATTATTTTTTTATTTGAAAGCTGGCGCTTTCCATGGGATCCTTTTTAAGCCATATCATTTAGCTTTAAAAAAAATGAATAAAATCATAGATTAATAAAATTGAACTAGCAATTCGAAATCATCATACATCTGTTTATTAGTGGTGAACTCAGTGATATTGTAGTAACATCTATCTAAAAGAAATTTAAACAATGTTCTCTTAGAGAACTCCCAGAAACTCTTTCTAACTGACATTTATTTTTGATGTACTAAGAGTAGTTCTTACGTTGTGTATTTAACTATGAACAAATTGGATTTAATAATGAGAAAATAATTGTAAAATATCTCTTAGCCCATTGACCAATACCTAATATTATCGCTATACCTACAGCATAAGACATAATTCATCTTCGGCTGAAAGCTATTCCACGGAATATTCATAATTCCGAAATTTCAACCCTTTCCTGGTCTATAAATTAAGCCATTGCGAAACTTGAACTAGCAAAAGGCAATACCACTTTGCCAAGAATTCATTTGGTCTAATTACCTGAGACAGTTCATAGTTACGTCGAATCTCCAATTGCAATCAGTGCCGAGGACTAATGAAGTTTCAAATCAAACTATTCCCATGATTGCGAAACGCAAACAGGTTCATCGAGTTCTATCCATACTGAGTCTTCAACTTCAATTAATGATCTTGGGGTTAGACCACAGACTGCAAATCCGGCAAATGAATTGGTTCCGAAATCAGTTTGTGGAGAAAATTCTTACGGCTTTAGTGGTCGTGTTTGGGAGATTCTAATTTGTCGAAATAGGTCTATTAGCGGAAATGCTTCTTGAGATTTTTTTTATATCACACATTATAAGACTGAGTTATGCCAAAGTCGGATACTAATAGGTACTTATTCTTGGAACCAATGTGACCTCTGACATTTCAAGTATGGAAAAACTGTCAAAAATTCAAAAGTTATTATTAAGACAGAAGGGCAATAATTAATTCAGTCCTGTCAAATTAAAATATTCTATAGACAGTTTATACGTGATTTTTTTATCACATATAAGCGGTCGGAGGGACGGACAGTATTTTTATAATTGCCATTTTTTAGGTGGCAAGTAAAAATACCACGTCGGGTGACTAACATATATAACAAATGTTGCCCCCAACCAAATCCTCCTAAAAAAATCCATAATCCCAGCCCCTGTAAAATCCATTATAGATTAATACATTACAAACTAATTGTCCATTTCATCTAGTTCATGCATTAACAGTGAATAGAAATAGTTTCATGCTAATAATAGGCGATGTTTGATTGAATAATCCGAATGGTTATAGCTGACCCACGCTGATTGGTTATGTCAAGTAATGGAATCTCCTGAGGATTAGTATGACTAATTTTATGCTTATCTCCAGGTGATTATTGCAATACTTTCACAGGCCTTTTTTGGGCGAGAAATCATCAAATGACCTATTCCGCACAGGGTGGAGCGGGAGAGCGTGCCAGACTTTTATTGACCAAAAATCCACGGAGAACAGCTCAGGCATGGGTATTCGTGGACTCCCTCACGATGTTCTGATGGCTCTTTGAGGCGTGCGTGAAACAAAGCGCCGTCGACCCTGGTCTGGTCCATACCAGGCGCTGAGCAGTTCGCAGCTCGCCGCCCGGTAAGAACCAAGCCTCCTCCTTTATTAGCATCACTACTTTCCAAAAGGAGGAGAACTTATGCTTATCTCGTAATCAAAATATGCAGCTTTTTATTTATATCTTTATCTCTCAAAAATATTAATAGCGTGAATGAACCAAGTTGAACTCAAAAGTAGGTCCCAAGACATGCTTCGCCAATATATACCAACAAGTCTTTTAAAAAGCGATTTTGTAAATATTTTATACCTATCTCACACATAAGAAAGCCTTCCACTTAGTTACCGTCAGCTTACACGAGACGTACATTATAAAAGCGAAATTAAAAAAGGTCACGCACTTTTCCAAGAAATAATCTCCTTTTAAGTCAGTCCCAAGATTAGTTGGCTAATTTCTTGAAAGCGTTCGCTTTTTACAGATTTAATGGAGTGCTGGATTACTGGTCTCTATTCCGGCATAATTTATCTGGACAAATTTAGCTAAAGCCGGAAAATCTCACTGAAAAAATGTCTGCCGATAAAACGGAACAAAGGGGGATCCCTGAAGAAACAGTTACAAAAAAGAATTGAGATATGAATAATGAGAATCATTGTGGAGATAGTATAAAAGAAGCACTGGCACGAAATAGGGGTAATGAAGCTGAATAAGTAATTTCATTCTCGACGCGTCGAGGAAGTCCAATAAGCCTTGAATTTTGGGTGATGTCATGAGGTGTCTACGATATTATACATACTTATAGGGACATAAGGAACAGAGTATAAAGTTCAACCATCCTCCATAGAAAAGTAAGGATCCTTTGATGTTGATTTTGGGAAGCTGTATACCTACAACGTCATTTTTTGTTTATACGAAACCTGAATATAGTTTGTTCAGAATAAGCAACTGAATCGATTCCAATCCTTTTTACACCATGTTATATTTTTTTCCAAAAACATTTAGAGTGGTTACCGAGCGGTTACGATAGATCGTAGTACTTGCGCCCCGTGCCACAGCTGAGCCAGAGGGCAACGCCCGCGCTCGCCCGCCCGTACGGATCTTTGACAAGCTCATAACTTGGTGGTTTTTCATTATATCTTTTTGAAATTTTGTACATAGATTCTTTACTTAAAAATACTGGACACGTGTTTCGGTTTTTTTTTATATATATATTATAAACTAGCGCTTGACCGCAATCCTGCCTGATGGTAAGCAGTGACGCAATCGTTGATGGTAAAGCGTACTAGTTTATTAAGAGCCTATTCACTCTAGCCTTGAAGACACTCAAATTGTAGTCCGACGGAAACACCGCCGCCGGTTTCGCATAAATAAAAAATAATGTTGTATATGCTAGTTGGGCGCTAAACTCTGCTTGCGAGATGTAGGCTCAGTCAGTAGTAGGCTATGTTCGCAAGTGGCTTTGTTGCTACAAAGCTAACATACTCATAAATAGCAAGCCTTAATTTTTATTGCATCTTGTTTAGATACATTTTATCTATATTCTAAACAAAGTTTTTTAATATCTATCAGATGATTCCCGTTATGAAGGAACCGAGTGGTATAATGGTGTTATAATTCGATTTGAACTAAAACCTGCCACATGTTAGGCTCGCAATAACCCAACTAATTTGGGATGAGCACAGCCATTAGCAATAGCTAAGCCTTCACTACACATAGTCGTAAAGGATGAAAAACAAATTATGTTATACGCCATTCTTGTACTAGACAGCTTGGCCGAATCGCAAAATATGCCATCACTAGGCTCAACAAAAATTTAATAAAAATTAATTAGAAAACGTCCTGTCCGTAAAACGGGCAACGTTTTTTCTTAGTAACTTTTTTTATAAATTATAAACTAGTGCTTGACCGCAATCCCACCTGATGGTAAGCAGTGATGCAATCGTTGATGGAAAAGCGTGCTAGTTTATTACGAGCCTAGCCTTGAAGACACAACGTAAGGGTAAAAACTCGCCGTACTACGGGTCGTCTGATGATGGAATAGAGATGGGGGATTAAATCATGCAAATCTTAAGTATTGCAGGTAGTATATTAGAAGCTCCTTTAAAGGTTAAAATCAGAAATGATGTGATTAGGAAAACAACCAAAGTTACCGACAGCTTACAGAGTCATCAAACCGAGGTGGCAGTAGGCTGGCCATGTCTGCCGAAGTATAAATGGCTGATTTAGCAGACGACTCCCGAAGTGGAGACCATGTATCAAATAACGTAGCGTGAGATGCTCTCCAGCTGGATGGACCGTTGACTAGCTGGGATAGACTGTATAGCGAAAGCAAGATCTTGCAGCGCAGCTTGGGAGACACCTACACGTACCTACCTATTGTACTTACCTACTGCTCTGTAACGGTACCTACAAAACGCCAAAAATAAACAACGCGTAAACGTCATACGAATTCTACATCTCACAATCAGAGTTTACCGCGCAACTTGCCTATTTCAAGCATTGGACAAATGCCCGCCAGTTATAACACCCGTCTGATCGGAGGATCCTTCCTTATATGGAGGATGAGTGAACTTTATTCCCTGTTCCTCATGCCTCCGCATTCTCTCTAAAGAAAAATGATTATTATTAGTATATAAAAAACAATACATAATAAAATATTATAATATAACATAAGCGGAACTGTAGCTGAAGGCTATAAAGTTGCCGAATAACCGCATAACGAGTTTATCGGCGCACGCATAAAAGCGTCGAACAAAGTAAAATATGAACGCTGCGTTGTTGACATAAGACAACATAGTACCAAAAACGCTCATTAATTCAAATGAATGTGCCCGCTTTGCATGAATATTCAAGGGCTTTGCGATTAACATGTATCTGTCGCCAGAACAATGGCTACACATAAAAACACGAGTCAAATTTATTTCCAATAAGAATTCTTTGTTGGTATTTTGGCGTGTGCTAGCTGACATATGGCAAGCAATTAATTATAACGTTTTGTTTTATATAATGTAAGTTATTTCATACAATCTTCATTTTCCCATTTAAAGCACCAGGAGACTAGGAAACGTCTTGTCATTTTGATGCTCTAAAAGTGCTGATTCTCTTAGTTTTATTAAAATCTAGGAAAGCTAAGTCATGTGTCACGCGCATTTTTCATTGGACTCTTAAAATTATTTATTGTGTCCTTTACTAAATAAAAGCGCGTGACTTATGTAGTAAAAAGTGCATTCAGTAAATAATTCATAAAGAACATTGAAATATCGCACCATAGTGGCCGGTGGCCACATCATGACTTTGCCTCAAACCCCCCTCATAGACGGTTCACGCGGCCTTCTTTTTCAACTGTCATTGGCGATATCCGCCATTATTGTGAAATAAAATTTTCAAAGAATTTTTCTATAATTTGTTACACGTGTTATTGGTAAAATTGTGGTATCTATTCCAAAGAGGCCATTGATCAAGAGTTGAGGTTGAATCTCATCTTGAGAAAAAAAGAAAAGAAAGATTAAAATCTAAATTGATTTCGTATTAACTGCGTTGTTACATGTTTGACAAAGTGATATATAAATCATCTCACTGACAATGAAGGGAAAATAAAAGGTTAATTAGAGGTCATGTTCGATGAGCAGAATTGGAAGCAGTCAGAACTTTTTGATTAATTGAATGTTATTTATGTTCATGACGGTACTGTTATTAAAGTGAAGCTCAATAATGGCCATTTTGTGTATGTGTTTCATTCGACTGCTGATGGAAAATTAATTAAAGTAAGAAAATAGTAAAAGTCTGCGTTGGAAATTATTGTTTTGATTCAAACTTAAACAACGCGAACGACGTGTCTTCTTTTTAGGACGTGGTTTAGAGATAGTGGAAGAATCTCAAAACATATTGAACAGTAAAACTATGAAATAAACAGTTCTAATAAGTATTTCACAAAAATGACAATATCAAAAACACATAATAGGTATATAATATGATAAAATTCATAATTTACGAAAACGGTGGTAGGCAACAACATCAGCCGCCGGCATAAGTTACCACCCACAAGACAAAGTCTTGCCGCCAAGCGATTCGTCGTGTTCCGGCATGATGTCTGGTGAAGCCGTACGGAGGACGAGTCTGAGCAGTTGTGTTGCGATGTGTGCCGAGTACGATGTGCCTAATGTTGTTGTGTCAGGAGTGTGGTCGTGGAGGGTCTCCAGATCATCCTCTGGCGCAGCATCGTTGGTCGTGTTGTTGGGTTAAATATTGCATCACCTCGCTCAACTGCCGTCTTCCTTCCTATTCACTCAGTTTTTTTGAGTGAATAGGCTTAATAAGCTAGTGCGCTTTACCATCAACGATTGCATCGCTGTTTACCATCAGGCGGGATTGCAGTCAAGCACTAGTTTATAACTAATAAAAAAAAAAAAAAAAAAAATTCTCCAACATTCCCTGCTGTGTGTCCACCGATCACATCAAGTTTGTTCACATAATAATTCATAAGATTGTTATCAGGGGCCTAAAAGCACTTTAGCCGGATTGCCAATCCTATACGAACTGGGTATATTTGCATGATGACAACGTCATAACCATTCCCGGCACTGATGGCACTGGTGTAATTGCTTTTCTCGTTCGCTAAGATAGATTTTTGGTGAACCGCAACAGAATTGAAGCTGAATGTCTGAAGCTGTGGGTGACGATGAGTTCTTTAATATTTACATACTTATGGAGTTAAAAATTAGAAATGAGATAAAAAGAGTTAACTGAAACCCCAAGATCATGAAATAATAAGTATGTACTGATATGGTACGTACTGGTATGGTAAGTATGTACTGGGGTACGTGGAACAGAAGGAGTCTTCTCAGATCAAACGGGAGTTGTGCTTTTATGCCATTAATAAACCAGTGCCTGACCCCAAGCCCGCCTGATGTAAGTAAGCAGTGATGATAGTAAAGCGTGCTAGTTTATTAAGAGCCTATTCACTCTAGCCTTAAGAAACTTAAATTGTAGTCCGACGGAAACACCGCCGCTGGCAAATTGTTCCAATCCCTCGATGTACGCGGTATAAAAGAGGAGGCGAAACGCTTCGTCCGGATCGTAGTGGTGTTAACAACGGCAGGGTGGAAACTCGCCGTACGACGGGTCGTCCGATGGTGGAAAAGAGATGGGGGAACTAAATCATGCAATTCCCTCGCACACTTACCAAATTGCATCCTGTAAAACACCGAAAGGCTGTTCAATGCCCGACGACGTTTGATGTCGGAAAGTTGTATGTTTGCTAGTTGCGTGGTAAAGTCTGCCTGCAAGATGCACGATTTGCTTGGCGTTAGTGGGACTCATTGTTCGCATTTGTTATTTTTTTAATTGAAAATAAACTAGTGCTTGGCCGCAATCCCGCCTGATAGTAAGCAGTGATGGCCACCACAGGAGACGCCCTGGTCGGGAGATGACACCAAACTCCCAGCCACCGTAGGCGCGGGCCTGCGGGCAGTGACCAGTGGGCAGCTCGCCGCCCGGTAAGGACCAGGCCCGAGTCGACGGCGCGTCGTGTTTCACGTGCGCCTCAAAGAGATGTCGGCACATCGTGATGGGGTCCACGAAGACCAATGCCTCCTGGGTCAGGGTTGCGGGTTGGTTAAACAAGAAACCGTGGCCCTGGCCGTCCCACAGGCAAGTGAAGAAACACGGGTGGGTTTTAGTCAGTAAAAGTCTGACACGCCCTTCCGCTCCGTCCAGAGCGGGACAAGTCATTTGATGATTTCCCATCCCAAAAAAAGCAATGATGCAATAGTTGAATTGAAGGTATAGCGTGCTAGTTTATTAAGAGCCTATTCACTCAAAAAAACTGAGTGAATAGAACGGGAGACGCCATGAGTGAGGTGATGCAATTTTTAATCCAGAGGGAGATTGATCTGGAGACTTCATTTTAAAGCGCGCGGTGGTTCCCGTTTCCGATTTCAAAGCCGTAGTAAAAGGAATTTACTTGATATAAAATAAGCGCCTGTTAAATTAATGGGAGCAATATGTACGTCCGCGTTCGCTCCCGTTTTCGCAGCATTTTTTGTTACTGCTCTGCTCCTATTGGTCATAGCAGGATGTTATATAGCCTATTTCCTTTCTCAAGCTCTAGACTGTGTACCAAATTTCATTACAATCGGTTCAGTAGTTTTTGTGTGAAAGCCGGACAGTCAGACAGACAGACAGAGATACTTTTGCATTTATATTATACAAGCTTTCCTCCCGCGGCTTCGCCCGCGTGGATTTCTGTTATATCGCGCTCTTTAGATTTCCCTCGGAAATATCGACTTCTTCCGGATTAATAAGTGCACTATTATTTAATCCGAACTTCTAACTTTACGTTTACGGTTCAGTATTTACGGCGTGAAAGCGGAACAAACAAACAAACTCACTTTCCCATTTATAATACTAGTACTAAGGATAATATATGTATGGATAGTATGGATTATACACAACAATAACATAAATATCGAATAATAAAAATATACAATGAGCGGTCTTCACGCTTTCGGCGACCTCTTCCAGGCAACAATAGAATTGACGGTGATTTGCCTGAACATAAAATGGGTATATCGTTGGAGCATGTTGATTTCCCTATGAAGAACTACACAGATATATGTTATTCCCGCTAACAACTCTGCTTGTTGTTAGTGTTGTATCTGTGTGTGTGTGTGTGTTATATCTGTTAGATATGGAATAATTCAACCCGAATAGCACTGCTTTGAACCAGTTTTGTAAATTTAAAATTGATGTTCTATATGGTCGGAGAAATTTAACTGACGGCCTCGTTAAATATGTAAATAATATCATTATTTGAGGAGGTTCCTGTTCCGTATAAGGCGGGAGGAAACGCCAGGGTGTCACCATTGTGTGGATCGCCCTGAGGACACGGTGGAGCATACGGTGGAGGTCTGCCCGGCTTGGGTAGAGCACCGCCGTGTCCTCGTAGCGGGGATCGGCGGCGATCTCTCGCGTCCGACCCTGGTCCAGGCCATGGCCCTCCTTCTGCGAAGCAGTGATGCTGGCAAAGGAGGAGGCGGAGCGCGTGAGGCAACGGGAATCCCAGCGACCTCACGCCACTAGCCGCCGCAGGAGACGCCCTGGTCGGGAGATGACACTAAACTCCCAGCTACCGTAGGCGCGGGCCTGCGGGCGGTGAGCAGTGCGGGCAGTAAGGACCAGGCCCGAGTCGACGGCGCGTCGTGTTTCACGCGCGTGTTATATCTATAACGAGTCATAATTCTAATAAAAGTATTGTATTGTGGATTGCTTAAGTTTAGTTGATTCCGAGGGTAGAATAACTTTTATAAAATTATAAAAACGGCTCGATGGTACTCTGAGAGTGGCATTTCCTATAACTACGGTGACTCGTCCCTTAGTAGACAGTCTCCATCGAGCCGTCGGACCGAGCACACTACCAGTAAGTATTCTGAATATTCGTTATAGGCACATAATTCTTATGTGCCTGGTCTTATGTAATTTATATTGCTGATATTGCTGATGATTCTAAATATGTCCAGTGTGTAATGTTATAAGTAACTATGTACATAATGTTTCTCCTATAATGTTTGCTTTAATATTATTTAATTACCCCCACACTCTGCTATCCTAACATCAGAAGTAGGGATCAGGGCTCTGGTTTTATAATTTTTTTTTTTTTTTTTTCATAGGCGCCGTTGGAGCTTGTGACGATATTTCGGAAGCCGTTGTTCAGCGGGTCGCTGACTTCACTCGCACCGTAATGATGACATCAGGCCGTCTTCTCTGACGTTGGAACTGCTACGCTGCATAAGCAGCAATAATCCTGTACCTGGTGTCCTCTACAGGAATAATCCTGTATGTACTTCAAAAATACAGAGCCCCAGAACCTCAACCAACAGTGAGAACATCCAAAAGTTTGTGGGTACATGGCTTGGGCTACTCTCTAGTGGTACCATACCGCACATTATTGCAAATACTAACTACACAAATTTTTGGTGCGGGTACGTGACCAGGGCTACCCTCTGGTAGTACCATAGCATAAAATATTGTACATTGTAACTGGACTTATCTTGTGCTTGGTCAGAGCTACTCTCTGATAGCACGGGATTTGTTAGTTACTTTAATTGCATGGTAAAGAAAGGAGGTTTTGAAAAATAAAGTTCCATCTGTCTCTTAATAATTAAATTCACAAACAATCGGACACAACATCGCTAAAGCTTTAAGGCTCAAGCTTTTATTGGGAATATTTGGCAGTTTCGGGTGGCTTGACCTGCTGTCGTCCGTACCTTGTATAAAAGTTGAATAAGACGAAGTAACTGAATGCTGATACTTAATAGACTTGATTGAATAACTTGATTGACTTGACTGTTAACTTGATTGACAGACTAGACAGATTATTATTTTTACTGATACTGTTGTTTGATGAGCCAGGTCTATCCGCATAGGCTGACTGACAAAGTACAGTGTCCAGAATTAATAATAATAATAATAAAAATGCCTGTGGCCGTGGTGCCTGTGGCCGTGGTGCCTGTGGCCGTGGTGCCTGTGGCCGTGGTGCCTGTGGCTGTAGCTGTGCCTGTGGCTGTTGTGCTTTTGGCTGTTGTGCCTGTGGCAAGTGCTGTATCCCTGACGGGTAATGCCATGAAGTATGGTAGATTCAGATAGACTATACCAAAGAGATATAAGATAGAGAGGGCTTATGTCAAAATAACATAGAAAAACTGTATACAATATAGCAAAATTAGATCGACAATTGCAGACATCAAATAATAAAAATGAAATAAGTTTATAAGAATTATATTCGGCTATTACTCTATAGGTGGCCAGTATAGTCTATGTTACCAAGTCCGATTTAATACCCCTAGTATAGACCAAATCGGGTAAATAAATATCGGTCAAAAAAAAAAAAATAACAATAAATATCGGGTAATAAGTGAATCTTATCTACTACAAACAACAACACCTATTTTAGAATTTTATTCGCTACTACATATGCAGGGTGACGCTAAGTAGAAACATAAAAACTGTGGTAGGGATCTTGTTATTTCGATATAAAATTATCGATAATATTCAAAGAACTTATTGCGACGACATTTTTTCGTATTTTGGTGGTTTGGAACAAAAAATGAAGATGCAGAAAAATTATTACCAGTTGTATATTTACAAGTTATTTATTCATATAATTATTTTAATATACAAATCAATAATTATTATGATCTAGTTATCCATGAGTCGACTGCTAAACATCCGGTTTTGAGTATGACTTCCACAGGAGACAATTATTTATGTGATGAATATAAAGTGTTTGCCCAAGTCATAATATAACCAAGATAATATGTCTGGACTTTTGATAGACTGTGATTTTCCAGTGCTACATTATTTTTATCCGGAAACCTAAAATAACAAAAGCTTAGGTGAATGGATAGCACTTGTTCATTAAGTAATATGACATGATTACGTTCAGAGTATAATAAATAAACTTAAAACATAGCAATACTTAAACCAAGTATGTAGATACTTACTAAAATCACCATGAGATGACAGAAACCATGTTGACAGAAAATCCTTGTCGAATAGTTTTTAATATTGAGACTGAGGGATGGTTTGAATTACCCGTAACATATTTATTAATACGTTAACAGAAAATGTTTGGAAATCGTTTTAATGATATTGTCAGAATTGACCGAGCGATGAGTTAATTTAATTGTTAGATATTTGTTAATCTAACAGAGAATGTTTGTTAAATAGATTTGAATAATATCAACAGGTTGACAACACTGGAACTTGTTTGAATTTCATAATCTCTGCTTATTTTTCGATTCAAGAACTGTTCAGTCAGCGGTCAATGTCAAATGTTATTTTTTTTGTGAGACTGTAGACATATTTGTAGGTACCAGTGGCGAAGAGTCCATACAAGCCGATTCCCACCGGGTTACCTTTCAAAAATCAGTTCCATATTCATACAAAAGTATTTACATTCTATTCCATTAACAAAGTATTATTAATCAAATGCCTGCGCGATTTACAATAGCAATAGTAATTCTTAGCAATACCCTAAGTATCACATTTCATTTTATAGTCGTAAATTAATCAGCGCTTAAATTTTTCGTACCTAAATTACATTAAAGGTAACTCGACGAATTACAGCTTATCTCGGCCAACGTTTTACTATGAGGCGAAAAGAGACAGAGCGTGTCAGACATCTCTTTCTAATGATCGCTAACCGTCCGTAATTTTTGAGAAAAGATAGGCTACTGCCGACCGGCTTGCAGTTCTCTCCTCTCCTCTATTAGAATGAGACAAAGAAACGTTATAATGAAATCCTTCGCAAGTCATATTCTTTTTATTTTGGCATATTTTCGTGTTCCATTTGGTTTGGTTGAAAATAAATTATTGTTAGTATGTGACATGTGTTCGTTTTTCGTGTTTTTCGTTTGTTATATTTTAATATTTGTGGTATTTAAACTGTGACTGATTCTGTAACGTAATTTAATCGCAGATTTGGTTAAATACTGTGTATTTTGTTTGTTATTATGGCTTTAATTCATATAGAGTGCTGCTCAACTGACTACCTGCTGAATGAACTTAAAGTCTTACGTCAGCGTCGTTAAATAAATTGGACACCTATGAGCTTTTTTTACAGCTCCAGAATACGTCTTTGAAAGACGCATTTTCTCAAGTTTCGACTCTTTGCAGTTTAATTCTGACCCTCCCCATTTCAGTAGCTTCAGCTGAGCGGTCATTTTCTGCTTTAAAACGCATTCACACATATGTGCGAAACTGCCAAAAAGAGCAGAGATTGTCCGATTTGGCTATCATGTCAATTAAAAAAAATTTGCTTAATAAAATGAAAAGTAATCCGAATTTTTATAACATAATTTTAGCTCATTTTGTTAAAAAAAAACAGACGCATTGCATTACAATATAAATAACGTTGTGATTGTGTATAATTTGCTTTATTTTTGCTTAATATTTTTGTTGGTTTTGGATCGGTGTTTGTGTGGTTCGGTTTTTAACACTATTATTTTTGTAATTTTTTATTTTATTTTTTCTTGACTCTTATTCCCTAACAATAGGTACTTAACTTAGTACTTACTAACAAGCATGCATGTGTGGTATGGAGATGCACGTCGAAAAAGGCTTTTTTTTTCTTTTGCTGCCGCTTTTATCATACTTGAAAGACACTGTTATCAAATCATCAGTCCTTTTTTGTATGGTGAAGGTGGGGCTTTTAATACTATTCTTATCTGAAGACCTCCTCCAAGATATCCTGCAGTAGGTAAGTGTTTAAGTGTTTATTTTTTTGGACCGGCTTCCCTTTGTCAAAATTTCACCCTTCGCCACTGGTAGGTACTTCGAGAACGAAGTACATGTCAGTATGGCAGTGTTATATATGAAGGATATTATAGATATTTAAATAAACTGTTATAAAGTAATTATAATGTGATCTATAATTGTCACTACAATTGTGTGTTGGGTAATGGCATCTGCCATATTTGCTGCTAGAAGTACCTGATTTTAAATTATAAAAATCACCTATAAATTATGAAATGTTGGTTATTTAAGAATTGCGAATGAACAATTGTTATATAGATAAATTACCTTAAAGTGTTTAAATATGGATTTAACACATAGGATGTACTTTATTATGATTATGTTGTGGTACAATGTGTTATTTATCCTTGCGATTGTTATTAGATATGTTACTATAATTTTGAGTTCTCTTGAACTGTTACGTTATTGTTAGTAAGAAACTTATTGATGGAATACGTTGATACCATTTCCATGGAGTTTCTTGTCATTTCTGTAGTATCAAAACTAATTGCATTATTTATTATGTTAATCGAAAAGTGTACTTCGAGAACGAAGTAATTATCAGAATGGCCGTGTTATATCTATAACGAGTCATAATTCTAATAAAAGTATTGCATTGTGGATTGCTTAAGTTTAGTTGATTCCGAGGGTAGAATAACTTTTATAAAATTATAAAAACGGCTCGATGGTACTCTGAGAGTGGCATTTCCTATAACTACGGTGACTCGTCCCTTAGTAGACAGTCTCCATCGAGCCGTCGAACCGAGCACACTACCAGTAAGTATTCTGAATATTCGTTATAGGCACATAATTCTTATGTGCCTGGTCTTATGTAATTTATATTGCTGATATTGCTGATGATTCTAAATATGTCCAGTGTGTAATGTTATAAGTAACTATGTAACATAATGTTTCTCCTATAATGTTTGCTTTAATATTATTTAATTACCCCCACACTCTGCTATCCTAACACGCGCCTCAAAGAGATGTCAGCACGTCGTGACGGGGTCCACGAAGACCGATGCCTCCTGGGTCAGGGTTGCAGGTTGGTTAAACAAGAAACCGTGGCCCTGGCCGTCACACAGGCAAGTGAAGAAACACGGGTGGGTTTTAGTCAGTAAAAGTCTGACAAGCCCTTCCGCTCTGCCCAGAGCGGGAGAAGTCATTTGAGCGGGAACACTGTTGGAGCTGCTGAACCTTGGACAAAACTATCTTAGCATTGTGTAGATTCAATTTCTTAGTATTGTATAATTGCATGGCAAACGTGTGAGCACAATGTACGAATGTGCTGTAAGGCATTTTTTTGTTGGGTTAGTCTTTTTTATTGACTTGATAGTGCTCTGGCTGTTGAGAGTATGTCATGCTCACTCAAATGTCTCGCTGATGGTGGCGTGTGTGTTGGGTCATTGGGTTCCCTTGAATATGGTTGAGCTGAATGATGCTGATCCATTCGTCATGTTCGTGAACGGACGCCGTCGGAGGAGACTGGTCATCTCTTAGCTGCCACGGCGTATTTTAATTTCTGAATTGATTTTTGTGTGTTTTCATAATGGACGCTCTCGGCGTACAATTTATTTCTGCATCGAATGATGCAGAAATAAATCGAAAAGATCACACGGTTGATTTCAACATGAATGATGTAATCAAATATTTGTAACAATAGCTTGAAAATTTAAAAGAGTGTCCATGGAGTTTCTTGCCCGTTCTTCTCCATAGGTACCTACTCTTTGGAATGGGCGACTAGCTTCATCTTATTGACTGACCGACCTTCTGACAATTCAAAAGTGCCTGTAACTGGTTTATTTGAAATAAATGCTTTGATTTTGATGATTTCCCATCCCAACAAAAAAAAAAAAAAGAAATAGAAAAGGCAACCTGGACAGTTTAAGATACCATCTCAATTAAGTAAAAAAAAACCGGCCAAATGCGAGGCGGACTCGCACACCGAGGGTTCCGACGTACAAACGTAGCGGTTTACAATTTATGACGTACTAGCTTTCCGCCAGCGGCTTCGCCCGCGTGGAGTTCGGTTATATCGCGCTGTTTAAATTCCCCTCGGGAACATCAAATTTTTCCGGGATAAAAGGTAGCCTATGTTCTTTCTCAGGGTCTAAAAATTGTCTGTGCCAAACTTCATCAAAATCGGTTGAGAGGTTTAGGCGGGAAAACGTAACAGACAGACAGAGTTACTTTCGCATTTATAATACTAGCATTGATTTAGAATTTTTCACAGTTTAGAGGCAATTAGATTTAAGAAGTGTTTGATATGAATTTCAACTTTAATATCTCTACGCGTTCATGTGAAAAAGGGTAGGTAGTAAGTTCCATTTTATTAAAATATGTTTATTATATTATATAACAAAAAAATGTGATTTTCGCAATTTTTCCTATATTTGCATTATATGACAATGCTTCATGCCAATTTTCAAGATTCTGAGTTTACGGGAAGTATCCTGTAGGTTTTGATTCCTTTGCGAGTGTCGAAAATTTGTTGAAAATATCGACATAATCGGCTGTATCTTTTGATTGGCTTGGCTTAGAAGTTTGATATTTTCACAGCTTAAAGGGACAATAGACCCGAGTATTTCATGTGAATTTCAGCTTGATACGTCCACGCGTTCTTGAGATAAAGGGTCATGACAGACAGACAGACGGACAACAAAGTGATCCTATAAGGGTTCCGTTTTTTCCTTTTGAGGTACGGAACCCTAAAAACTATTTATGGAATAAGATGGTGAAAGATAAATATACTTTTTAAGTAAAGTGGAAAAAGCCGGTTAGAAATGATTTATTTTTAGTACTTATCGAATATTGGGATGGCGATGGTGTTGTAAGATAGCAGCATTTATTAAAGATTGATCGAAAAAGGAAATACATCGGAAAAGTCTGGAACAGATCCTCGCCTACAAGAGGGACGGTAATGGCAGCTAAAAAATGAATTGTTAGAAGGAAAAGGACAAAAGTCATTGGATGAAGACGACTTTTTCTTTCTATGATATATCACGATATTAATACATAGTAGCCGTGTTATAGGTATTATCTGCACGATATTAATGCATAGTAGTCATCGACAGACCACTTATATACTAGATTCACAATCAGCGTGAAAAAATGGTTGAACTGAACATGCGCACAACGCAACACTTGGGTGCTTCTTTCATTTAGTACTTACTTTATGATTCTGACTTTAATGCATGCATGTAAGGTTGAATTTGGTTTGATGTCAGACTCGGTCGTAAAAAATAATGGCTTTTTGTACTGCTTTGTGATAAGAACTTTATACACTGTACTTAAGGCTGATTTTAAATTAATGTATATTTATTTTGACTTATTTTGACTGCTTAATACTTGTCGCCATTTTTGATAAGAGTTTTATTCGAGACTGTATATCTAGTATCTATTATAAGTGATCGATGATAGTAGCCGTATATTATTCTGTGTTCAAATCAGATTATTCTGGTAATCATTAACTTGTAGTAGTTCGACTTTTGATGCTTACTTTGAGTGCATCTTTCTATTGAACTTTTTCCTAGAGTGTTACTCACGTTTGCACACACACACACAATCATAGCAACAGCGGTCGGTATATACGCTGTAAGACACACAAAGTTACGTACCAAAATATCTGCATTGCTAATACCAACCTATCACTCAGCCGATTGGGAAGATTAACGCGAAAACAGTTCGAGAATCTGGCCATTTGTATTCCCCGTGCCACTATTCTCAAGGGCATTGAAGTTCGAAGTGTCTAGGCCCAATTAATGAGGCGATTAAACTTAATTTGAGTTTAAGGCGCGAACGACCAATTTAGACGTAGATAGATCTATGTGGTCCTGAGGTTCGAGCCTCCATGATTTTAAGGATTATGAACTTTCTAACAAACCCATCCGAGATTGATTAGAATGAAACTATAATATATGTAAATACTAGCTGCGCCGCGCGGTTTCACCAGCGTAGGTTTCGATAGATTTTTTTTAAAATGCTCAGCTGTATTGGTCGAAGCGTGATGCTATATAGCTTAAAGCCTTCCTGGATTAATGGGCTATCCAACGCTTAAAGGATTTTTCCTCCAAATCGGACTAGTAGTTCCTGAGATTAGCGCGTTCAAACAAACAAACTCTTCAGATTTACCTGTATGTTTGACTAGCATGGATTTATTACATTCATAATGGTTTTCATTTAAAAAGTATAGATAAGGTTTTAAAAGACCATTCCGTGCCTCGGAAAGTACCTGCGTTAAGCTGTTGGTCCCTACTTTCATTCGTAGATCTATGGCAGTCGTTTTGGGTCGTCAGAAGTCTGAAAGTCTAACTACCAATCTTACCTAAGAGTATCATATTACTCAGTAACTGGGTTGTTAAGGTCAGATAGGCAGTACCATTATGCAAATATTGGTATTTAGCTAAATCCGGTTAGGCTAGAAGCTAACCCCAACATAGTTTGGTAAGTATAGGAAGATGATTCACGACAGGTGGTTTGTTTTTTTATTAAACAATCAATCCATTCTTCCATGGAATGCGCTTCCTCTTGATATCAGGATGGCCGCCAGTCGGTTTGCATTTAAGCGGAAATTGCAGAGTTATTTTCGCAACAACTAGCGTAGAGTTATTGCTACACCCCTCTCCCAAATTTTAGTTTTTTTATGTATATATTATAAGTATATATTTTGGTAATAGTTTGTATGTATATTTAGCTTATTTAAGTATTTTTTTAATAATTATAGGGGCTTTTTTTTTCCTTTACTATTTTATTTCAAGCTAAAGCACCTACCATCTTATTTCTTCACCACCTGGGGTTGACTGGTAGAGAATGCCTAAGGCATTAAGTCCGCCTCTGTACATGTCATGTGTGCGAAAGAATAAATAAATAAACTAGTGCTTGACCGCAATCCTGCCTGATGGTAAGATGGTAAGTAGTGATGCAATAGTTGATGGTAAAGTACGCTAGTTTATTAAGAGCCTATTTACTCCAGCCTTGAAGACACTATTAGTAGCAAGTCTTGTTTGACGGAAACATTGTTACAATCCCTCGATGTACGCGGTATAAAAGAGGAGGCGTAACGCTTTGTCCGGATCATAGACGTGTCTGGTACAAGGTAAGGGTGGAAACTCGCAGTATGACGGGTCGTCCGATGATGGAACGGAGATGGGGTAATTAAATCATGCAATTCCCTTGCACATTCGTTTAGAATTTAGCGCTTAGAGCCCGAGTTACCTTGCGAGTAGCAAATGAAACGAACACACTAGAATTTTTGTAACAGGCCGTACTTGGCACTTATTGGCTTCGATAGTCTTCTAGTATGTTTAACAAAACGGTGGCCGTTTAGCTAACGGCAAAGATGGTACTCAATAAATTATAGTTTATTTTGAAATGTAACCAATCAAGTGAGAGCCGAATTGGTAGCAGTAACCAAGCCAAGATACTTTGACTAAAAGGTTTTTATTAGAACTTTGATCAACTGTGTGAGAATCCAGGAAGTGAAGCGAGTCAAGCATTTCTTTCAAAGGCGAGGCGTTCTTACCCAGTTTACTGCGACATGTGTATAAGCTTGTTAAATGACAAGGCTCTAGGCCAGCGTTTCCCATCAGGCAGGACGCTAAAAAAATACTGGGTCGCAGCATTACGGAGGCAATGCTGCGACTTTAAATAAGTACTAGTAGATGGTCGAGTTTATTTCTTGCCTAATGAGATAATGATGATCGCTCGAAGGGCGGATTTTAGGCAATTATCTTTTTGTATTTTTATATTATTGTTGTTTGGTTTGTTGTCATCAACCAGCGTCGCGGGCGCATTACAGATGACAGGCGGATCGAATTGTCAAATAATGTGTGCTGTCTAATGTCTATGGCATGGAGGTAATAAGTACTACGTTGTATGTAGTACTTATTACTTCCATCGTCTATGGTCTATGACCCTGGCTTTGACATCAAATCAACGTTGATTATAGTTTGGCAGTTTTGCATGTAAGAGAACGAGACTTTTGGTAATATTATTTTTTTTCATTGTATTTTGTTTGTTATTATTATTTTATGGTATTTGGTAGTAAAGTGCGTTTTTTTTTGTGGGGAATAAAAATTATTTCTTTCTTTCTTTCAGGTATAATGAGGCGCGCGCGGGGATCAGGAGGGGTGCACTTTGCAGCCCTTCCTACACCCGTGCATGTATTATTGTATTGTAATACTTACACGTTAACAATATCTATGTTTTATTATACGTAATACCGATTTTAGTTGAGTCCAAGAACTTGAGTGGGTCACGAAGGAGGAGTATGAAATTTACCGGGTCACGGTAATACAAAGTTTGGCAAACGCTGCTCTAGGCGCTAAGCAAACCAACTATGAGATAAAATGACTGATTAGATTAAGAGGGAACTCTAGTGGTGCTTTCTCTATACAAACGTATTCCGCTCTTTTCTTCGTGGATAATGCTTTTAGAGCATTTTTTTTACAATTATACACCGTGATTATACGTGCCCCTATCATTTGGTTTTTTCCGAAATTTAATTAGTAAAAGAAATAATATACTTCAGCATCGCGAAAAATAACCCATTTTTACCGTGATGTTCAGATGACTATTAGACAAACGTGATAAGTTTTATACTCAGGAAAACTGGCTTTTCATAGAGACTGGTTGTCAATGCAAAAATGTATTTGAGCAATATTGCTTTGTCGTTTACCGTTTTAATGAATAATTGCTAGCTTAATGACCATTAAAGTAGCGCATGTTTAATTTAAAATTGCAAAATTAAATAAATTAGTAACATATTTAGTTATCATCATCAACCTTTTTTTTTTTATATAGTCCCACTGCTGGGCACAGGTCTCCTCTCAAACAGAGAAGGATTGAGCGTAATCATCACGCTTGCTCAATGCGGGTTGGCGATTTCAGACTTAAAGTCCAGGTTTCCTCAAGATATTTTCCTTCACCTTCAGTCATCGGTGTCCAAGATATACTTAGAAAGTACATATAATTTTCGAAAAGTTACATTGGTACTTGCCTGACCTGGAATCGAACCCGCGCACTCATACTTGAGAGGCTGGTGTTTTAATCACTAGGCCACCACGACATCCACAACCAACATATTTAGTATGTAGTTGTTACTCAATGATATTATTGAGTTAAATTAGAATTTGCCAGTCAACGGTTAGATGAAAACGTCATGAAAACTGTACAGTTCGACCAATTATGTAATACTGAATATCGATGTAGGTTTAAATTTGAATATTTTTACATTTTAAATGGCTTATTAGTTGTTATAAAACGAAATAGTTCTGTTAGTGTTACAGCTTTCAATATCAAAGCAATTAAATCTAACGAGGTAGGTACATGTTTAATTTTTTTGATAGAGTGTTTGTTTTTTTAACTTGGCAACATTAATTTAACACACGAGAAAGGCTAGTGGCCAGTAATTATACAGAGTATAACAACTTAAAATGATTCGTAATTTGAAAATCACCGCTAGCGCCGCTCGCGGATATTATTCGTTTCAATTACATTGATGCGATGTTTAGACCCTGGAAAATTACCTCTAAGCCACAGTTTTTTAAGTAGAGATTGCTCTGAGATACGTTTTAGGAAATTGTAAATAAATAATAACGTTTAATGAAATTAAAATATGTTCATAAAATGAAAACGAGAAACCATATACTTGTGTTAAATCAATATCGCCTTTAAAGTGCCATGCTGCATAAATTATATCCTGTATCTATTTCTATATTATATGCTGAATAATTATACCTTTAAAATCATAGCCTGTCCTAGTTTCCTATTTTTAATACTATCTTCTTCCTGCGGCTTCAATTACGTGAGATTCCTAGCACCCCGGAGCATGAAATCGCGTCCCCGCGTTAAAACGGAATAAATAAAATTTAAGTTTTAGTTAAGGAACCGACAGTTTTTAGTAAGGTCTGTCTACAAAACTAACGGTCTTAACATAAGATCTTAGGTAGCCGGCCATTAAAAATGGATTATATACACATTCATAAAGTACTACACATTCATAATACTCTATACTAATATATGAATGTGGAGACTTTATTTGTTTGTTTGTTTCAACGCACTAATCTCAGGAGCTAATGGTCCGATTTGAAAAATTCTTTTGCGTTGGATAGCCCATTAATCCAGGAAGGCTATAGGCTATATTAAATCACGCTGCGACCAATAGGAGCGGAGCATACAAGAAAAACCAAATCGAAACATACGAGGGTGAAACCGCGAGACGCAGCTAGTCTAAAATAAATAATGGATACTTAAAGCGCATTTAAAATTATATTTATAGCTCACAGACTGAGATCTGGATACATGCGGCTGAATAATTTAGGATTTCTTATGAAAGATACTGATTCACCAAATTGTGAGGTGTGTGGCACACTGGAAGATATAATACATTTACTGACGGGCAGGAGAGGAGCTAGTTAGAAAACTAAAGGTAAATGCTAACGATGTTTGTATGTCCCATCATATTTTGTCGACACCTACCTCCTGAGCTGCTTATAAAATATTGTTACGGGCTGGGGGTACTTAAACGCCGGTTAAGGGTTACGAAGTTTATTGGCAACGAAGGTACAGTCGATTGTAGGCAATGACAAGTAGAATGTCGCTGACGTTGCACCGAAGTCTTCTCTTACGTCCACGAAGTCCGTGTCGTAAACACACAATAACACTATCAGATGTTACTTCACGTAGTACAGAGTTCTCGTTACAGTTGTCGCAGTAGGTATTCTCAAAGATCGCTTCTTAACTGTCGCTGTTTTCGTATCGATAGTCGAATGCAGACTGACTCTGCGTCGGCGTCGCGGCGCTATATTATATACGTCAGCTGATCGAACATTCCAGATTCCTCTAGACGTAATAATAATAGCACATAACTTCGAGGTCAATCAGTAAGTACCTACGGTAATTCCCGGAAACGGGTTTCTAGAAATTTCGATGTCGACACTTTGTTGAGAAAACTGTTGAGACCTGTACCATTCGATAGGCCATCCTACGTCTAGCAATGCGTTTTTATATTGTGCCTAGAAAATGTCTAGATCTGGGGAAATAGGGCTTAGAAGTGACACACTGCATGTCACGCGATATTGAACCTTATGTCATTGACATAAGGTCCATTCGTAACAATATTAACTAGCGGCTGCCTGCGACTTTGTTCGCATGGAGTTAGATATTAGAACATTTTATTTTAACCCCAAAAGAGTAGATTTTTATAGATACATTTTTACACTACTTGATCATAATATACAGCATACAGTTTAAATTTTTGATATGCTCCGCTCCTATTGGCCGCAGCGTGATGTTATATAGCCTAAAGTCTTTCTGGATTAATGGGTTATCCAATGTAAAAATAATTTTTCAAATCGGACAAGTAGTTCCTGAGATTAACGCGTTAAAACAAACAAACAATCTCTTCAGCTTATTACGTTTTGCGGTATAAGGACCGATAGAGTAGGTTCTTTATTGTTGTGTAATATTATTAATTATAAGGTTCGAATGGGACTGGCATGTACAGACAACCGCACATTAAGCTACTACAATCTGTCAGATTTCTTTATTAGATATTCAAATTTATCCCTAAAGCATTAAGGCTTAAGGTTGATTGGGAATATTTGGCAGTTTGGGGTAGCTTGACCTGCTGTCGTCCGTACAATAATTGTATAAAAGTCCCTATAAATGAATAAAGAAAAAAAATGGATACTTATAGTTCAGTGCATTTGCTACTTGAACTACAGATATATAAATCTCACGTAGAAAACTCGCAGTCAAAACAGCAGACTATTCAAAATCCTGCTTATATCACCACAGGACACTCACATAAAATAAAATAAATCTCGCTATAAAACTTGCTGTCCCATAAAACCGTATAGCAATAATAAAGTTAAAGTGCTTTGCACTAACCTGCAAATTGACATACGGTGCATCGGCCATGACAGTTGGGACTATGAAACCTCCTTCGCCGGTCGACATATCGATGTCCTGACTATAGATATCGGTTTTGTCGTCGTAAAGTTTTACGCGAACTCGAACCTGTTTTTCTGTGCTCATTGCTTCGACCTGGTGGAAAAGGAATGTATTTTAGTATCAAAATCACATATATGTATATAAAATTACATATTATATTTATAGCAAAGATTGTAGTAGAAGGCATTCTGTAGTTTATGTCTAGAAGCAGTGAGTGTACAATTGTATGAGTGTGTGCGGGCGTGTTAGTGTGAGCGCGTGTGTAAGGCCGCTGCCTCGAATCTTGCGGGCAGCGGGATGGCGGCGGCGGCGGCGAGTGAGCGGTAGGATCTTATGCATAAAATCAAACGGACCGGTTCTCAAAAACAGCGGCGTGACAGCGGGGCGGTGGCGGGTAGCGAGCGGTGTACTTCTCGCGCTCGAATCTTGCGGGCAGCGGGCGGGCAGCGAGCGCTGATCGAGCGTTAGGAATAAATTTGAATCAAAAAGATGTTGCCGTCATTGTTCAGACATTTCTTTAGCGAGTAAAAACAAATATCTCGTCGACACAATCGCGAACACAACACTACACGGCTATAGTGACGCGCGATCTGCCCGCTAGTTTCGAGAACGGGTCTTCGATGCCCGCTCGGCTCCCGCGTCGCTGCCGCCGCCGCCCCGCTGCCCGCAAGATTCGAGGCAGCGGCATAAGTGTGTTTGTACATTCTAGCGGTATTTATGTTCTAAAATATAACGCTATCTAATCCAGGAACAATTTATTCATATCATTATCTCTACAGCAATCCAAAAGTACACCCTGCCACGCAATGAGAACAATATTGTGACGTTAACCTAAGTCTTAATTAAACCATTAAGTTTACCAAGCCAACCTGGCTTTACTCCAAAACCTGTGCCGACAGGGGTACAGATATGAAATACTGAGATAATTAAACGTGATTAATATTTTGTTACGCAAATTATATAGAAGCCACGGAGTGCGGCAGTGTTTTGTTTTTAACCGACTTCAAAAAAAAGGAGGTTATAAATTTACCCGTATGTATGTAAGCCAAACTTCAAGAGTATGTATGTATGTATGTTTTTATGTTCGTGCGCACATATTTCCGGGACTAGAAGTCCGACTTGAGTAATTCTTTTTTTGTTGTAGGTATTATGTATTGTTCAACTTAGGGAATACTATAAGTTTCATCAAAATCGGTTTAGTAGTTTTTGAGATAGGGATTTTTTTCGTATTGATGAGAACTTATTCTAACATGGGTGATGGCTACCACTAATGTTATGAGGTGAAAAATGTAGGTAATTTTCGAATTTCGATAAAGACACCGAAAAGCATGAAATTATTTTATTTTTGTCCTGGCTCTAGAAGTCGGTGTCTCGAGGTTTCTGTTGTATAGCTCGCCACCGACTTCTAGAGCCATGACAAAGGTAAAATATTTTTTCCTTTTAAGTGTTTTTTGAAGTCGGTTTCTACTGTTTTGTATAATTTTTTTTTTTTTGTTTTCAGAAACTATGAGTGGATTGTGTAAAATGTAAATATTATTATGGTTAAATAGGTTATCGAGATAACGACAAAGAAAGAAAAAGACACATACAGACATTGAAATATTGCAAGTATAATGTTGGACACCAATGACTGATTAAAAGGTGAAAGAATGCATCTTGAGGAAACCTGGACTTTAAGTCTGAAATCGCCAACCCGCATTGAGCAAGCGTGGTGATTACGCTCAATTCTTCTCTGTATGAGAGGAGACCTGTGCCCAGCAGTGGGACGATAAAAAGGTTGATGATGATGTGTACAATTATAGTAAAGATCATTTGTATATAGGTGTGTATTAGTAGAAGTAATATTGCGTCGAGCCCATACAAATTTGGGATAGGGCTGGAAAAGTGATGATAGATTTGAATTCATTCATCATCACCTCAGAGTTAATCCTAATCGCATCCGTAGCTTTTCAGCTTTGGAGTCTGGGGTCCGCTTTATCAGTCTAACTGCTGATTTTAGCTAAACTTCGATATTTTTCCGTGAAGCGACTGCCGTCTGACCTCTACAACCCGAAGGCGATATCTAAGCATTGCAGTTAAACCAATTGTTAGACTTTTTTAAGGGCTTTTTTTAAGGCAACCGGGACCAACGGCTTAACGTGCTTTCCGAGGCACGACCAGACCAGTACAAATATTCATATTCATGCATACAAATATTTGTACTGTGCGGGAATCGAACCCACGCCTCCTTGGACAACGGCCGCGTTCGCTACTGCTACGCCACGGAGGCTCTCATAGAACTGAATTCATTATGCTTAAAAAAAGCAATGATAATACCAGCTTATTATTACTTCCCTGAAGGGCAATGATTTCTTTTCATACATACCAGGTACCAGCATTAATCACCATGTTTTCTCAGGATGAATTGGCGATTTAAGACATACATGGCTCATCTAGTAAAATATTGGAAAAACTACGTTTTTCATATTTTACAGAAACACAGATCAAAGATGATTGTAAATGTTTGAAATTAATTTATGAATTAGTTTTACGGTTTTTTACAGATTCGCGACTAAACAAGTAACCAAAAGCAGTGATCAACGGGTTCGAGGTACTAGTATAGACGCTAATAAATAATAGTATATGTAGGTAATAAACTCAGTTTCATATTTTTTGCAATATATTATATTACGAGGCTATAACCATTGATAAAATATTAAACTAAGGTAGATATGTCACTAGCGCACTAAAAATGAAGCGTACAAAAGGAGGTAAGTCCTGTATCTCGCTTTAGTCACTCTCGATACACTCGTAAAAACAAACGACAAACACTAACAGCGCAAACGACAAACACTAACCATCTTTTTCTTCTCTATGCTTTAGATTGCGCCCCATCTCACTCACACTGTACCAATGTATGCCGAATAAAAATATGCATGTGTGCTGCTGCTGTGTTCGGCACATTTTTTTTGGTCAGTTTATCAATATTTTATCAATGGCTATAACTAAAAATCTAGGTATTAAACTAAGTAATAATACCTAAATCTATAAATCACGATGTTTTTCGTTCATCGTTGTCAATAAAGTCCAAAATATCAAAAGCAAAGCAAACATTGCTCCACACTGGGAACTTCTCCTGTATCGTGGGTGCGTTTACAAACATTTAAATTCACATACACAAACATCCAAACTACCTGTAGGTTATACAAATATTTGTTCCGTGCGGGGATCGAACCCGCGACACGCAGCGCAGCAGTCGGTCGGTCAGCCACTGCGCTAACTGTGTCGTGAAAGATATATACTCAGAAATCATTTCTGTCAGGTAAATTCATTTACCGTGAACCACTGCCGTAAATGCCACATCGTACCGATAGAAGGAAAACAGTACGTCGATATAAAAGCTGTTCGTTAGGCTCACTCAGTAATTTATTATTATTGTTCCTTCGCCGACAAACGACGAAAGATGAATATGGATGTGATTTTTGTCATAATTATTTAAAATAAACATGAATAATTTTCTTCGGTTTTAATTTTTCAATAAAATTAATAAATTAATTTTCACTTGGAAGAGTATTTTTACTTTTTGAATTATGATCTGCCAGCAGTATGAAGTGTTCTGACCTAATGCAACTTATAAGGAGGATAATAGTAAAAATATTTTACTATATTTTTGGTCCCCTTATTATTAAATATATGCTGATATAAAAAAAAATATTATACAGGCTGTATCTGACATCGTAACGCAAACTTCGCGAAAAGGCTAGAGCGCATGCCACTAATAAAATTATGATAGTTATTTATGTCGTTAATGAACGGTTACAGAATACACAGTGTTTAAAATAAAGTCTCGGCTCGGCTTTTGAACGTTGCAAGCGTGCCGCCGTGCGAGTTTGTAGGTATGACGTTGATCCTTGGTGTGAACTCTATTAAATCAGCTGATAAGATCGTTTTTCGGGTTTTGTTTTCATTGCGCTTTTTTATGTAATTAGCGAATTATTTAATTTTTACTTTAAAATCTTATTGGCTTATAAAAGTATAGCAATTGTGAAAACATGCATGCAGAATCATGTACTGGATCCATGGTACTCGTTTGTGCGTCGAAGTCAGAGACAACCTTTATGCTGTTTGTGTGTGTTGCTGTTGTTTGTTTGTATTGCTGTGTGTGATATAAATATATGCTGTTTGTTACTAAAGTTAAAAAAGTTCCCCCTTTTCAAAAAAAATATAGGTAGGGTGAGATGTCCAACAGTGAACCAGTGGTACACATTGAGCCACCCTTCTTACTTTGTACACGCTACGTTTTCGAACCGTGCTTGGACACGAATATACTCAGTTTTTACTGCCGCGCCTGCTGGTCAGTCGGGAACTAGCTAGCGTCAAAGACGTCCGCTTGGCGGATCGCAATACGATTTTCGACAATAAAACGCAATAAAACGTAAGTATTACCTTTTCGTATTACTTCTGTTATGTTTATTTATATTATGTGACATTTATTATACCTAATATAGCGTTTATTTGGCTATCGTATACAACTGAAATTACTACAGTAACTCTTTTCATTTGTTTTTAACATCACCTTAAACGTTGAATGGTGGGTGTAGTACACAGTGAACCACGAACGTAATTGGAACAGTGAGCCGGTTAATTTTATGCTGTTTTTGTTTCAGAATAGGGCGAATCAACGCAGCGCCTGGGAAAATTGGAGGCCACAGAAAAGAACACATGTGTTGCTAGTAAAAAATGGACGTTTCGTATTTAAAATTAAAAAACTTTGTCAAAAAAAATTATTTGATTACTTAGTAACATTTACAAGGCGTTTTATTGCTTCACCTTTAGTTTTGAAGCATATATAGTCATAATTTGCCGTAAAATAAAAAGGAAGCTTCACTATATACATATTGGTTCACTGTTGACCTGGCCCCGGTTCAGAGTGTCCCAAGTGGTGGACTGAGTGAGCCATTTGCCATCTTTTAAAAAAACTTAAATATATTCTACCTTATTACGTTTGGTTCTAAAATTAAAATGCCAAATTATAGCCAGATATATAGACAGTCCAATAGTAAAGAAAAATCTTCATTATCTTTAGAACCAGCTGAGCTATGAATCTGCAACTTTTTCATGGTTCACTGTTGGACACCTCACCCTACGGTCTTCACAAAATAATTCATATTCCGTATAGGTACAATCTTTCAAAACAGTTTCAAAGAAAACGTATGATTTATGAGTACTAAAGCATTCTCCCTGAATCCCGGAAGCAAGCGAATGACAAAGTTATAAAGAGTAAATACCTATAGCATATCGGTAGGAAATTACAAAATCATGGTTCAAAACCTCTTTTGGAAGTGAACTGAGTTCGGCACTGTATTCAGCGTGAATATGCTTTGACGCAGCGATGGAATTATTCTCTGTGATAGACTGTGCGCTCATACGTGCATCTAAATGTAGTGTGGTCTTGCAGGCTAGTTTTATACGTAGGAAGATATTGAATGCTGATTGGTCTATATGGTTCAATTGTGATTGAATGTTACTAGCATAAAGAAGTCATTGGAAAAATATCTGGAACTTTAGTTTTGAAATAAAACTGAGTTCGACTAAATGAAGAAAGCCTTGCAGAAGTTAGGTGTGACGTGTATCAATTTTATGTTAACTTTTTTTTTATCTTTTGACCTTCATGATTTTATTCAATATTGTATTTATGATCTCAAACAAACTTGAAAAGGGAAAACCCATTCTTACATGGAAATATTCTATTAATTCAAACTGAAAACTGAAAGTATTTTTGGTAATTAAATCATTTACATGGTTTTTTCAATCAAAATTAACGGGGTGCTTTGGGGTCCCACCTCCATCTCTGGGACCCAAGTCAACCCCACCTGCCAGACGGTGCACCTGCTGACTCACGAACGGGGCTCTGACGCCGGCTTTCCCTTCGGGGTTGAGTGGTCAGACGGCAGTCGCACTCGTAATTAGCCAAACAAGCCAATCAATCATGGAGAGGAAAATAGGAAATGCACATGTCACAGCTAGGGCGCCGCCGCAAAACGGCGCGCAGGAGCCTCGCCCGACTCCTGTGACCTGTGGGCTAGGGCTACCGTGTCAGAGGCGGACACGGCTGAAGAAGCGAGCCCAATCCATGAAAATCCGTTTCGCGTCGTGGAACGTTGGCACGCTAACTGGACGCGCGAGAGAGCTGGCCGAAACTCTCCACAGGCGGAGGGTGGCCGTGGCGTTCCTGCAGGAGACTCGGTGGAAAGGCAGCAGATCCCGGCTTATTGGGAATGGCTACAAGCTGATCTACACGGGTGCACCTAGTGGGAGAAATGGGGTCGCCGTGGTGTTGTCTGACGAGCTCCAGGATGACGTCTTGGAGGTGAATCGCATCAGCGATCGGCTAATGTCGGTGCGGGTGCTTGTCAACGGGGTTATAACCCACTTGATAAGTGCCTACGCTCCACAGGCCGGGTGCGGTGAAGCCGAAAGGACGCTGTTCTGGACCCAGCTCGAAGGATTGCTTTGCGGGATTCCGTTATCCCAGGGAATCGTTCTGGGTGGTGATTTGAACGGTCACGTGGGTGAGAGGTGTGGCGAGTTTGAGCGTGTTCACGGTGGCTTTGGGTACGGAAGCCGCAACGCGGAAGGAGACAGCATTCTCCGAATGTGTGCGGCTGCGGACCTTGCAATCGTGAACACCTACTTCAAAAAGAAGCCGGAGCACCTTGTCACCTACCGGAGCGGGCGAAGCGCTACCCAGATCGATTTTCTACTAGCTAGGAGGCACCACATCGGCAAAGTAGCCAACTGCAAAGTCATACCCGGTGAGAGTCTCACTGCACAACACCGTCTCCTTGTCATGGACCTCTGCGTAAAGGCCCAACGTAGACGTGTAGAGGACTGTCGGCGCCAGATCCGGTGGTGGCTGCTTGATGAAAACAGGTCCCAGGATTTTGCGTCGGTTATTGGCGACAAGTGCGTCGGTACCGACGGAGAACCTGTGCAAGACCACTGGGACAGGATCCAGGCAGCTATTACGGGGGCGGCGCGGGTGGTACTCGGCGTCTCTAAGGGCGGCCGCAAACGTGACAAGGAAACCTGGTGGTGGGACGACACAGTCCAGAGGGAGACTAAGGTGAAGAAAGCCCTCTTCAAAACGTGGCAAGCGACCGGATCTCCTGAAGATCGCGACGCATACAAGGTTGCCAAACGTGCCACCAAAAGAGCTGTAGCCAGAGCCAGACGAGACCACTTGCAACCTCTCTACGAGAAGTTGGAATCGTCTGAGGGGCAAAAGCTCATTTACAAGTTGGCACGTTCCAGGGTCAAAGCGGCACAGGATATATCCAAGTGCCGTTGTGTAAAAGACCCAAATGGCAACCTGCTATGCGAGGACCTCGCGGTGAAGGAGAGATGGCGCTCGTACTTTCACGAGCTGCTGAACAAGCAGCATCAAGAGGTGCAAACACCGGAACTCCCTCCGAACCTTGGACTAGTGCCTCTGATAACGCCTGAGGAAGTCCAAACGGCTCTTCGTCGTATGGGGAATCGGAAAGCTGTCGGAGCTGACGGAGTCCCCATTGAGGCCTGGAAGGCGATGGGTCCTCGCGGTGTGGGCATGCTAACTAACTTTTTCAATCGCGTGCTCCTGACCGGCAAAATCCCGAGCCAATGGAGGCTGAGTATAATTACTCCAGTCTTTAAAGGCAAGGGCTCGGTTCAGGAGTGTGGCAACTATCGCGGTATCAAGGTCATGTCCCACACCATGAAAATCTTTGAGAGGATCGTAGACTCCCGAATCCGGCAGGAGTGTGCTGTCTCGGAGTGTCAATATGGGTTTCGGCCAGGGTACGGAACCATGGACCCTATCTTCGCACTAAGGATCGCCATGGAGAGATACAGATCGAAGAGCACGCCTCTGCATATGCTCTTTCTAGATATGCAGAAGGCCTTCGACTGTGTCCCTCGAGGGGTGATCTGGTGGGCACTGAGGTCCAAAGGGGTACCTGAAGCCTATGTCGACATAATTCGAGACATGTACCTCAATTCCGATTCCGTTGTCAGGACCGCTGTTGGCGACACTAAACCCTTCCCCATCACCGTCGGAGTCCACCAGGGATCCGTCCTTAGTCCGTTTCTGTTCAGCGTGATATTAGACGTTTTGTCGGCCAGTATCAAGGACTCACATGAGCAGCCTCCCTGGCTACTCATGTATGCTGACGATATCGCGCTGGCAGACGCGGACAGGGAACGGTTGGTGCGGCGTGTGAATGCGTGGAAGGACTCGCTTGAGAACGGAGGTCTGAAACTCAACGTATCGAAGACCGTATACTTGGCCAGCAACACGACAGACCCCATGTCTGTGCGCATAGGCGGAGACATGGTCGAGCGCACGGACCAGTTTAAATACTTGGGGTCTGTGCTTCACGCGTCCGGCGACATTGATTGCGACGTCAACGCACGTATTTCCGCAGCTTGGGCGAAATGGCGTGAGGTGACAGGTGTCATTTGTGACCCCAAAATGCCGGTTAAGCTTAAGGGGCAGGTCTATAAAACCATCATTAGACCTGTTCTCCTGTATGGCAGTGAGGCGTGGCCTGTGCTTGAGCGACACAAGCAGGAGCTGCGTGTCACGGAGATGAATATGCTGCGGTGGATGTGTGGAGTTACGCGGAAAGACCGCATCAGGAACTCCCGCATCCGGGGCAGCCTTCGTGTCCGTGACATTGCAGACAAACTGCAGGAGGGTCGCCTACGCTGGTACGGCCACGTCTTACGCAAACCGGCATGTTACGTGGGTAACAAATGTCTTGCCATGGCGCCTCCGCCGGGCCGGAACAAGCGGGGTAGACCAAAGAAGTGCTGGCTTGACGTTGTAAGAGATGACATGCGTGCCAACAAGCTCTTACCACAGGACGCTAAAGATCGTGCGAAATGGAGGAGAATGTGCAGGAAAGCGGACCCTGGGCTCCAACGCGAAAGCCGCGGATGCAACCGGGATAAACGCTGAGATGATGATGATGATGATGATGACATGGTTTTTTCAATTGTCGGAGTCGGTTAATTAATCAAGAAGTTGAAGCTAAACGTCTATTCCAAAATGTACCTACATCTTTATGAAGAAGATCGGGCAAGAAACTACAAGGGCCATTTAAACCAAGATATTACAAAATCCTGGACACATTATTCCTGTTGTTTCGAAGTAATGTCGCATGAATGAATATTATGTCTGACATATCCATACTATCATTAACCTGCCCTTTGTAAGCTAAGGTAAAGGTGGTTATCAAAAGTTCCAGCTGAATAAGCTAACGAGCAATTATTCGCTACAATTCAGCCATTTCAGACTATACGACTTGGACAAAGTAGCGCAATGAAAAATAATACAACACTATTTCGAACGTTCTACACTAACTAGTGTAGAATGTTACGATAAACTAAACTTAATTTAAGTTCTGTGCATCTTCTTCTTTCTATTTAATTAAAAAAAGGACAGAAGATATATACAGTATGTTAACTAACAGAGGGCGTTCCCGTTAACCCGAAGTAGTATAGCATACATACATTCTAAAAAAAATATTTCCATTCGAAAACAAAATGTTTTAAATTTTTTTCCAATAAGAAAATATTCAATAAAAATTTTAAATTGACATGTAAAAGAAACACACTGTACACGCGAACATGAAAGACGGCAACGTCGCAATTTATTTATACATGACGACTACTATTTTGATTTAAAACAGGAGGTTTCAAATTTATTTCCAATTAGAATTCCTTTTTTCGGATTTTTTATGCTTATTTTTCTATGCTGATATTTTTATTTTAATCTATAAATGATATATATTAACGAGTTTAAGGGAACGCCCTCTGTTATTTAACATACTGTATATTCGTTTCGTCCTGTCAAATTAGTCCGTGCCTACAGTAAATTTTGCAGTTTTTAATCGTGTCTCACTCTCTATGGACGTGTCGTCATTCTCTATGGACTATCTTAATTTGACAGGACTAAATTACTATTTTATTTCCTATCATTTTAATAATGAATTAGAGAGAACAAGATGTACTGAACTAAAATTTAGTTTAGTTTTCTTGACAAGGGAATTGGCGCCGTTTTAGGTATTTTTAGTGTTATATAACTTAGTGTGAACTTGATAGAATACGTTAATGGCTTCATTTTGGGTCTTTATCTTGATGTACGTGTAAAATGCTAGTAAAAATGTGTTTCAAACTCACTCTTCCGACGAAAGGCAATCCAGGCTTGTACCGTCTTCTCATGCTGTCTGCAAACCTCAGTTCTACATAATGCTGTTCAGCGGCTGGAGCAGCTGCAGCAGTGTTGCCAACTCCGTTCCCAACAGAGATGTCGACTCGGGCAGTGCCTCCACCACAACGAGCTTCAATACGCCAGGTCCCAGATCTAGCTCCAGTTGCTAAGATAGCACTCAGTTTGCGTACTCCTGTGAATAAAACTTCAATTTAGAATTAAAAAATAAACAAAAATAACATTATTAATTGTACAACTTTTTTTTTAATAATTAAAAACTAGCGCTTGATAGCAATCCCGCCTGATGGTAAGTAGTGACGCAATCGTTGATGGTAAAACGCGCTAGTTTAGTAATTCCATTCATATCAAAAGACTTAGTGAATAGGAAGCAAGACGGCAGTGGAGCGAGGTGGTAAAATGTTAAACCCAACAACACGACCAACGATGCTGCGCCAGAGGGAGATTGATGTGGAGAACCTCCACGACCAAACTCCCAACACAACAACATTTGACGCATCGTATCCGGCACACATCAACACAACTGCTCAGACCCGTCCTCCGTACGGCTTCACCAGACATCATGCCGGAATACGACGTATCGCTTGGCGGCAAGACTTTGTCAGGTGGGTGGTAACTTCTGCCGACAGCCGATGTTATGGCCTACCACCGAGCAAAAAGAAAAAAGAGACCACAATATTGATAATGAAAATGGTGACACTATGAATAATTCAGATAACGACTACAAACAAATAGATTACATAGATTACACCGACAAAGTAAAAGGGGTGTAAACAGAAATAAACTCATAGATTTGCACGCAGCGTTCGAGCATGTATGAACGAGACTTCTAAAGTAGGGAGCCCAACCCTTAATAAATATTCTGAGCACGTAGAACATACTTCCTGTATAGTGAACTCAACAATATTGACGCAACAAGCTTACATAGAACGTCAGTCAACATGACTGACATTCGATCGCAGAGTACTCCAGCAAGATCAAAATGATAAAAACCGTTTAAATAGTAAGCAACATACGAGGAAATTTAGTAAATGGAAGAACCGACCTATCGATTTTGTAAATAATAAAGCCTATTTATTTCCAGTTAATAAATAGTACATTTCTTAAAAATCTTTATTTGAGTTAGTTTATTTAGTTCATTCAAGCTTGATATAATGTTCTTGCTTAGTAAATCATTTTCATGCTTAAATGTGTATCCTATGTACCTAATATATAATATTCATAGTTGTGCAATTTTTAATTAATCTGCCGCAACCCCAGAATGAAGGCCTCCTTCAGTGACGCCCATTTGTCTTTGTCTTCAGCTGTTTTTCTCCAGTTTTACCCGGCTATTGCTTTAATATCGTCTTCTCATTTTATAATTGGTTTACCTCTTGATCTTTTGCCCAGTGATCCGTTCCAGAAAGTTACTTTTCGGTCCATCTATGATCAGTTAACCGGGCAATATGTCTTGCTCACTTCGATTTAATTTTTTGTAAATATTATCTATGAAAAGTTAGGTGAAACTAGCTTAGAATAAGTCATCAATAGTGTCAATCCATAGCATTAGGTGCAAATTGGAATCATGGACTGACAGCCTTCGCACTGACTGCATTATTCTTCTTCTCAGTCGATAGAGATCAGACAGAGTCAGAGATAGAGGTCCACTGCTAGACAAGGCCTCCCCCAAAGTTTTCATTCCATTGCCATAATCCCCATGCTTGGCAGGCGGTTTGGGGATCACAGTAATTTGTTATTCAACAATAGAAGCGCTGCTGCCCGCCTCCCTGCTGAGAGTTCCCTTAGTCGAGAGTTAGGCTTACGACAACCACGGGAGGACATGGGATGGTACTATTCTATGCCCGCACGAGCATTTGATTGTATAAAAATCTCTACAGAAACAGTTAGGTGGCTAATTGGCAACCCAGATTTGATTCAAAACGGTCTCCAAAGCCTAGGGTACAGGCGAAGAGTAGCCAGCTTGTCGGTGTTCTATAGGATACATTGTGGAGATTGTGTGCGGGAATTGCATGACTTAATTCCCCAATCTTCGTTCCATCATCGGACGATCCTACGCCTATCGACTCTAACGTTGTTGACATTACTACGATCCGGACGATCCGTTTCGCCTCGTCTTTTGTACCGCGTAAATCGAGGGACTGCAATAATTTATCAGCGGCGGTGTTTGCGTCTGACTACAATTTAAGTGTCTTCAAGGCTAGAGTGAATAGGCTCCTAATTAACAAGCGCGCTTTACCATTAATGATTGCGTTACGGCTTACTATCAGGTGGGATTGCGGTCAAGCACTGATTTATATATGTACAGAAAAAAAGAGTTATGAATGTATTTACCAAAAATCACACTAATAAATGAATTGAATTGAATAGAGTGAGTTGTCAATAGAGTCAATCCCCAGCAATGGCACTGCTTATCATCATCATCATCATTGTTTCATCCAAAAGCCGTCCACTGCTGGACATAGGCCTCCCCCAAGGATCTCAACGTCGACCGGTCCTGCGCCTCTCACATCCAGAGGTTTCCCGCGACCTTCACCGTCATCGTACTGCTGATAATGATCATGAACTTGAGGAGACTCTACTCTTGAGGAGACAAAAAGTTTTTATGTATGAGAAACTGGCCAGTTATAATTTATAAATAATGTGATTATTTATAACTAATCCATACTAATATTATAAATGCGAAAGTAACTCTGTCTGTCTGTCTGTCTGTTACGCTTTCCCGCCTAAACCTCTCAACCGATTTTGATGAAATTTGGCACAGACAATCTTTAGACCCTAAGAAAGAACATAGGCTACCTTTTATCCCGGAAAAAATTGATATCCCCGAGAGAAATCTAAAAAGCGCGATATAACCGAAATCCACGCGGCCGAAGCCGCGGGCGGAAATCTAGTAATAGATAAGTTTCAAATTCAAAACGTCCCTCCATATTTTTGCGAGCTACTTAAAATTATCGTATTTCCCTGAAAACTGGATTTGCGTCGAGGCCATTTTCGCGCTATAATTTGCGCTTACGCTTGAAACTCCTGGGTCACCCTCCTTACAGCCCCGACCTAGCACCGTGTGACTTCGTCTTATTCTCAAAAAGTAAAAGATCAGCTCAAAGGGATACTATTTTCGTCGCCTGATGATCCGCTGTCAGCGTTCGAACTAGCTGTAAACGAGGTGTCTGCGGCGGACTGAAAAAAGTGTTTCGAAAACTGGTTCAGGCGCATGAAACTTTGTATAGAGGCTGGTGGAGAGTACTTTGAAAAGATGTAATAAAAAAAATATGTACCTATAGAACATTTTTTTATGAACGCAAAACTCTGAGTGTCCCACGGAAGTGTCTTATTCTGAAGTTTATGAATTGAAATCATTTTTACAACATTGGAGAGCAGTGACTTACTGGCAACAGCAGTTACTTGCAAATTATGAATCAGTTGTATTGTTATTTATTTATTTCATTACCTCTTTTCTCAAATACTTTGAAGGAAACCGGCGTGTCATAAAACCTAAAAAGAAACCACATCTGCCGACCCGCACTATGCCCGTGTAGTGCGTTACGGCCTACTCCCTCTTACTAAGAAAAAACCTGTTTCCCAGTAGTAGAAATACGGCTGACTATTACTACAATTTGAACAACTTGCCAGCGGCGGTGTTTCCGTCGGACAACAATTTCAGTGTCTTCAAGGCTAAAGTGAATAGGCTTTTAATAAACTAACACGCTTTACCATCGATTGCATCACTGCTTCTCATCAGGCGGGATTATAATCAAGTAATCCATACTATAATTATAAATGCGAAAGTATCTCTGTTTGTCTGACTGTCCGGCTTTCACTCCAAAACTACTGAACTGATTGTAATGAAATTTGGTACACAGATAGTCTAGAGCCTGAGAAAGACCATAAGCTATATAACATCCCTCTATGACCAATAGGAGCAGAGCAGTAACAAAAAATGTTGCGAAAATGGGGACAAACGCGGACGTATATATTGCTCCCATTATTTTAACAGGCGCTTATTTTATATCAACACGCGAATGGAGTCGCGGGCAACAGCTAGTAGTTTATAATTTATAAAAAAAAAAACATTTAGGTACCACGAATTTTTTCATACTACAATCATCTTGTTTCCACCCAAATTATCATAATCTAGATCAAAATGAATATTCAAATTATAATTCGGTTAAATATTTGCGGACTAGAGTGAAGGAACAATAAGAAAATTCTAATAAACGAAGCGAAAGACCCAGATAGCAAACAAAAACAGCAGTGTCCTCTAAAACTATTCGTGCGTCCACTATCAAAAGTTTTTGTCATCAGTTATGACATATTGTGACTTTTAAGAGGGTCCCCATGTAATTAATCAAACTATGTCTCGAGTGGAACCCGGCTCACGCTCTGACAAGGTTATGCCTTAACTTCTCATGACATTGCTGTATATTAGGTTTTTGGGCATAAAGTTATGTAATGTTTTTTTTTTTTGATGGATCTAAAAGAAATATTCTGAATATTCTACGAAAAAGCTTTCTGCTGTTGCTGTTGTAGTGTAGTATGTATATGTAGGTATATTATACAATATGTAAAGAAAACCCTTTTTTTTTTTTTTTTATACGAGTGAAAATGCGTTACGCACCGTACCCGCCGCTAGCTAGGCGACAGGCGTGTGTGGGACTCGCCCGGCCGGAGCCGGGAATACCCACTAAAAACACTCGATTCCCTCGAGCCCTGCGTTGAGAGTGACCCGGGCTCGGCCCGAAGATCTGACTCCGGGCCACTCTCAGGGCTTACCGGCCTAATTTAGGCCGGTTTCCGCTGTAAAGAAAACCCTGTCCGATCCGTTAAGGTATTGTTAGGTATCGATAACTGATTCTACTAATGCCCACAAAGACAGACTAAACTTTAAAAAAAAATCCCCCTAAAAAAATAAATATTATTTCGCAAAAAGAGGTAACTTAATACATGTGCGTTATGCAACCCCTTCCGCGGGCGCAGGGTGGGGGGCGGGGGGCAGGACACGCGGCACCTGTGACGTGGTCGCGTCGCTATTCGCTTATAATATTACCGGTGTTGTCACTGTTGTAAAAATTATCAAATTTCGGGGAAATTGGAATTAATTCCCGGGAAAAAAGGATTATTTCAAAATTCATTAGTATTGTTACTATGATGATTATGTAAAATTTTATATTATATTTGGTCAAGTGTTTACCTAACCTTTATTATCCTTATGGGATATATTAAGTACATACAACAGCACATCAAGCTACTACTATGTGTCAAATTTATTTATTAGATTTTCAACTTTGTCCCTAAAGATTTAAGGCTCAAGGTTGATTGGGAATATTGTAGTGAGTGGCTTGACCTGCTGTCGACCGTACAACACCTGCGTAAATAATTGTTGGTGCACCTCAATAAATAAATATACAAAACAAATAATATGTATTATTTATCTTATACAATATGTACCTAAAGAAAACCCTGTCCGATCCGAAGAGGTATTGTTATGTGTGTATCGATAACTGATTCTTCTAATGCCAACAAAGCTGGGCAAAATTAAATACTTATTAAGAGGTAACTTAATACATGTGCCGTAGGCAATAATGCGCGGGCGTAGGGGAGCAGGGCACGCGGCACGTGGTCGCATCTCTATGATAACATTACATGTTTGGTTTGTAATATAAACGGATTAAAATTGTTGTGTGAAAATAAAGATCATATTGTTTTTTTAAAGTTTCGCCTTTTCTGAGATACAAATATATCGATACCGGAAATTTCAATTGTCGTAAAGGACATTTTACCGAAAATGAGTTATATACATATTTGGAATCAGCGTCGCAAGCTCTATCGATTGGTAGCTTTAAAAAAAAATTCTATCTTTAAAAAAAAGTCGCTTACGACCTGGCTTTCCAACATCTCTAGCGCGATTATTTTTACTATTTGGGACGTATCGTAAAAATATTTATCAATTTATCATGGGGCGTAAAGTCATGTTTCAATATTTTAAATTTTTATACGACTACTATACTCAATAGTTAGTTTTACACATTTAACAGTCAAATAATTACTACTCCAACTTATTTGTCCATTTGTTGACTAACATAGAAGAAAAATTATGTTTTACCGAAATTTGCAATCGTTGCCCAATGGTTAGAATATTATTTAACCATTGAAGTTAACTACGGATCAAAAAACGAGCCTAAGTTTCATAATAATAACAGACTGAAAATACTGGTCATTTAATTAATAATTTAGAATCTCTTGAGGGCAAATATTAATATCATTTTGGTTATTTTAACTTTATTATTATGTTCAAGTCTGTTCTGTTGTTTGAGTATTGAGTTATAAAATTTAAAAAGCTAAAGTCACTATACATTTATTTTTTTCCATCAGGTATTTTGTTTTTTATAGTAATATGTTTATTTTTGACTTTAGTTTTATTAATGAATGATTAAATTCATTTTAATTAATTAATCAAATTAATCTCCAATTAAGCTAGGACTGTTCTAATAATTATTGTTTGAGTTTCAATAACAACAATTTAAAAAATTAGTAAGTAGATAAGTTTATTCGTTGATTACTCTAAAACTGAGTTGTTTTTAGCAGCACAACAATTACTGGTGATTAAAAAGTTGCATTAAATTTTATTTAAATATTGAGTTCCCATTAGAGTAACTATTGTAATACTTTACTATTTATTTGAATAATAAATAAAACATAATAAAAATACATTTTGTTTCACTTGATTGTACTAGGTACCTATTGTAGGTACCTATTTAGAGCTTTCGGTTTTTTGTTCCTCTTACCACCTTAGTTTTTGATTGAATTGACTTATACTACCCACTGATGATCAAAAATAGTCCTTTACGACATATCTGACTATAGCAATATCAATTTTTCGTGGCTGTAAAGTACTTCAGTTGAATTTTTTTGGGCTGTAAAGGACTCTCATTTTGGTAATTAATTAAGTTTGGTTTATTTTGTTAATTTATAAGGATAGCACACGAAAAAATAGTTAGGGTTTCTTTTGACATCATGAATATAGCACTTTGTTTGAAAAAGATATAAGAAAAAAATAATTTATTTTTTTGTTTTTCGGCTATACTGTAAACTCGTGTTTTGTCCTTTACGACAAATGAAATTTCCGGTATCGAATTATAAAAATACATTTATTGGCAAAAAGAAAACATTTATAATGCAAATTGATATTAGTCTTATATGTATACACTTTGCAAGACTTCAAAACAATTTATCCACTTGAAATTTATATTTTATTAATCCAATTCGCGTCTCTACGTCCTTAAATAGTGATTTGTCACTCTTTCAAATACATCCCTTATGGTTGCAGAAGCCTTTGTGTTATCGCATTAAGGTAGGGATGGAAAAGTGAATACGATTCAGGTAAAGCTAAATTTGATCCCTTTCCTTGGTAAAAGAATTTCCATGTCATTCGAAGAACCCCCATCTTCTTATGATAAATCGTTTGCTTTAAGAGCATCGACGTTTTAAATCGTTGTAAAAATATTACTCGTATACATTAAAGAAGGGTGACATCACTTTGAGTTTTCGCTGCGGACAAATTGCCAAGAGATAGTAGTACTTTCTGTTTGGATATTCTTGGATTGACGAGACAATTGGCCGATTCTTGCGGGTTTGATTCCCGATTTTGCTCCGCGCTTTCCCTGATTATGTACGATAGGGTGCATTAACGTACACAATACAGAACGTACACGATACAGAAAAAAATTCTAGGTATAAGTAATTTAATTAATAAACAATAGTTTACACAATATATTAAACTAGCTAACCCGGCGAACTTCGTTCCGCCTTAAAGGCAATATCACATGACTACTTTTTAAATTAGGATAATTTTGAATAAACGAATATTATTATTCAATGATTCTTTATTTGGAAGCACAATCCTGGCGATTCTCCGGAAATCTTTAATGTGCTACAATACTCGCAAACAACATCCATTGGCCCAATGCGGACGCCATTGCGCTATATTATTTATATGCGTATTGAAACGCTGCCCGATTCAAATCAGTATTTGATGAATTTCTTCTTGTGTTTCGTAAATTATCTAGCGCTTGATCTCTGAGGTTTGCTCGACAATTTCGCATTGCCAACCGAGCCATTTCACGGGCTGCCTCCCTTTGCTCTGGTGAGTGAGAAGCACGAAGTCGAGCCATACTACTACTAAGTGCAATTTCTTGCTCTTCTACAGTTTTTTTTTTTTGTTGTGGATGGGAAATCATCAAGTGACCTCTCCCGCTCTGGGCGGAGTGGAAGGGCGTGTCAGACTTTTATTGACTAAAACCCACCCGTGTTCCTTCACTTGCCTGTGCAACGGCCAGTGCCATGGTTTCTTTTTTAATCAACCCGTAACCCTGTGGACCAGTCCTCGTGGACACCGTCAAGGTGTGCTGACATCTCTTTGAGGCACGTGTGAAACACAATGGGCCGTCAACCCGGGCCTGGTTCTTACAAGGAGGCGAGCTGCCTATCCCTCGCCGCCCGCAAGCCCGCGCCTACGGCGATTGGGAGTCCGATGTTGCCTCCCGACCAGGGTGCTTCCTGCGGCGGTTTGAGCCGTGAGTGTAGTGGGATTTCCGCTCCCTCACCCGCTCCGCCTCCTCCTTTGCCAGCATCACTGCTTCACAGAATGAGGTGAAAGCTTGCCAAACACTCTTGCTCCGGACTATGGCCCGGACCAGGGTCGGACGCGAGAACACGGCTGTGCTCTATCCAAGCCGGGCAGACCTCCACCTTATGCTCCACCGTGTCCTCAGGGCGATGCACACAGTGGTCACCCTGGCGTTTCCTCCCGCCTTATACGGAACAGGAACCTCCTGAAACAGCCGTGTCCGGTGAGGACCTACGTCAGTCGGAAGGTGAGGACACCGTGGCGCCTCTCTAGCTACTCCTCAAAGAGAGGACTTACCGCCGCTATTGCGGCGTGCTCAGTGCTGGATTGCGACAATCACACTTTCCATGTCGCCATGAGACCTCGCCGGAGCTCTGTCCGCTGTACTGCGATTTTTCGCGGCAACAGAGTTATGCCTCCTCTCATCACTCCCACATGTGGGCGAGGGATATTGTTTCTCCACAATTTAATGGATGTTATTATACATATAAACGTTTCTTTTTAATTACTCTATCTATTAAAAGAAACCTCATCAAAATCTGTTTCGCAGTTTTAAAGATTTAATCATACAAAGGAACATAGGGAAAGAGAAAGTAACTTTGTTTTATAGTATGTAGTGAAGTGGTAAATGGCACAACAATACAATATTAGAAATTTTGAAGTTGAAGTTTGCTTTGGGGCTTTTATTAAAAAAAATAAACCGGCAGAGAGTATTTATATTCCTTGCTTCAAATAAATGCATCAACATTCAACCGGTAAGACTTTTTTTTTAATATGCTGAGTAGTGCAGGAGTGTGTTTGTACCATTTTTAACAAATGAACCGCTAACTTATATTTTGACTGAGTTGTTTTGTTATTCCATGTCAGTTGCGTTTTGTTAAACCATGTCTTATGTCACGTCACACGGGAACGACAGGAACCGCGGGAACGGGATAAAAAGTATCCTATGTGATATGTCCTTCTCCCAGTTCTTATCTACCTCCCTACCAATTTTGAACCATACTGGTTAAGCGGTTCTTGAGTTATAAATATATTAACTAACACGACTTTCATTTATATACATAGACTTCATTCAAATCGGACCAGCCTAGGAGGAATTCAGTGACGTACACACGTACAGCAGATTTAGGATGGAAAGAAGAAACAAATTTAGTTAAATAAAAAACAAATATCTTTTTTATTTTTTCGCCTTTTAGTTCTTATGTACAAATATATTTTTAAGTAATTAAAAAAAATAAAAAAAAAACTATAAACTTGTCTAAAAACAAAAAAAAAAACTTGTGATTGCCCGGGTTTGAACCGAGGAACACCAGCCATCGCGAGTAGACCATACCAATATCGACTACGCTACAGCCGCTATGTCAAGCCGCGCGAAATTAGCGCCCATATTATGCGTGAAATATTTCGAAAGAGAAAACTCGAAAATATGCGCTTCTCCAGATATAAGACTGAGCTAGATCGATTTTTCGTCCCCGAAAACCACCACATATTAATTTTCAGCGAAATCGTTAGGGCCGTTTCCGAGATCACATGCTTCTTCAAGCGATTAGCGCCATCTGCCGGGTTGATTTGTGAATCTAAACGATCCAGGTCGCCACTCAAACGCATACAGAAAAATTCATTAAAATCGGTCAAGCCGTTTAGGAGGAGTTCAATGACATACACACGTACAGCAGAATTATATATATAAAGATATTCTGTCATGTATATTATGATTACATACATACTAAATCAGCCAATAATTTTCCCACTGTTGGGACAGGGACATAGGCCTCCTCTCGGTGAGAGGGAGAGGGCAGTAATCTACCAGGCAGGCCCAGTGCGGGTTGGTAGATGTCACATATCTTCGAGGCTTTTGGCTCTAGGATATGCCGGTTTCCTCATGATGTTTACACAAAGTAAAGCGCCCACAGTGTCTCAAGACTAAAGTCTTGGACCAGTGTGCGTTGCCAGTGGTGACTTACGGAACTAAAACGTGGTCGCTCACAATGGGCCTCATACAAAGGCCCAGAGTCACACAAAGGGCAATGGAAAGAGCTATGCTCGGAGTTTCTCTGCGTGATCGAATCAGAAATCAGAAGATCCGCAGAAGAACCAAAGTCATTGACATAGCTCTTCGAGTCGCTAAATTTAAGTGGCAGTGGGCAGGGCACATTGCTCGTAGAACCGATGGCCGATGGGGCAGTAAGGTTATGGAGTGGCGGCCATGTACCGGAAAACGCGGCGTAAAGTCCTTAGCAAGATGGAGCGATGACCTGGTGAATATCGCGATGACCGGCGAAGTCGATGGATGCGGGCAGCACACGACCGGTCGTCGCAGAAAGCCTTGGGGGAGGCCTTTGTCCAGCAGTAGACATCTATAGGCTGAAGAAGAAGAAGAGGAAGAAGCGCCTGACGGGCTTCAAACCTACGAAGTACAACTTGTAAGTTACGGCCGACACCATAGGGCCACCATATGATTATCATATAAATGCTCTCAAATATGATAATCATAATATCTCAATATATATGATTATAAAATGACATTCTAAATAGGGTGTTAGGTGGCGAGCGAAATTACCCGATATGTTGTTGTATTAATACAATGAGACAGGATAAATACATACAATGAGATACGCGTACATGCCAACTGCGGCGTAGTCATTATTAGTTAATGGTTAGTATACTCATGATATAAAAATTACTTCTACGAGAGAAATTCTACCAGATTTTTCTGGTATTCGTAAGTACTAACATTTATTCTTATGTTGTGTGGATACCAACGCAATGGATTACACGAATTGTTCTCCGATTGAGTTGGGTTGATTTTTGATTTAATGAAGTATAAACAAACTAATGTAGTTCCGAAATCCGAGACATATTGTGTATACAAAGTACTATACAAAGTTAATCTTCAAACTTACACCAAAACGTATTTATCTCAATATTATCTGTCAGTTGTAAGTCAATCATGTTTATAGAGGTAATATAATCTATCAAAATTTGACAGGGGTTAGCATGGGAGATGACATGGAAAGGCTTTCACTAGTGCGAAGCTGTGTACGGTCACGCTTGCTTAGTCCAAAGGCTAAGATGAATTTATGATCTTTTTATCGACAAACCTCAATAAATCTATTCTATGCAATATATTTAGTAAAATAGTAAACAAATCAAAACTGTACATTGTTTAATACAAAAAATAAAAAAAAAAAATGGCCCGGATTCATAAACTTTTTTTTTTATCCATACTAATATTATAAATGCGAAAGTAACTCTGTCTGTCTGTCTGTCTGTCTGTTACGCTTTCCCGCCTAAACCTCTCAACCGATTATGATGAAATTTGGCACAAACAATCTTTAGACCCTGAGAAAGAACATAGGCTACCTTTTATCCCGGAAAAATTTGATATTCCCGAGGGAAATCTAAAAAGCGCGATATAACCGAACTCCACGCGGGCGAAGCCGCGTGTGGAAAGCTAGTTAACTATAAACTAGTACTTGATCGTAATCCCGCCTGATGAGAAGCAGTGACGCAATCGACGAAGATAAAGCGCGTTCGTTTATTACGAGCCTATTCACAAAAAAAAACTAAGTGAATGGGAAGGAATACGGCAGTTGAGCGAGGTGATGCAATGTTAAATCCAGCAACACGATCAACGATGCTCCCGCCAGATGTAGATTGATCTGGAGACCCTCCACGACCAAACTCGCGACATAACAACATTTGGCACATCGGTCCCGGCACACATCGCAACACAACTGCTGGGACCCGTCCTCCTTATGGCTTCACCAGACATCATACCGGAACACGACGAACCGCTTGGCGGCAAGACTTTGTCTGGCGGGTGGTAACTTCTACCGGCGGCCGATATTATCGCCTACCACCGAGAAAGGGAAAGAGTCACTCTAATATTTTAAAGACAAAAGTTTATGAGTGATTGGGTGCGTCTTTATTTGTTACTTCTTTACGCTCAAGCGTATGGACGGTTGTGGATGATATTTTGCGCACAAATGGTTCACAACCATGTGCCTGCCACCGAGTAAACAAAACTTGTCTAAATTCAAGTGCAGGGCATAACTTTATGTCTATTTCATTAAGGAAAGGTCAAAAGATAAATATTAATTTAGTTCTATAAAATTACCCAGCGCCTGACTTACTTTTATAGACATGTTTTTAATCACGTCTAAACTGTCTATAGTGTATCTTAATTGGACAGGACTAAACTAAAAAATATATACTAAAACTAAACTATACAACGTGTAACAAAAGGATATATACATATCAAGGGCATGGCATCTTTAGATGATATCAAACGATATCGGAAACTCAAAATAAAATACTCAAAAACATGGTACCAAATTTCCGGTTTCGTGTGTTTCTTAAAATCAAATCATAACAAACGTGGCAGCACACTACATACGTTAATAACTACTCTTTACCCGTCACGTTACTTGCCAAAATCCAATAAATGTCTTCAATATCTCTGTGCGACTAGTATGATAGTAGCCTATCACAGGCGGTGTTTTTCCTCTTAACTTCCTAACATAAAGAGATAGGATTAAAAAACCCTTCCAATACCGTTTGATATCATGTAAAGATGCCATGCCTTTGTTATGTATATACCCTTTATGTTACATGTTGTATACTAAAACTAAAATACATACTGTAAATTAAATTCAGGTTAGTTTGTGATCACGGGCATCGGTGTCACTGATTGGATAGAAAGCCTGATGCAGAAAATACGAGTGATAAGTAGGTAAGTTCCGGATTGACGCAGAAACGGTTGATCGGATTGGTAATATTTGGATGAAATTTAGCGCTCACTTAGCTTATAATTTAGAAGAATACTTTAGTTATTCCCCCTGGAGCGTTTCCGTGGGATATTCTCCGTCATCCACGTGGTAGAAGCCGCGAGCGGAAGCTTGTAATTAATATTCTCAGAACTGGCTCGCAAGAGAGTTGTTTAGTGCTGAGAAAATTAATTTCAACAGGAAAACGTTATGGCTTATTTTTATTATAATGAGGTTCAGCAGTAATTGGATTCCAATTGAAAGATTTCTACTGAATTTATAAATTTAGTCGTTGTGACCTAGTGGTTAAAACACCAGCCTCTCAAGTATGGGTGTGCTCCTTCGATTCCAGTTCAGGCAAGTATCAGTCACACAAAGGGCAACGGAAAGAGCTATGCTAGGAGTTTCTCTGCGTGATCGAATCAGAAATGAGGAGATCCGCAGAAGAACCAAAGTCACCGACATAGCTCTGCGAGTCGCTAAACTTAAGTGGCAGTGGGCAGGGCACATTGCTCGTAGAACCAATGGCCGATGGGGCAGCAAGGTTCTGGAGTGGAGGCCACGTACTGGAAGACGCAGCGTAGGGAGACCCCCAACAAGGTGGACCGATGACCTGGTGAAGGTCGCGGGAAGCCGATGGATGCGGGCAGCACAAGACCGGTCATCGTGGAAAGCCTTGGAGGAGGCCTTTGTACAGCAGTGGACATCTATAGGCTGAGGAAGAAGAAGAAGAAGTATCAGTATAACTTTCTTATTTATATTTACTTTTTAAGTATATCTTGGACATCAATGACTGATTAAAAGATGACGGAAAACTGGATTTTAAGTCTGAAATCGCCAACCCGCATTGAGCAAGCGTGGTGATTACGCTCAATCCTTCTCTGTATGAGAGGAGATCTGTGCCCAGCAGTGAGACGATAATAGGTTGATAATCATGATGATGAATTATTAAAGTTTAAGCAATTTTTCTAATAGACGTTACCCCATACTAGGAATTTCTCCTGTATCGTGGGTACAAACAAACAAACACAAACTCACACAAATACAATTTCTGTACTGGTGTCGAACCCACGACATGCAGCGCAGCAGTCAATTGCTTAACTTTTACGCGACCTAAACATAATAAGAATGTACAATTGTACATAAATATACAAAACCACTAGATAACAAAACAGATGCGTATTATACACAGCATTATAATCTACACAACATTTTACCATAGAATAACATTCCATAATTGTATCTTGCTGCCTACAGGATATGATTTTTATCACAAAAGTGTTTTCTTAGGATCAAGGGAAACAAAAAGTTAATTTCTTTTTTGATACGGACACGGGACGAATGGCTGCAGATTTCCACAAAATGGAAATCTGGTTTCACAGTGTTTCTTATAACTTCTACCAAGTCGAAAAGCAGAAACAATAACAAAAGTTTCTTTGCAATTAGAGAGAAATTGTTCTAGGGACCACCAACAGAAGTTGGTCTTTGGCACTCCTTCTGGGATTTCATCAGTTCGCAGTATAATATACAGTAAAATAAATACATTGTGAAGACCAACTTATATTGGCTCACAAATATCATTGTTGTGCAATTCGTATTGCGCTGCATGTGAAAATTTTATTGATAGAGATGCAAATGACTGAGGAGAAATTAATTTTGCCTTTTCATTCCACCCGGAGTATTGTATATTTAGACGACGTACTCATTTTCAGTTAATGCTCTGTTATTCGACGAAGTTCACGATATAATTGAAAACTTGTGAATTTTTCTACGGTCATTGGATTGCTTTTATGAATTTTGTATTTTTTATTAAAGCGTTTGATAAAATGGAATTTGATTTGTATGCTGCTTTATTTAAAATGGGAATGATTTGTACTTCAATTTCTTTAAGCATTTTTCTCTGTTTCTCCTTATTAACAATACATGTGGCGTTGGCTATGCTATTTAGATTTATAATTAAATTACTCATTTCTTCATCAGCCTTTCACCACCAATTGCTAAGTGTAGTCATCTTACAATGCACTTTTCTCAAAAGCCTTCTTAAGAAATAGGTTCCTAATTAATTGATTTTCGTCAAACATCTAAGTAATTATTCCAAGTTCTATTATATTTCTACTAAATGGACTTTTTAATCACACAATTAAGAACACAACACAACACAGAAAAATACACAGAGTGCCCACTTGTGTATTTTTCTGTGTTCTGTCGTGTCTAAATCTAAATTAATTCAACGGAAACAGAATTGAATCGCAAGCAAACTAAAACTTTAGTTATGTTTCGTAACGCGCTAATCTTTTAATAGATGTTTTAACCATAACTGGATCACAATTAGAACATAACCGCTGTCAAATGAAAAAGTTGAAACAAAGCTAAGTTTTTCTGTGCCATTTGTCAAACAGACGTCAAAAGGAATGGATTTACTTATAATTCCTTTAGTTTTAACTATTATATTTGACGAAATGTATCACTCAAACATTGATTTTGCTTCAATCGAAGTCAAAACTTTAGCGCGATACGAATTGGGATCGAAACTAAACCACAAATATACTGCCGTCATAAGAAAAAAAGACGCATCTAACATTTTTTTTATGCGAAATATAAAAATATTGGTGTAACTCAATTTGACATGTAACTCAATTTGAAAAAAAAATGTTAGATGCGTCTTTTTTCCCTAAGATGGCAGTATAACTGAATTAGATACGAACAAGATTTTAACTTATACAATTTTATTTAGCGTGATTACCCCACAGGTTACACAATTAAGCAGTCAAGAAAATTCTTAATTTAGGAAAGTTAATACAAAGAACGTTGAAACATCACGCGGCGTTCCTAACTTCATAATGATACTAGTTTTAACCATGTTGCCGTGGCACCTGAACTATTTTACGAGAAATAATTACACGAACTTAGCTGGCTCATTTGCGGGCTAGCGAAGTTAATGAACATCGACTTTAATTAAGTTTCAGATTTGATAAGAATACTTGGAGTTTGTCTATTAAATGTTCAGCGTTATAAGTAGAGTATAAGCGGTATATACAAACATTACATGCGCATAATGATATGCGATGGCCGATGGGGCAGTAAGGTTCTGGAGTGGCGGCCACGTACTGGAAGACGCAGCGTAGGAAGGCCCCCAACAAGGTCAAGCAGAAGACCGGTCAGCGTGGAAAGCCTTGGGGGAGGCCTTTGTCTAGCAGTGGACATCTATAGGCTGAAGAAGAATGCATTATACTGACGTCACACAGATCCTACATCTCGCAAGCAGAGTTTACTGTGCAACTAGCATATAAACAACTTCCCAACATCTAACGTTAGGCAAGTGTCAGATACAACACCCGTCAGGTCGGATCCTCGCTTTTTTGGTCGTATGCTCCGCTCCTATAAGTAGCAGCGTAATGTTATATAGCCTAAAGCCTTCCTGGATTAATGGACTATCCAACGCAAAAAGAATTTTTCAAATCGGACCAGTACTTTCTGAGATTAGCACGTTCAAACAAACAAACTCTTCAGCTGTTCCTCATACTTCTAAAAGCTTAAGTATCTGATGTGAGAATTAAAGATCTGTAATTTTTTGCTCTGTGTTGAGATATGTTTTGCTACAAGCAACACGGTTGTCAAGTTCACATTGGTGTAATGTGGAACAAAAATTATTAATTGAAATAATAATTGTTGGCAGTATCAATTCCCCCTGTCGACTGGTACATCACCAGTCGACAGCGATGACGAAGAATTTTTTGATGCTATATTGTAATTTAATAATAGTTTTAATTAGGATAATAGCTTTATTTAGTAATTTGTATTTATTTAGTTTTATAAGTTTGTATATATCGTCATTTTCTATTGTATATCGTATGACAATACATTGATTTCTTAAATAAAAATTGGACCATTCCCCCTTATTCATAAATATTCTTCTTCTTCTTCTTCAGCCTATAGATGTCCACTGCTGGACAAAGTCCTCCTCCAAGGCTTTCTACGCCGACCGGTCTTGTGCTGCCCGCATCCATCGGCTTCCCGCCACCTTCACCAGGTCATCGGTCCACCTTGTTGGGAGCCTCCCTACGCTGCGTCTTCCAGTACGTGGCCGCCACTCCAGAACCTTACTGCCGCACCGGCCATCGGTTCTACAAGCAATGTGCCCTGCCCACTGCCACTTTTCTCACGGTGTTTTTCTTCACCGTTTAGAGCAGTGGTGATGAAATATTTTTTTTTATCTCGGTGGTAGGCAACAACATCACCCGCCGGCATAAGTTACCACCCACCAGACAAAGTCTTACCGCCAAGCGATCCGTCGTGTTCCGGCATGATGTCTGGTGAAGCCGTACGGAGGACGGGTCTGAGCAGTTGTGTTGTGATGTGTACCGGGTACGATGTGCCTAATATTGTTGTGTCGGGAGTTTGGTCGTGGAGGGTCTCCAGATCATCCTCTGGCGCAGCATCGTTGGTCGTGTTGTTGGGTTAAACATTGCATCACCTCGCTCAACTGCCGTCTTCCTTCCTATTCACTCAGTTTTTTGAGTGAATAGGCTTAATAAGCTAGTGCGTTTTACCATCAACGATTGCATCACTGCTTACCATCAAGCGGGATTGCAGTCAAGCACTAGTTTATAACTAATAAAAAAAAAAAAAAACACAAAGTAAAGCGCCTGATGGAGTTCGAACTTACGACCTACAACTTGTAACTCGCTACCGATAGAACTAAGCCACCACTGCTACAAAAAATATACCTACATCTATTCAAACTGCGGATGACACATTTCACCTAGCATTAAACATTGAAGCATTTTGTCCAAGGAAATTGAATCTGTCAAACGACAGAGGGCTTTCCTAAGGTGACTACAAGAGAAGGCTTTTAGTGGACAGAATAGATCATCGCTATACATATTATTTACGTAACACCCGTAGAGATTTGTTACGACAATGTATTGTTACGGGCTAGGGGTACTTAAACGCCGGTTAAGGGTTACGAAGTTTATTGGCAACGAAGGTACAGTCGATTGTAGGCAATGACAAGTAGAATGTAGCTGATGTCGCACCGAAGTCTTCCCTTATGTCCACGAAGTCCGTGTTGTAAACACACAATAACGCTACAGATGTTTCTTCACGTAGTACTTACAGTTCTCGTTATAATTGTCGCAGTAGGTATTCTCGAAGATCGCTTCTTAACTGTCGCTGTTTTCGTATCGCTAGTCGAGTGTAGACTGACTCTGCGTCGGCGCCGCGCCGCTTTATATAGTCCAGCTGATCGAACATTCCAGAATCCTCTAGGCGTAATAATAATACTGCATAACTTCGAGGTCACCGGCCAAGTAAGTACCTACGGTAGTTCCCGGAAACGGGTTTCTGGAAATTTCGATGTCGACACTTTGTTGACAAAACTGTTGAGACCTGTACCATTCGATAGGCCGTCCTAAGTCTAGTAATGCGTTTTATTATTGTACCTAGAAAATGTCTAGATCTGGAGGAATAGGACTTAAAAGTGACACACTGCATGTCACGCGATATTGAACCTTATGCCATCGACATAAGGTCCATTCGTAACATTGCCCCCTTCTTAGTCATGCTCGTCCCGAGCATGATTTGATCCATAATAGCGAGCTAGGCGGTCTACGTGTACGATCTTCAGCTTCCCTCTTGGCCCTTTCTTAATCCTGTAGGTGACATCGTTTATTCTGGTTACTATCGTGTACGGACCCTCCCATTTGGCTTGAAATTTCGGACTCTTTCCTTTTCTCCTTATGGGATTATGTAACCATACCAAAGTTCCCTCTTCAAATCCGGGCACGTTAGCTTTGCGGTCGTATCGGATTTTCATTTTCTCACTGGTTTTCAGACCATTCTTTCTCACTAGCTCATGTATTCCATCTAATTTACGCCGTAGGTCGGCCACATAGTCGACGGCTAGGTTAGGAGTATCGGGAGGTGTTCCGGTTAGTGCATCTATGGGTAGTCTAATTTCTCGGCCGAAGTTGACTTTCGCCGGTGTGCAATTTGTGCTATCATGTGTTGCAGAGCGGTATGACATTAAGAAGAGTGGAATGTATTGGTCCCAATCCCTCTGGTGTTCTTCCACTACTTTGGCCAAATGATTCTCCAACGTCTGATTGAATCTTTCGACCATTCCATCTGACTGTGGGTGATACGGTGTTGTACGAGTCTTATGTATCCCGAGTAGTTGGCAAACCTCTTGAAATAGTGAAGACTCGAAGTTTCTACCCTGGTCAGAGTGTAACTCCAAGGGAACGCCAAATCGACAGAACACCTCGTGAACTAGCTTTTTGGCGACTGTATGAGCTTCCTGGTTAGGTACTGCAAAAGCTTCTGGCCATTTGCTGAAATAGTCTTGCATGACGATGATATACCTATTCCCTTCTTCAGTAACAGGGAATGGCCCAGCTATATCGACAGCAACTCTTTCCCATGGTGCACCAACATTGTACACTTTCAGCCGACCTCTGGCTCTCGTTTGCGGTCCCTTTACTGAGGAGCAAGCTACGCATTTTCTACACCAGTCCTCTACGTCTTCGCGGCAATGCACCCAGTAGAATCTTTTCCTCACCTTCTCCAGGGTTTTCTTTACTCCTAGATGTCCTCCGGATACTCCGTCGTGCACCTGTCTTAGCACTGACGCGACTTTATCGCAGGGGACAACTATCTGTAAGGTGACCTCCTGTCCACTGGGTGATTCCCATTTCCTCTTGAGAACTCCATTATCAATTATCAGGCTGTCCCACTGAGCCCAGTAACTTTTTACTGTTGGGCTAAGCGCTGATATTTCACTCCAAGCGGGCCTCTGGCCACGTTGTTTCCATTCGATTACTGTCTTCAAGTCACTATCTTCCTTTTGTGCGTCTTCCAATGATTGATTATCCCAGTCTTCGTCCAAAGCGTTCACCTGGATAATCCTTACGTTCTCTTTCTTTTCCTGTTTGGCACAATGTCGGCAAGACTCTTCGCAAGGTCGTCTAGACAAAGCATCAGCATTATTGTGTGACTTGCCTTTCCGATGTTCAGTGACAAAGTCAAATTCTTGCAGCTGCTCTATCCACCTTGCTACTTGTCCTTCTGGGTCTTTGAACTGGAGGAGCCACTGTAAGGCAGCGTGATCGGTACGAAGTGTAAACTGCCTCCCAATCAAATATTTCTTGAAGTGTTGTAAGGTCTTAACAACGGCTAGAAGTTCTCGGCGGGTAACACAATAATTTCTTTCTGGCTTGGAAAGGCATTTGCTGAAATATGCGATAACGACCTGCCTATCTCCTTGTGTTTGAGAGAGAACTCCTCCAATACCCACATTACTGGCATCTGTGTCTACCAAAAATCGGCCTTCCCTACTAGGGTAACCTAGTACAGGAGCCTCACACAAGTGAGTTTTCAGTAGAGCAAATGCCTGTTCGCAATCAGAGTTCCATTCAAATAGACACTTTTCCTCTGTTAAACGATGCAACGGTTTCGCTAACTCGGAGAAGTTCTTCACAAACCGACGGTAATATGCACATAGACCCAAGAAAGAGCGTACCTCAGTTTTATTACGAGGGGTAGGCCACTTCGACACGGCTTTTATTTTTTCAGGGTCTGTTCGAATTCCTTGCGCCGAAATAATGTGTCCCAAGTATCCAACTTCTTTCTGGAATAGTGTACACTTACTAGGACTGAGTTTTAAATTCGCTTCACGCAGTTTCTGGAACACTTTCTCCAAATTGCGTAGGTGTTCTGCGAAGTTTCGTCCCATAATGATGATGTCATCCAAATAGACCAGGCATGCATCACCAAGCAACCCCACCAAGATGCGCTCCATTAGGCGCTCAAATGTAGCTGGAGCGTTGCACAGTCCAAAAGGCATGACATTGAATTGCCAGAGACCGTTCCCAGGACCAGTGGAGAAGGCGGTCTTTTCTTTATCCTGCTGACAGATTTCCACCTGCCAGTATCCACTTTTGAGGTCAACTGTGGAGAACCATTTCATGCCACTTAGCAAGTCCAAAGTGTCATCTATACGTGGCAGGGGATAACTGTCCTTTTTCGTGGCATCATTCAACATCCTGTAGTCAACGCAAAACCTTGTACTGCCATCCTTTTTCTTGACTAGGACAACTGGAGATGACCAAGGGCTGGTAGACGCTTCGATAATCCGATTTTTCTCCATATTTCTTAACATTTCCGACACTTCCTGTTCTCTTGTGTGACTGTTGGCCACATGCGTTATATCAATAGTTTAAAAATGACAAGTTACACGATGTCAAACTCTTACCAATCCATTAATTTCTAATCTTATGGCCTGTCAGCCGACCGTAATTAAGAGCAAAATATCCTATTATTTTAAGTTAGTAAAAACTACACAAAAGCGTCTTAGAAAGCTATTCGTTGATATTTTATGGGCATCCCGAACTCAAAGAAACCCTTAAAATAAAGCATTTTAAGATTTTGGACGAAATTCTTAGAAGGTCGAAGTACAGCGGCCGGCATCGGCCCGCACATGGTAGCAATAACTTAGAGCAATTCAAGCCGACGGATTCTGTGCAAATTCCTAAAAGAATCGGCCTCTCGAACATGTGCATCTGGGACAATTGACGGACGGCTACAGAAAAAATGGTAGAATGACTCCAGCATGGACCTTTTGGTAGTGTGGGATTTTATGAATTTTAAACGGAGAGACGGGGAAAGGGCAGTCGGTTTCTGGCCGCGACAAGCGACGGTTGAGGGGCGATCTTGAACTGCGATAGGGCGAGGGCTAGTGTCCAGGCTAGTTAATTTAGGAGATTTGGGAAGTAGCCTATGTCCTAGTATATCGCGAAGTAGTGAGTGAAATAATTACGTCAGACATAGTCGGGTTAAAGCCCAGAATAGATTAGTATAGTATAATATAATATAGAATATTAAGTGCGTGTAAGTGTTAGCGTGATTGGGTGAGTCATTTATTATAATAATTATCCCAGGCTGATAAAGTTACTATAGTTCCTGTAATTAAGCAGACAGATACGTGTCCCTATTTATTATTATAAATGCACTTATAGTATGAACTCAGTACGGGTGATGCAGCAGAGGAGCTACTAATGATAATTTATTCCAGACTGACTCCAGATAAACCATTCATGTGATTGTATTCAATCATTGGAGCCGATTTGTCTAGTTTTATGTGCCCATATCCTGATCCTTACCTTAGCGGGTATTTATCAGCTTCGGGTGGCTATAGGGGAAGGATCGTATGTACGGAGACAGCCCTCCGCCTAACTTGACCATGAGCCCTGATGCTCTGGACTCTAGACTCCTGACGACTACTGACTATAACAGGAGGGCAGAACCGTAATACACGCAGCTCATTCAAATCTAATTAGGCAAACCGCCTATCTAGAATCAGATTACCAGCCAAACGTTATTGATAATGTCCGCTTCCAAAAAGGTCTTGTCACAGAGCACTTGCGTGAAGACTTGACGCGCACACATCCCCAGGGAGTGGGGTAGGCTTTACAAAATATCACTAACTGAATCAGTAGGTGTCAAAAGACACTAGGGAACGTATTTCGATAAAATCCAACCCGTCCGCTCTTGATAGGACATATTTCTGAATCGTCACTGTTTATCGAAACACGAGTACTACAAGATGCAATGCGTCTTTCGACTTGGGCAGATTAAGGGAATGTGAGGATGACGAGATTCCACCTCGGTGTGCAGCAGGAATAATCGCAATGAGTTCTGCTAGAGACTGAGTCTACGGTACGCTTGTACTAACTTGTGTAATACCTTAGAATTGGGACGGTTTGTCAAGGGTGTCAATCACATAATATATTTACAAGTCATAAACTCAGAACTTGTCTCCCTCGACAACAGGGAGCTTCGCAGTTCCCCTGTCCTAGGGTGGAGGGAGACATTTATTTAGTGTCTAGGGAGCGTGTTCTGTTAGAATCGTAATAGTATCCTCAGAGGTTCTATGCGTTAGGTCTAACAGAACACGTGCAACGAAGCATACGTTAATATAACGGTTCCCGGCTTCACTAAAGTGGGTATAATTCGTAGTAGATAAAGTAACGTGATCTAAAATTACTTATAAAGTGCAAGCGTAACGATCCCCCACCACGCCACATAATAAGGTTTATTACAGATGACGGAGACAGCCCGCGTGCAGCATTTATATAATAGTTCTTAATATATTACATTATACAATTTTGCTTTTCCTCTCGTCTTCTTAGCGTCATATCATATCTATTATTATAAATTGTATACTTGTGTGTCCTAACTGTGAATTCCCATACTAACTTCCTCTGACCCCCTCCGGTCCTTGAACTTTATAAGCGGGAACCGGGGGATTAATTCATGGGAATTCATTTCTTATATCGGTGGGAGGATAACCAAGTCTGGTGACGAATTCCTACAGTTACACGCGGGGTTGGGGCGTGTTTCCTCTCCCGCAGGGAGAGCCGCATTTAACTGTAATATTATCACAATTAGGAAAAACGAAAATTTTATCAGCCTAGGATAGTTTAGGTACAATTACATGTGGTGCCGTGGACCAGGATTCTCGTCATTAAATGTACTGATTCAATTCAGTGCAACGAGAAAGAACAATGTAAGGGTTACTACGAAATAAAGACACAACGTACACCAAAGAGACAATGGGTTTATACCTAACATAATTCTATGGTCCCCTACAAAGGCGTTCAGTGCAACGAGAAAGAACAAAGTAAGGGTTGCTACGAAATAAAAACACAACGTAGACAAAAGAGCTAAAACTATTGTGTACGTTGGCGATGGGTTTATTACCCAGCATAATTTTAGGATTCTCCACAAAAACATTGGTAACAAAAAAAAAAAATGTTACGACGTTTACAATCACCTATTATGTTATCGTTTGGTAACGATGGTTGAAACAGCCAACTGTTGACGAGCGGGTTCGATTCCCGCATGATTATTTGCTAAGATGCTTAGATTGCATTACCATTCATATCGTGTTCGATCACCAGTGGAGTTATTATGTCTGTAATTATTTGGAATTTCTGTGTCACGGCTGGTGGGTTCGATTCCCGCATCAATTGTAGGATTTCGATTACGACGTTAATATATTTAGTGGTAAGAATGTTGATTGGGTGGCTGAGTTACTTAATATTAAGTTCAAATATCTGCAGAATTTTGTATCTGGCCGTAGGTACTTATATCTAGAACAAAGGGTTCGATCCCCTAAAATTGTGAATTTAGTACCTTTCAGTAAGTACCTAGTAATATAATACGTTTTACTCAAACCAATAAAGGTGAGATCAGTGTCTGAGAGGTTATATCAGTTATAATGGGTTCGGCTCCCTGCAAATGTGAGTGTTGTATCTGACAATATGTGGATTCCAGTAATAAAAGTTTCGAATCTCTGACGATGCAAATATAGTATTTGGATATAAGGAGGTGTTTGTGCATTTGAGATTTTATGCGTGTAATGAGAATGCGTTCAGGAGTAAGGTACGCCTTATTACGAGTAGTTCTAATACAATAAGCGAATGATACCGATGGAACGTGAATCTTATTTATAATTACAATGTATTTACTAAGGAGGTATATCAGCTAAAATCATTAGAAAAAAAAAATAACTCTCTCCAGCTCGTTAGGGGGCGATGCATGTATAACTGAATAGATACTCGTTTGGCCTTATTTTAAATTCCAGGATGTTAAGTCTACACTCTGCTGCCACTACGCTAGATGTGCCTGAACCTCTGGGCACTTGATTTGTGAGTTGCGGTTGGTTTAAGGTTCCTTCGAATCCAGCTGACATAAGGTGACTTCGACGGCGGTAGCTGAGGCGTGTCTCCTGTTACGAAGCTAAGTTTCATTTTCGTTACACACACTTCATTAACTATAGCTACGTGGAATATTTTGTTATCTCATAAAATATTGTAAGTTCATGTTTTAAAACAATGGTCTATAGTCATAAACATAAAGATAAATTCATAAAAAAAAAAAGGAATTAGGAAACAAATAAAATTAATGTCACCACGAGAAACAATAGAATAGAATAGGATAGAATACTCTTTACTATGTACACCATATAGATTACAAAAACATAAATGTAAGGATGTTACAAAGGGTGACACTTTGGGCGGTCTTGTCGCTCAGAGCGATCTTTTGCAGACAGCCTTTGGGTGGAATAGTAAGGGGAAGGAGAGAGAGATAATGTAGGTAGTCTACAGGGTACTATTTACAATTTTACATAGTTTATATAATAAATATGCACGTTAAGTGTATCATACTGGTCTAATAAATATATACATCTAATTAATGAAAATCATACAAAAGCAAATAAAATAAAAATAATGACATGACTATCATCAAAATAAAACTGAGACATAACAATGCATCAAAGTCTGTCAATATAAATGCTTCTGTCAGAAATTCATCACTATTTTAGGAAGCTTATTGTCAAATAAATATGACTTTAGTTGAGGTATCGAGTGTACACTCATCAGCTCCCTAAAATTCTTAAGCAACATGATAAAAATAATCGGAGCCATCGGAAAAAAAAAACCACTCTGGCGCATAAGTTCTGTTCTGCCCCACTTGATAACGTCTGTTTCTTGTGAACTTATCTGCCATTCCCGAAAATGTCAATGTCAAAATGTGATATCGAATAAAATAGGGTTTACAACTATACTACTAAAACTTTCTTCTCTTTTGGTATATATATTAACTTATTCTGCTTATTTCTGCTACTTGTTTTCTGTTACTTAAATAAAATTTTAAGAGCTCAAGGACATTTCCTCTTATGTCATAAGCGTCACTCAGTTTCAACGATTGGTTACAGCGAAATAATGTTTAGAGCATATAGCAGCTAGCAGATTAGTGTTCTAGTAAGACGATAACTGATTACACAGTATAGGATGTCTTTTCGAATTACTATAACTTGCCAACTCTTATAGGAATTCAAAACTGTTCTCGCCTCTTACAATCAGAGGGGGGCATCTAGTTGGAATCGAGTCTAATATGTTCGTGTGCGAACTATTTCAGTGCTTCCTGGATATATCTGCCGGCAGCTGAATTAAGCTGACTCAACATGAGGAGCATAAGGAGAGGCCTCTGCCAGCGGTGGCTACAACATGGCGAGTTTAGAACGAGCGAGCACCGTAGGTAGCGTGGCTCAATAACACAAATACTCTTGAAGAGATCCTGGTATGTAAAACAATATTATAAGCATGCACAGGATTCTGGACTTAGATGAGGCGCGGTAATGTTAGTTGAATTAATATACAAAGAGTATTTGCAGAACAGTATTAGTTCGAATGTTATAAAACGATTGATACGTGTATTAGGTGAAGATTCTTCTGCGGCATAGTAAGAGCAGACCTTGCATCCAGTTGGAATGTTGTAGGATTGAATACAATAATGCTAATAATACATACATAATTACAATATTCTAGTTGGTATTTGATTAGATGAATGCATCAGATAAGGGTAGGTCTACATAGGCATAGGTCATCCTATTGTGAAAGCTCATACGCTGTACTGCGTCACGCGTCTGATTTTCAGAGGGGGGAATGTGACTGTTGGCCACATGCGTTATATCAATAGTTTAAAAATGACAAGTTACACGATGTCAAACTCTTACCAATCCATTAATTTCTAATCTTATGGCCTGTCAGCCGACCGTAATTAAGAGCAAAATATCCTATTATTTTAAGTTAGTAAAAACTACACAAAAGCGTCTTAGAAAGCTATTCGTTGATATTTTATGGGCATCCCGAATGAAACCCTTAAAATAAAGCATTTTAAGATTTTGGACGAAATTCTTAGAAGGTCGAAGTACAGCGGCCGGCATCGGCCCGCACATGGTAGCAATAACTTAGAGCAATTCAAGCCGACGGATTCTGTGCAAATTCCTAAAAGGATCGGCCTCTCGAACATGTGCATCTGGGACAATTGACGGACGGCTACAGAAAAAATGGTAGAATGACTCCAGCATGGACCTTTTGGTAGTGTGGGATTTTATGAATTTTAAACGGAGAGACGGGGAAAGGGCAGTCGGTTTCTGGCCGCGACAAGCGACGGTTGAGGGGCGATCTTGAACTGCGATAGGGCGAGGGCTAGTGTCCAGGCTAGTTAATTTAGGAGATTTGGGAAGTAGCCTATGTCCTAGTATATCGCGAAGTAGTGAGTGAAATAATTACGTCAGACATAGTCGGGTTAAAGCCCAGAATAGATTAGTATAGTATAATATAATATAGAATATTAAGTGCGTGTAAGTGTTAGCGTGATTGGGTGAGTCATTTATTATAATAATTATCCCAGGCTGATAAAGTTACTATAGTTCCTGTAATTAAGCAGACAGATACGTGTCCCTATTTATTATTATAAATGCACTTATAGTATGAACTCAGTACGGGTGATGCAGCAGAGGAGCTACTAATGATAATTTATTCCAGACTGACTCCAGATAAACCATTCATGTGATTGTATTCAATCATTGGAGCCGATTTGTCTAGTTTTATGTGCCCATATCCTGATCCTTACCTTAGCGGGTATTTATCAGCTTCGGGTGGCTATAGGGGAAGGATCGTATGTACGGAGACAGCCCTCCGCCTAACTTGACCATGAGCCCTGATGCTCTGGACTCTAGACTCCTGACGACTACTGACTATAACAGGAGGGCAGAACCGTAATACACGCAGCTCATTCAAATCTAATTAGGCAAACCGCCTATCTAGAATCAGATTACCAGCCAAACGTTATTGATAATGTCCGCTTCCAAAAAGGTCTTGTCACAGAGCACTTGCGTGAAGACTTGACGCGCACACATCCCCAGGGAGTGGGGTAGGCTTTACAAAATATCACTAACTGAATCAGTAGGTGTCAAAAGACACTAGGGAACGTATTTCGATAAAATCCAACCCGTCCGCTCTTGATAGGACATATTTCTGAATCGTCACTGTTTATCGAAACACGAGTACTACAAGATGCAATGCGTCTTTCGACTTGGGCAGATTAAGGGAATGTGAGGATGACGAGATTCCACCTCGGTGTGCAGCAGGAATAATCGCAATGAGTTCTGCTAGAGACTGAGTCTACGGTACGCTTGTACTAACTTGTGTAATACCTTAGAATTGGGACGGTTTGTCAAGGGTGTCAATCACATAACATATTTACAAGTCATAAACTCAGAACTTGTCTCCCTCGACAACAGGGAGCTTCGCAGTTCCCCTGTCCTAGGGTGGAGGGAGACATTTATTTAGTGTCTAGGGAGCGTGTTCTGTTAGAATCGTAATAGTATCCTCAGAGGTTCTATGCGTTAGGTCTAACAGAACACGTGCAACGAAGCATACGTTAATATAACGGTTCCCGGCTTCACTAAAGTGGGTATAATTCGTAGTAGATAAAGTAACGTGATCTAAAATTACTTATAAAGTGCAAGCGTAACGATCCCCCACCACGCCACATAATAAGGTTTATTACAGATGACGGAGACAGCCCGCGTGCAGCATTTATATAATAGTTCTTAATATATTACATTATATAATTTTGCTTTTCCTCTCGTCTTCTTAGCGTCATATCATATCTATTATTATAAATTGTATACTTGTGTGTCCTAACTGTGAATTCCCATACTAACTTCCTCTGACCCCCTCCGGTCCTTGAACTTTATAAGCGGGAACCGGGGGATTAATTCATGGGAATTCATTTCTTATATCGGTGGGAGGATAACCAAGTCTGGTGACGAATTCCTACAGTTACACGCGGGGTTGGGGCGTGTTTCCTCTCCCGCAGGGAGAGCCGCATTTAACTGTAATATTATCACAATTAGGAAAAACGAAAATTTTATCAGCCTAGGATAGTTTAGGTACAATTACACTTGCAAAGGGGATACGACGTGGTCTCTGTCTTATCGGCTGTGTATCGCCCGTATCTATATGGTGTTTGACGAGCCCGGTCCTTCCCACGTCACTGTCGGTCTTAGAGAAGATGTCATGGAAGTTATGCAACAGTTGCTTAACTTTGTGACTTTCGAACTTGTTTAAATTGCCCTTACAATTTTCGAGTAGTGTCGATACATGTTCCTGCCACTTCTTATCACGTTCCTTTTCGTGCGCCTCTGTTTTTCGCAATGATGCTACATGGTCGCACACACCCACGATGCAATTCTTTTCAAGAATTATTTCCTTGTTACTAACGTTGATAATGCGTACTTTTGGTTTATCGGAAATCATCATCAGTGTCCTTGCTGTTATCCAGTCTGGGTGATCTCCAGAATCTTCTATTAAAATGCAACGTTTACGGCATCCTATTGGTGATAATCTAATATCTACTAAGGTTTCTGATCTTGGTGGTAATATCGTTCTCTTTACACAGTACACTGACCCCTGTTTTCCACCTTGAAGAAATACTTCTTGTTCTGGAAAACTCAATACTCCTTTTGCTACATTAAGGACGCACTGCTGTTTCTTCAAAAAGTCCAGTCCTATTATGCAATCATCTGTAATATTCGCTACTAAAACAGGGTGCGTGAATGTCTTATCACCCATTTTCAAAGTCACGTTCGTTTCACCAAGGACGAGTACTGGTTGGCCAGTGGCGGTTTGTAATCGGCATTGTGAAGATCCTCTTTTCCATACTATGGTCCGAGGAAATAGCTCCGGTCGTGCAATGGTTCTTGATGCACCAGTATCCAATGTGAAACTGCAGGATTTACCATTCAGTTCTCCTTCTATAATGAGACTGTTTCCGTCACCCACTTGTGATACTGTTATAATGGGGGCTACATGTCGACCAGCCAGTACTCGCCCCATAGCCCTGGCTGTTCCTAGTTTAAATCCTCGGCTTCCACCTGTGTCCCAGAAGTGCTTCTTCCCTTAGCCTTCCTGGGACAATTGATCCGAATATGCCCTTTTTCACCGCACTCATAGCATGTTGGCCCTTGTCGGGCTTTCATTTGTGCGGTTACCTCACGAATACGGTGGTGTGGTCGGCCGTCTTGGCGTACTGCTTCCACCTCCAGAGCGTGTGTCAAGGCTGCCTTCAGAGTCTGATGGTGCCCCAGACGAACCGCAGCCCTGACTTCCGCATCTCGAATTCCATCAGTAAAAGCTTGCACCGTACTAGCATCAATTACTCCCGGCGTTGAAGCATACGCCCTCCGAACAATACGTTCTATTTCCGATGCCCATTGTTGCAAACCCTCACTGCTTTTCTGTGTGCGGTCGCGGAGTTGAGCCCTGTAGACATGTTCCAGGTGTTTCTCTCCATATCTAGACTCCAACGCTTCTAACAGACAGGCTAGGGTATTGCAGTCGCCGGAAATATTTTCGAGGATTTGTACCGCCTCACCACGCAGAGCAAGCGTAAGGGCGGTTACAGCTTGATCGTCGTCCCAATTGTTGCCTTTTGCGACCTTTTCAAATTGAAGACGGAAGGCCACCCATGATGTTGTTCCGTCAAAATGAGGTACCTTGAAGGTCGGCAAAGCACTGGGTACAGGTACCACACCTTTAATGCCTCCTTTCTGCACCGTTTTATGGAGAAACTGTATTTCTTTCTCACACTCCATGATGGTATTGTCTAGTTTCTCCATACGCGCATCTTGTTTGTCTATACGCATGTCTTGCTGGTCCATACGGGCATCTTGTTGTGCTGTTTTTATTTTAAGCTCATTAACCTCTTCTTTGGTTTCTTTCCACTGTTTATTTAGTTCTAATACTAGTTGCTGGGATTTTGCCTGGGATTCATCTATTTTTGCTTGGGTTTCCACCTGGGATTGTTTTATTTGAGCCTGGGTTGCTGCCTGGGATTGTTCTATACTCAGCTTTATTTGCGCCGTCAAGTGAGCCAGTAACGCCGAAAAATCGGGTCCGCTGGCTCCGGCAGTGGTGGTGGTAGTAGGCGCACTCACGTTCGTCGGTGTTACGACGGCCGCATCTTCTACGGGTGCAGGGACACCAAGTGATACTTCCTCTTGACGCGCCAAATCCATCGCTGCTTGTCGTCGCGTGCGAACTCTTTCGTCTTCCCTTGGCGTGACCGGCATGCCGCTTCTGACACCAATTGTTACGGGCTAGGGGTACTTAAACGCCGGTTAAGGGTTACGAAGTTTATTGGCAACGAAGGTACAGTCGATTGTAGGCAATGACAAGTAGAATGTAGCTGATGTCGCACCGAAGTCTTCTCTTACGTCCACGAAGTCCGTGTTGTAAACACACAATAACGCTACAGATGTTTCTTCACGTAGTACTTACAGTTCTCGTTATAATTGTCGCAGTAGGTATTCTCGAAGATCGCTTCTTAACTGTCGCTGTTTTCGTATCGCTAGTCGAGTGTAGACTGACTCTGCGTCGGCGCCGCGCCGCTTTATATAGTCCAGCTGATCGAACATTCCAGAATCCTCTAGGCGTAATAATAATACTGCATAACTTCGAGGTCACCGGCCAAGTAAGTACCTACGGTAATTCCCGGAAACGGGTTTCTGGAAATTTCGATGTCGACACTTTGTTGACAAAACTGTTGAGACCTGTACCATTCGATAGGCCGTCCTAAGTCTAGTAATGCGTTTTATTATTGTACCTAGAAAATGTCTAGATCTGGAGGAATAGGACTTAAAAGTGACACACTGCATGTCACGCGATATTGAACCTTATGCCATCGACATAAGGTCCATTCGTAACAGTATGTAACTTTGTTTTGGCCCTGTTTTATTAGGTTACTAGCTGTTATATGGATGTTGTTTTATTGTTGTTACGCTAGTGTATAAATTGAATATGTGGTCATTTTGTGAAGATAATATAAGATGTTGATGATAAAAATAATGAGTCATCACCTGGCTAGCCTTTTCAAAGCTATACTGGGGTAAGTTTCCAGTCTAACCTGATTCAGCTGAATACCACTATTTTATATGGAGCGACTGCCTATCTGACCTCTACAACCCACACTGGGGACAAATACAAATATTTATTGGAACTAAAAATACGTTTTTAAATTATTGCGTACATTAATACCGCATTACAATAGGTACATTAGGGTTATCCCTGTCCCCTAAACTAGGCTAAGCCTGTATCTTAGTGGGCAGTGGGTGGGGATAATACTTGGTATGTAAAGATCCAATGGATTTACCGCGGGAAGCGTAGATTAAACTGCACAATCGTCTCAATAAGATATTCGATACATCAACAGGGTAATTTCTTAACAGGCTACCACTAGAAATGGGTTTCATTTTCACCGTTCAACAAGATTCATTCAAACGAATCGTCGTACGGCGAGTTTCCACCCTTACGTTGTTGACACCACTGCGACCCGGACGAAGCGTTTCGCTTCCTCTTCTATACCACGTACATCGAGGGACTGTAACAATTTGCCAGAGACGGTGTTTCCGTCACATTACAATTTGAGTGTCTTCAAGGCTAGAGTGAATAGGCTCTTAATAAACTAGCGCGCTTTACCATCAATGATCGCATCACTGCTTACCATCAGGCGGGATTGCGGTCAAGCGCTAGTTTATAACCTATAAAAAAAAACAAATTATTTATTCCAAAATGCAGCTAAACTAATAAGGTTGTGAGAACTTAAAGTTGAGCCATACATTCTTAGGGGGACGTGTAAAGTTTAAATGATATCAACATGAAGCTACAGTAATAAGAACTATAATCACATATCAGATAAAAAAAAACACAACAATTAAACACTAACAAAATCGATTCAATCACAATAAGTTCAAAATGCAATTAATGTCAAAGTACAAATAAAAGGTCAAATATAATTAAATGTCACATTACAATTTCAACAAGCATAAAATACACTCACCATAAAACATCTTTAAAAAAATCAGTGATTGAATAATAACATTTTTTGTAGTTAGACCAAAGAAACGATGGATGGAATGTGTGAAGGATGATATGGCTAAGAAGGGGGTGACTGCCGAGATGGCTTCTGATACGGATGCATGGAAGAAAAGGACATGTTGCGCCGACCCCAAATAAATTGGGATAAGGGCAGGAGAATGATGATATGTTTTATTTGAATATTTTTAATGGTTGCTTTATGTACGTTATTGAGCTGACATAGTTTAGTGAAGAAACGAAGCAATGGAATAGAAATATACTTCATAATGACTCAAATTCAAGAGTAACAGTAGGTATGTAACGCAATAAGAGTGCTGCTTAAGTTTCAAAATAAAAGTCTTACCTTCGTCCATAGAAAGCTGCTCCCATATAGCAACCTTCGTGCCAGCAGGATCACTGAGCGCGACATACGCCAGCTCCCCTCGGACCAATCGCAAGTCATGATCGAGAGCCAGGATCCAGAACGTTACTGTAACAAGAAAAAAAGTGTTATAATACTAGGCAAAGAAAACGAAGTAATACAAATTCGTCTGCAATGATATGAGAGAGTAAGGAGTAAACAAGTTGGCAAATCTTCTTATAAATTCATTTTTTTCTCTATTTAAACATATATTATTATTATATTTTATTTGCTCTTGTTTGATATTTATTAATTAGATGTATACATTTATTTAAACTAGTATGATACACTTAACGTATACAACGTGTAACATAAAGGGTATATACATAACAAAGGCATGGCATCTTTACATGATATCAAACGATATTGGAAGGGTTTTTTAATCCTATCTCTTTATGTTAGGAAGTTATGAGGAAAAACACCGCCTGTGATAGGCTACTATTATACTAGTCTCACAGAGATATTGAAAACATTTCTCGGATTTTGGCAAGTAACGTGACGGGTAACGAGTAGTTATTAACGTATGTAGTGTGCTGTCACGTTTGTTATGATTTGATTTTAAGAAACACACAAAACCGAAAATTTGGTACCAATTTTTTGAGTATTTTATTTTGAGTTGAAACCCTTCCGATATCGTTTGATATCATCTAAAGATGCCATGCCCTTGGTATGTATATACCCTTTTTGTTACACGTTGTATATTTATTGTATAATCTATGTAAATAGTACACTGTAGACTACCTATATTATTTCTCTCTCCTTCCCCTTGGTATTTCATCCAAAGGTTGTCTGTAAAAGATCGCTCTTAGCGATAAGACCACCCATTGTGTTTTCCTTTGCAAAATCTTTTATTAAAAAGTATTCTATTCTATTTTACTTCTGGGACTCAGGCCTCCTCTCGATGAGAGGGAGTGAGCCGTAATCTACCACGCAGGCCCAGTGCAGATGTCACATGTCTCTGTCATGTGTCTTTAGGACATACCGCTTTCCTCTAGATGTTTTCCTTCACCTTTTTGAGAGTAGTGTTGGTGAAATAATTTACACAAAATGAAGCGCCTGATGACGCTTAATCCTTCTCTGTATGAGAGAAGACTTGTGCCCAGCAGTGGGACGATAAAAGGTTGATGATGATGATGATGAAAGCGCTTGATGGCGCCTTTTATTCTGATATTTTCACGGGACTATGGGGGATACGGGTTATGCGCGTGAAATCGCGGGTCGCAGCTAGTGGTAAATAAATGTTTAATAAACTTATATATTTGGTATTGGTGTATGTTTGGTGATATGTTTAGAAAGGTAAGTGCGTAGTGGTCACCGCTGCTCAGCGGTGACCTAGTGACGACCTAGTGTCTGATCGGTTGCGATTTATAAGTTCTAGGTCGGATAGAATCACATCAGGCTCTATACTTTATGTAAATTATTTCATCATCACTATTCACAAAACGGTGAATAAAAACTTTGCGAGGAGACCTGCATGCTCTAGAGGCAAAATTTCGAAGACATGTGACATCTATCAACCCGCACTGGGCCAACGTGGTAGATTACTGCCCTCACCGAAAGAAGGGAGGGAGGTGGGGGGGAGGGGGGGAGTGGAGACATTATAGGCTGATTATGTTATTTAGAAGAGTAGTATCTATAAGCAGAAACGTAATGTTCGTAATTTTAAGAATGTTCACAATCTGACCTCAGTACCAATATGCCTGTAATTTTATTACAATTTAGTTATTGAGTTTCACTATATTCAGAACTTTTTTTAAACGCAGCGAGCGTAAGAAATGTGGCATCTGACGTTCTGTAGAAGTGTAGAGATAGAATACTTTTTATCATGTACACAGTAGACCTACGTGTAATTACGTGTAATTTTTCTCGGTGGTAGGCCATAATATCGGCTGCCGCCAGAAGTTACCACGCACCAGACAAAGTCTTGCCGCCAAGCGATACGTCGTGTTCCGGCAAGATGTCTGGTGAATCCGTACCGAGGACGGGTCTGAGCAGTTGTGTTGCGATGTGTGCCGGATACGATGCGCTAAATGTTATTGTCTGGGGAGTTTGATCGTGGAGGGTCTCCAGATTAATCTCCCTCTGGTGCAGCAACGTTGGTCGTGTTGTTGGGTTTTACATTGCCTCACCTCGCTCAACTGCCATCTTCCTTCCTACTCACTAAGATTTTTAAGTGAATAGGCTTAATAAACTTGTGCGCTTTACCATCAATGATTGCATCACTGCTTACCATCAGGCGGGATTGTAATCAAGCACTAGTTTATAATTATTAAAAAAAAATGTTTGTTGGAAGGACACGTGAGATTCATCATCATCAACCTTTTTTTATCGTCCCACTGCTGGGCACAGGTCTAATCTCATTTAAGCTGTTTAATTGTAACACTGCTTACCATCACGGGGGATTCGTAATCAAACACTAGTTAGTGTAATTATAAGTCAAGTCAAACGCGGCATTACTTGGCATCTGCCACTTGTACTTGGAATTCATGTATTACAAAAAGTCATGTTCGATAAATATTATTTCGAACCGGAATTAGTATTACGAAAAACCTAGGACGTATAAGTAGTTGTGTATTATATCTACCTACGACGTATAAGTAGTTGTGTATTATATCTACGACGTATAAGTAGTTGTGTATTATATCTACCTACGACGTATAAGTAGTTGTGTATTATATCTACGACGTATAAGTAGTTGTGTATTATATCTATGACGTATAAGTAGTTATGTATTATATCTACGACGTATAAGTAGTTGTGTATTATATCTACCTACGACGTATAAGCAGTTGTGTATTATATCTACGATGTATAAGTAGTTGTGTATTATATCTACGACGTATAAGTAGTTGTGTATTATATCTACCTACGACGTATAAGTAGTTGTGTATTATATCTACCTACGACGTATAAGTAGTTGTGTATTTTCCTTCACCTTCAGTCATTGGTGTCCAAGATATACTTAGAAAGGACATATAACTTTAGAAAAGTTACATTGGTACTTGCCTGACCTGAAATTGAACCAGCACACTCATACTTGAGAGGCTGGTATTTGTTGTATCTAGAATACACAACTACTTATACGTCCTAGGTTTTTCGTAATACTAATTCCGGTTCGTAATAATATTTATCAAACATGACTTTTTGTAATACATGAATTACAAGTACAAAAACCAGAGCTACACCGATGTAAAGAAATGAAAATAAATAAATTATTATTATCACAATTTAATAAAGTTCTCTTAGATCTTAGAGTTCCAAGAGAGCTTTCCTAATTGAAATTCTTGGTATGTCAAATAAGACGTTTCGGCAAAACTGGATAATTAAAGTAGTATTAAAATCATCTTATTATCCTTGAAACAAACTTTTGATGATTCGTCACAAATATTATAATATTATTTAGGTAAGTGGTATCCGCCGCGACTTAGAAGTTGTTGTTTGAACCCTATCAGGCGCTTTATTTTGTGTAAATTATTCTTCTTTTTCATTCCTAGTGGTTAAAACACCAGCCTCTCAAGCATGAGTGTGCTGGTTCGATTTCAGGTCAGGCAAGTACCAATGTAACTTTTCTAAAGTTATATGTCCTTTCTAAGTATATCTTGGACACCAATGACTGAAGGTGAAGGAAAACATCTTGAGGAAACCTGGATTTTAAGTCTGAAATCGCCAACCCGCATTGAGCAAGCGTGGTGATTACGCTCAATCCTTCTCTGTATGAGAGGAGCCCTGTGCCCAGCAGTGGGACGATAAAAGGTTGTTGATGATGATGATGATTCTTCACTGCTGCTCTAAAACGGCGAAGGAAAACATGGTGCGGAAACCGATATGTGACATCTACCAACACGCACGGTGCCTGCACGGTAGATTAGGGCCCACTCCCTCTCATCAAGAGGAAGCCTGTGTCCCAGGACCAAGAGTGGGAACATTATAGGCTAAATATGTATCGGTAAAAAATCTTTGTATAAGCGAAGTTTTACAGTTACAAAGATAATTTAGAGTACTAGCGGCCGCCAGCGACTTTGTTCGCGTGGTTTAGTTATGCTCCGCTCCTATTGGTCACAGCGTGATGTTATATAGCCTAAAGCCTTCCTGGATTAATGGGCTATCCAAAAAGAATTTTTCAAATCGGACCAGTAGTTCCTAAGATTAGCGCGCACAAACAAACAAACGAACTCTTCAGCTTTATACAGTATGTTAACTAACAGAGGGTGTTATGCTGATATTTTTATTTTAATTTATTAATGATATATATTAACGAGTTTAAGGGAACGTACTGTATATTAGTATAGATTAATATGGTAGGTACCTACTTATCGATGGTAAATTAATTATTATAAGAATTTAAGAAAAAAAAAACAATTATGTTATTTTAAATTTTAAATCCCCAATTATTTTTAATTTCAGCTTACAGGAATCAAAAAGGAAAGTTAAGTGGGCGACTTCTAGTTTCTCAATAATTTCGTATTGCTGAAAGTCTATAAGAATTTATTTAACATTTCATATTTATGTAGGTACTTAGTAAGCTTTGTATTTAATTAATTAGAAACTAACCCGCCTGAATTTGAAACAGAAAATTTTAAGGTAAATTCAATGTAATTTTATGATTGAAAATATTAAGTGGATGTATTCAAATAATTCATGAAACATAAATTGGGCCCTTGTTTCGATGTCCCATTATAAGTGATTAGATACGGGACTCTGTGGAATTAAATTTAGAGAATTCAGGTAATAAAGAAAATTCATCTTCTTGATACTTTCTAGTTATTTTGTTATGTTTACACTAGAAGGTAATTTTGCAAAAGCTTGATTACGGAGACACAATTTACAATTGCGCATAAGTTTATCATAGATTAGAACCTAGACAAGCGATTTGCTTTATGTCAATTATTTCATCATAACTGCTCTTAAAATAGTAAAGAAAACATCGAGAAACTGGCATGTCCTCGAAAGAAATACTTCGAAAACATCCAACATCTGCCAATTCGGGTCCTAGGTCCGTGTGTTACATTACAAATCACTTTCTCGCAAAGAGGAATCCTCTGTCCCAGCACTGAGAACGTAACAGTCTAATTGTGATGACACTATGTACGTGACTCAGTGATCTCTCTAAAGATTCAATTTGCCAGCGGCGGTATTGCCGTCGGACTACAATTTGAGTATCTTCAAGGCTAGTCAATAGGCTCTTAATAAACTAGTGCGCTTTACCATCAACGGTTGCGTCACTGCTTACCATCAGGCGGGATTACGGTCAAGCGCTAGTTTATAATTTACTAGCTGCCGCCAGCGACTTCGTTCACGTGGAGTTAGTTATGCTCCGATCCTATTAGTCGCCACGTGATGATAATTAGGCTAAAGCCTGCCTGGTTTAATGGGCTATCCAACGCAATTTTTTTCAAATCGGACCAGTAGTTCCTGAGATTAGCACGTTCAAACAAACAAACTCTTCAGCTTTATACATTAGTATAGATATAAAAGAAAGAATTGCGTTAATGCACATAACAATTAAAAACTTCAATAAGTAAGCATATTCAAATTTCCTTCTCTGTATGAGAGGAGACCTGTGCCCAGCAGTGGGACGATAAAAAGGTTGATGATGATGATGATGATTCAAATTTTCCCGCATTTTTTCCCTTCAATCTCGGAGCATCCAATCAGCATTAAGGAATGTAGAACGAACCAAATACAAGAAGTTTTTCTATCCCCTGGTTTTTGAACAACATCAAGTAACCGAAATCCAATCGACACCAGCCGGTGAGCTTATCGGCAAGTTTATAGCGCGAGGTCTATTCTATTCTTTGAAACAAAAGTCGCTTTATTAGCAGTATAAGATATTACGCTAACAATTCCGTAAAATCGTGCCTTTTAGAAACTTAGGAGTGCAGGTGACAAACGGCTAAGAAATAAAATACCAAAGAATTTCATTAAGTATTTCGCAGCAAAAGTTTTAATTAATGTCGCAATACAAAAACTGGTGATTACAGAAACAATACCGTGTTACATTAATTTGTGGCTCACCTCATAAACATTGAAAGCGAGTTTTAGGGTCGCAAGAACATAAAGTTTGGTCGTAAAAGTAACACAAATATTGACGATTAAAGCTGCAATACAAATCAATGTTTTTGCTACTGTTTAGGGTTCCCGTACCTAAAAGGTAAAACGGAACCCTATTCATGAGACTTTGCTGTCCGTCTGTCACCAGGCTGTATCTGATGAACCGTAATAGCTGGACATTGAAATTTTCAGAGATTATGTATTTTTGTTGCCGCTACAACAACAAATGATAAATATAAAAAAAAAATACCTAAGGGGGGCTCCCATACTATAAACGTGCTTTTTTGTTGCTCCTTATTAATAACGGAAATAGATAGACGCTTGAAATGTTCACAGTATATTTGATTATATGTATATTAAAATTAAAAATGAACAATTAAATTAAAATCAAATAAATATTGAAGAGGGGCTCCTATACAACAAATGTGATTTTTTTGGCTTTTTAAAGATAATGGTACGGAACGCTTCCTGCGCGAGTCCGTCTCGCACTTAGCCGGTTTTTTTATTTGGCATGTGCTTTTATATATTCTGACGGACGAATGTTCCCTTCAATTGAATTTAATCACTTTAAGCAATATGTTTTTAATGAAATGTGGTACCGGGCTTAGAATAGTACCAACCCGTATCCTCCCATGGGTGTCGTAAGAGGCGACTAAGGGAACTCTCACCAGGGAAGCGGGCAGCAGTGCTTTTCCTGTGGAATTTCAAATTATTGCTATCCCCAACCCGCCTGCCAAGCGTGGGGATTATGGCACTTCCACAGCACACCGCAGCTGCACCGCTATGCCACACCTTCCTTGGCGTAGCGAACGCGGCCGCTGTGCAAAGAGGCGCGGGTTCGATCCCCGCACAGTGGAAATACTTTTATTCATGAATATGAATATGTTGCCATACGAACATCTAATGGCAGTCGGTACGGGTTGCTGGAGCCCTCAAAAGTCTAACAATTGGTTTAATTGCAATGCTTCGATATCGCCTTCGGGTTGTGGAGGTCAGATGGCAGTTGCTCCACGGAAAATATCGATTTTTTGCCAAAAAATCAGCAGTTACACTGGTAAAGCGGACCTCAGACTCCAAAGCTGGAAAAGCTTCGGATGCGACTGAGATGATGATGATGATGATGCAAAAAATACAAAAACAAGAAATCGTTGAGGGATATCCACGCAAAACCACGAATGACTGCCGGGATCGAAGACTTAATGACTTCTGAGGCAAAGAGGAGTCCTGGTATGTAAACATAGTCACCCATCCCGAACCAACCGCAGCAAGCATAACTTCACTTCATAAATCAAATAATGGGGCTAGTATTAATAATCCATAAGCCTCCGACTCATCCTCTGATATTGTAATCTTATACAAATAACTAGGAGTATTCACGTAGCAAAGGTACCTGAACGTGAACAATGAAATCATAGATTCGCTCCAATCTATTCATTCCCAGGTATTTGCCTACGTATCAAGCATTGTTGTGGGTATTGTTCCACCCATCGGTTATTGATATATGCTTACATTGTGTAACTATACCTTAGAAATGCTACAAGCTCTTGTACATATATTACAGTAGCAGTCGCCAGCGATTTCGTTCGCTTGGAGTTAGTTATGCTCCGCTCCTATTTGTCGCAGCGTGATGTTTTGTAGCCTCAAGCCTTCTTGGATTAATGGGCTATCCAACGCAAAGAATTTTAGAAATCGGACCAATAGTTCCTGAGATTAGCGCGTTCAAACAAACAAACTGTTCAGCTTTTCTATATTTATTAGTATAGATAAATTGAATAGTTTTGGTAGATATACTGGAATCACCTAAGCATTTACACGAAATGATACTATCAATTGCGGGTTGGTTGAAAGAGGAATCGCGGCCCTGGCGCACAGGCAAGTAAAGTAACACGGGTGGGTTTCAGTCGGTAAAAGTCTGCCGCCACACCCTTCCGCTCCGCCCAGAACGGGACAGGTCATTTGATGATTTCCCATCCAAAACAAAAAAAAAATACTATCAATACTCTTATAAGAAAAACCAAAGCATTTTCAAATGATATTATTTATGAAGGAAAGAAAATAAAATTAGACCTAGGTTAAGGTATACAATGGTATATATTGCATGCAGCCGAGATGAGAATGCTAAGAGGGATGTGTGGTGTTACACGAATGGATAGAATAAGAAATGAGTACATAAGAGGAAGTCTGAAAGTGGCACCAGTAGCTGAAAAGTTGTGTGGAAATCGGTTGTCATGGTACGGGCATGTGTTACGGAGAAACGAGGAGAATGTCGTGAGGAGAGTTTTAATTATGAATGTTGATGGCTATAAGAGTAGGGGAAGGCCAAAGAAACGAAGGATGATATGGTTAAGAAGGGGGTGACTGCCGAGATGGCTTCTGATAGGGATGTATGGAAGAAAAAAGACATGTTGCGCCGACCCCAAATAAATTGGGATAAGGGCAGGAGAATGATGATGATGCTGATGTTAAGGTATACAATAGTCCCGATTCCCTTGCTTACAAACTAAAATTAATTTATTTTCTATTTCATTAAAAAAAGGACAGAAGATAAAATGTTAGTTTAGACCTGTCAAATTAGTCCGCTCCTGACGTAGATTGACACATTTTTGGTCGCCTACAAAAACGTTGACGAAAAGACGTTTTGTATTCTGCTGTTTTCTTTTTCAAAACACGACAGTACTCAATTATTTTTATATCAAAAGGAGATGTTTCATTTTGGGCCACCACTATGTACGTTAAATAGATAAAAAGGGAAAAATAAAAGATTTTCATAAAAATACAACTAACTTAATTTTAATAAAAATACAAGTAAGTATATATAATTAACTATTTGAAAAGTTTTTTAATGAGATAACCCTTTATTAAGGTAGCCATGACACTTTTTATGACGTTCGATTGGCGGCTTTGACAGTTCTATTTTCCCGTTGTGTTCCTGTCGAGTGTTGATTTGAGCTGTTTTTGTTTATTTAATGGGCCGTATGTTCGGAATTCATGTTTTGTTTTACATAGCCTTAGATACATGACACCTCAATCAAAGGTCACTGTCAAAATCTTATTTCGCTTATTGCTGACCACCATATTTATTAGTAGTTATGTTGCACTCCTTGGCTGAATTAAATTGAATCTGCATAAAAACTAAGCCAAAATAAAGGAAATTAACATTAAAAATAGTTAACTATAGCGTAACTATACCTAGCATTAAGTGTACAATGTGCTGTCCCAGGCTTCATACATTTCTGAAACGTCTCCTTTAGAGGAAAAGTACAATTATATATGCCTCTATTAATTGTATTTTTCAAAACTTATCACATTTGTCTAATAGTTGCCTGAAAATAGCGATAAGAATGGGTTATTTTTCATAATGTCATATTTCTTTTATTAATAAAATTTGGAAAAAAATATGATAATAACGTATAATCAAGATGAAAAATTGTAAAAAAAAATAACTGCTCTAAAAGCGTTATTCACGAAGAAAACGGCGGAATACGTTTGTATAGAGATAGCACCACTAGATTTCCCTCTTAAGGATTTCTACTAGTGAGTGCTTACTTCAACAAATTTACCTCGGTGAAATTTTTACAGAATAAATGACGTGGTCTCTTTAATTAAAAAAAATATATTTCAGTGATAAAATGTAATAATAAATTTGTCATTAGCAGACAAGCTGCCTGTAGACTTATCATCATCATCAACGTTTTTCATCGTCCCAATGCTGGGCACAGGTTTCCTCTCATACAGAAAAGGATTAAGCGTAATCACCACGCTACGCTTGCTCAATGCGGGTTGGTGATTTCAGACTTAAAGCGCAGATTTCCTCAAGACGTTTTCTTTCACCTTTTAATCAGTTATTGTTGTCCAAGATATACTGAACCACTAGGCCAACATGACATTTCAATGATAAAATGTAATAATTAATTTGCCATTAGCAGATGAGCAGCCTGTAGACCTATCATCATTCGGGAAAAATACAGCCCTGCAATAAAAACAACAAATAATCGACACAGTCCGTACCCGCCATTATGTTTTTACACACGTAAACTTTTACGATAAGTCATTAATAAAGTAAATTGTTCTCTGTTACATTCTATGTTACGTTATGAAGCGTCAAACGTTTGCTTTAGTATCGCGAGTGGTGTTGAGTGCTTTTCTCCAGTTTTGTTGGTGATTATGACGGAATACCTGAATTTTGTGTACCTTTATTTAGACGTAAGAGAACAATAAGGGGCATGAAAGTATTTCCGAACAATATAACAGATTATATTTACGGGCATTGAACTAAAATAAAATTTACAAAACAAATCAAAGTGATGATTAATTTTATTATTATTATTTTAATTTAAAGATATGTAATTTAGTTTAATAAAAATATATCCTTAAATTGCCCCGTGTGGTACCGGGTTTATAATAGTACCAACCCATATCCCCCCATGTCGTAAGAGGCGACTAGGGGAACTCTCACCAAGGAAGCGGGCAACAGCGCTTCTACTGTGGAATATCAAACTACTGCAACCCCAAACACGCCTGCCAAACGTGGGGATTATGGCAAATCCTCCCAATGTTATGAAAACGTTGGGGGGAGGCCTTTGTCCAGCAGTGGACCTCTATAGGTTGAAAACATGACATTGCAGTTAAAAATGCCAATGGTCAATTGGCATTTTTTGTTGAACTGCGCATTTCTGGTACAGGCGTGAGGTACAGATGACAGAACATCAAGCTATTACATTTTGTCAGAGTTTTTTATTAGATTTTCAACTTTATCTCTAAAGCATTAAGGCTCAAGATTCATTGTGAATATTTGACAGTTTCGGATAGCTTGACCTGCTATCGTACGTATATTTTAATGCAATTTTTTTGCATTAAAATATACGTACATATTTGCATCGGACCTTATATTTTTATTCGATCTTTATTTCATATTTGTCTTTGTCTGTTGTAATGCATCTGTTTATAGATTCTCTAAAACTCTCGCCATGAAATGCGCTTAGAAAGTAAAATCCGTTATCATTTATTTAGATTGATAGCTCTCTCCACGCTTCCTTCAACTAAGATTTCATGGATAGTTACAAAATTAAACTACTGGTGTGTTATGTGTCTTTTAATCTGTGCTAAATGAATGGTTTTTCTTTAATTTTATCCGGACGCAAAAAGGTACCGCGTATGACCTACACAATCTGGTTTACTTGGGAAATATTTTATCTTTTGGTATAATTAAAGAGAGTTAAATACTCTCGCAGAAGCACCACAATTAAAGAGAGTTTTTAGTTAATATGACGGAGTCTTAGCCACAAGGGTACATTCAAGTCAATGAAATACGGACCCTGTATTATAAATGAACATGCTATAAAGCTACCAGCTTCATAATAATGTCACGGATAGTAGCAAAATCAAATATTGTCAGACTTTCGGGCTTCAAACAAGTATGGCACTCACTGACTCCATTGTTGAATAAAATTTAAAACTTTCTCCTTTTTTAAGATTATTGATTATTGGGTAGATTATAATCTATCAAAAAAAAAAAAAAAAAACTGAGTGAATAGGCAGGAAGACGGCAGCTCAGCCAGGTCATGCAATGTTAACCCCAACAACACGACTAACGACACTGCACTAGAGGGAGATTGATTTGGAGACCCTCCACGACCAAAGCCCCGACACAATATTTGGCGCATCGTACCCGGCACACATCGCAAGACAATACTGCTCAGACCCGTCCTCCGTACGGCTTCACCAGACATCATGCCGGAACACGACTTATCGCTTGGCCTACGACCGAGTGACATTTGACATAAAGGCATTTTATTCTAAAACAAATAGTATAGGTATCACTCTTTATTATTCTACTAGTTGACATGTATCTACCAAGAATGTACAAATACTTACTAATCTCAATTGCCAGTCGCACCAACTTTAATTGAATTTATCATTAACGAATTGAGTAGTTCGATGTATGAAATATGACCTTTAGGCACCCCTATCTCAAATTAATTTATACTGACGTTCCGCCAAACCCTTCGGATAACAACGGCATGATGTATAATTTTCCCCCTATTATCTACGCAAGGATAGATATGAAGAGTCAGAGAAAATTATCAATTCTCATCGTACTCTCAAAGTTTTCATATCTTCTGCTCATAAATATGTATGTATGGTTTTCGCTTTTGCCTATTCGCTTGCAAAACTTGAAGCGAAAGCAATAGTTATGATATATGTTTTGGTGTTATTTGAACGTTGGTTAGAATGGGAATAGGTCCAATTAGTGGGGTGGAGGTGGTGGAAAGGTGTGAGTACTGTACATTGTACATTATCATGAAGCTGGTAGCTTTATACTATGTTCATTTATAGTACAGGGTCGGTATTTATCATTGACTTGAAAGTGGCCTGGCGGCTGAGACTATGTAATCTATATTAATATAGCGACCCACCCGGGTTCGCACGGGTGCAATGCTGGTACTTAATACATTACAAAAAAACTGTTAACGTTGTATAAAAAACATAGCGGTCCGCCACCCAACCGGCTGGTACCGCCGCAAATGCGACGCCCCACAATTTTTAAATTTGTAATATCTTCGAATATAAAGCTGAAGAGTTTGTTTGTTTGAACGCGCTAATCTCTGGAACTACTGTCCGGATTCGAAAAATTCTTTTTGCGTTGGATAGCCCATTAATCCAGGAAGGCTTATAACATCACGCTGTGGTCAGTAGGAGCGGAGCATATAAAACAAATTATATCGAAACCTACGCGGGTGAAACCGCGCGGCGCAGCTAGTACTAAATAAAAAGTCTCGATGATTGTATCACGTTTGTTAGATCATCCATCCCTCTTCAAAATAGTTGAACTGAATGGTGCTGATTCATGGGTCATGTTCGTGAGGGTTACGTCAGTAAGGGCTGGTCATCTCTTTTCTGCTATGGGTTACATAATCAGCCTATAATGTTCCCACTGTTGGGACACAGACCTCCGCTCGGTGAGAGGGACTAGACCGTAATCTACCACGCTGGCCCAGTGCGGGTTGGTTGGTTACTACTATGGCTTATTTTGAGTTAATTTAATAATTGTGTTGTATCCTAAAAAATGATATAATGTCCATCAGATAGATGTATAAAAAATATTGAACACGTATTTTTTATTTTTTTCTTCATTCAAATATGTAGTTATATGTAGTTACTTAGGAAGATATATTGATTTGAAATGTCGCATGACGTCACGCCATGGTACAAATTATACCACGGCGTGATGTAATTAGCCCCCACTCCGCAACTTTAATACGCTGTATCTCATTAGTTTTTGGTAATTTCGCCAAAATAAAAAATACGGGTCTTAATTTTTTTTTTTTTTATCTGTAAGACGGACTTATTATTTTTTTGATTTTTATACCTTAGATACGTCCCTATTGAAATGATTTTTTTTTTTCATTACTGATGCTTTTAACATGCTGCATCGTTTTCACATGCATAATTTTTATTGCAAATGTATGCAAACTAGTAAACGAACGCAGCGACCTTGTTGGTCTCAATATCGGCATTTGTCAGACGTCATTAGTGCTTTAGTTATTTCGAATCCAGTCTAGTTAGAATATAAACGTACATTGATAACATTACAAAAAGCACTTGGCGTATGGTATATGCCAGTCATTGGTTGTGCAGTTAGAAATTAGAAAATAATTTATATGTATTTGTAATGTTTAAAATATCTATAGCAACTGTTGGTGAACCTTAATTAAATAAATAAATGACAATATTCAAAAGTGCCTGAGATAGGTTGTTTGTTTAGACCAGCCCCCTAATCGGCGAACACATTTTTGTCAAATGATTGTGACTAGTTGGTATCAGTTGGGATCGTACGGACCGTCCATTGGCCTGTTCGGTCCCAACTAGTCGCAATCATTTGCCAAAAACGTGTTCGCCGATTAGGGGGCAGGTGTAAATCATATAGAGATAGATATAGATAGTTATTGAATTATGAGCCTAACAGTTATAGAAATGCGGTTCTTTATAGAATAATGTCAGCTTGTTTCAGTGCTAAATTTTCACTTTCGTATTTAGAACTTAACCTAAATTTAAATAATGTTCAAAATAGAAATACTGACTCAAAGGTTTAGGCTAGAACAAAAGTTAGATTTCGTTTTATAATAAAAGGGTTTGAGTGTTGAGTTTCCGAAATATGATTCCTATGGTTTGCTATTTTAAGTGATGCTTATAATAATGTCATAGACAATTCTATATATCCAAGTTCTTATTGAAGTTGCAAACAGTTCCGACGTGTACCAATGTTACTGATGCTACACGTCGGAACTGTTTGCAATCTCATCAACAGAAGCTTACTTTAACGGTCATGTTAATCATTTTCTGCGTCTCAATTTCATAACTTTAGATTATCTAGTAGCAACGTCGTTTCAAAAATCTGATCTTGAACTAAAAAATACTTTCCCAAACGCGAGACCTGTATAATCCGTCATCGGCTAAACTATGCCCGTCCGTTGTCGGCCGAACTTTGAACACTCCTTCACCCGATATCGTCCGATGACTTGAGATAACTAGGTTGTGATTGATACTCAAATTCTTTAATATAAAGTTCGGCTTGATCGGCCAAGTTCAGATGACGACGTTTGAGTACACTTCGTCCAATTTCTTTTATTTTCAAATATTATGTCCGATAGGAAAAAAAACTATTTGATGTGCAATAAATTATATATCGTGGATCGTAGAGATCATTTGAAGAAAAGTTGCTCATTTGAGTTACATAGTAGTGGGGCGAACGCTATGACGTTATTTTGTGATGGCGGCACATGTAAGGAGTCATTATGGAAAGTGGGGCCTGTCGAACGGTGACTTCGGATCGAGACGCGGATCAAGGCACTTCTCCGAACCGAAACTGTCGGTTTGCCTATTTAAATTGTGATTGTCAAGATTGGAGGGCATTTCTACACGTCGTGTTTTAATTCAAAACTCAGCTACGAAATGGACCACCTTTACCACTACACCAAGATGCTGACGACCCTACCGCTCCGCCGTCAGCGACTGCGATATATATACAGTATGTTAACTAACAGAGGGCGTTCCCGTTAACCCGAAATAGTATAGCATACATACATGCTAAAAAAAATATTTCCATTCGAAAACAATTTTTTTTTTTAATTTTTCCAATAAGAAAATATTCTAAAGTGTTAATGATTAACTTGTTATGATTAATTTTAAAGTGACATGTAAAAGAAACACACTGTACACGCGAACTTGAAAGACGGCAAGGTCGCAATTTGTTTATGATAGTACGCTACTATTTTGATTTAAAACAGGAGGTTTCAAATTTATTTCCAATTAGAATTTTTTTTTATTCGGATTTTTTTATGCTTATTTTTCTATGGTGATATTTTTATTTTAATCTATTAATGATATATATTAACGAGTTTAAGGGAACGCCCTCTGTTATTTAACATACTGTATATATATATATATAAATAAAAAAACTATATATGATTTATTTAACACGTTCATGCATTCTTCTCATAAAAATTAAACAATTCATATCTTTCATTCATTCGCAAACATATTGAGATCTGTGTTTGTGTTCAGGAGAGCGTTAACAGCGGTTAATGTCCGACGAAAATGTGACTAGAGGGAGAAGTTGGAACAGCTAATAAACGGATGACAGATTAGGTTTATGCGAGCGATTAGGGCTATACCATCGAAGTACGTAGGTATTACTTAGTGTTGCGACACATCTGCGGAACGTACGGTGCCAAAAGTTCGGCTAAATACGCTCGCAATGTATTTCAAGTACTCTATGACACATCAGACGAAATTACGCCACTTTTGGCGTAGAGTCTAACCTTCCTTTGGGCAATTTTTTCAGCTAAAACGCATTTAATGTATTTTGCATAGCAAGCGACACATCACGCGATGCGTTGCGCGACCGAAAGTTCTGTGGGCGTAGCTGAACGTTCGGCGTGGGTTGAGCATCGCGCGCGTGGCGGTAGCGAAGAGCGGCAACATCTTCTAAGCCAATATTCTAATTAAATCCATTTTTCTAGGCAATTCAGGTACGTCACAAAAACCGCACACCATAAAGTGTCATGACTGAAGGTGAAGGAAAACATCTTGAGGAAACCTGGACTTTAAGTCTGAAATCCAACCCGCATTGAGCAAGCATGGTGATTACGCTCATTCCTTCTCTGTATGAGAGGAGACCTGTGCCCAGCAGTGGGACGATAAACAGGTTGATGATGATGATGATGATAAAGTGTCGACACAGAGAGACTGACGATGACGCCACGTAACTTTCCGTCGCGTAGCGCTCTGAACAAGACGCGTTTGACCGTAAGCTTTGTCATAACAACTGAATATTGCGACTGACACTTCAGCCGCTGAGCTTTTGGCGCCGTACGTTCCGCAGATGTGTCCCCACCCTTAAGTAGGTACTAAAAAAGTAGGTATAATCACAAGATGGTTCTTTAACACTGTCTTCACCACTCCTTGGCATTCTACCATATCTTGGTTTACAATCCGTCTTCACTTCATTAATACAAAGCTTTTAGGCCAGTAATTACCAAGATAACGCTTTAGTGAGGAGATAAAATTTGTTCTAAGACACCAAATGTGTTTTGTGGTGGACGAGGGCTCAACACGCGATTTGTTCCTTGCGGAATCGAAGGTAGGTGCTACTTCCTGCCCAGACCGCGGGTTATTCAAAAGAGATACGATGATCCTGAAACATGCAAGTGGAGGAATATGGGTGGGTTTTAGCCAGTAAAAGTCTGACACAGCCTTCTGCTCCGCCCTAAGTGGGAGAGGTCATTTGATGATTTCCCAACAATAACAAAGGTGCTAATATACGTTTTGTATAAATCTTCAGTTTATGCGAAGTTTATCAGAGAAAAAAATATTGGAAATTGGAAGACTAAAAACACTTTTACACGTTAAAGATTACTAGAAATTACTGATTACTCTGAGAAGAAAGACCTTAACGAACTCTGAGTCAATCTCCAATATGTCCAGACATAATCTCAGTCACTTTATATGTATATCGTATCCAACTAGTTTAATGAACCTTTCAGTTTTCCTTTTTACCAGCACTCTAATTACTTAACAAACTATTACTAACAATCAATTGGAATAATTTAGAAGCATATTGCTAATCCACTGCTCCATTTCTACGAAAAATGTGACTGCTCAACAATGTAAAAAACGCAATGAATGTTGTTGAATTGTCAAAATGAAACCCATCGCTAGTGATAGTGGGTTACATAATTACCCCGCATATTGCAACTGTAACCAATGCTTCGAATTGGTCGCCGAATCCAAGCCGTAACACACCGACCAAATGAATTAGGTAAAATGAGAACAGTGACTAACAATCCGCAAGCTGAGCAAGTGCCACTTTCAAAGGCCATATTAAACAGTCCTCTTCACCGTATCCGTTGACCTAGACTAATGTTCAGTCCTAACGTGAGCTCTTTGATGACTTAGAGAATTACAGCTCTTGAAGAGCCGTGCACAGAAGTAAGGCTGATCAGATAACTGAAAGACTAATTAAGTTAGCTGGCTGCTTAAACCACAAAGATAAGTTATTTCGTTACAACACGTTCAGACAATCTGGGCTCAAAAAAATGTTATTTTTGAATATGGATTTTCACCTAAAATTAACAAATATGAGCAGTTTGTGGGTCAATTGCACGCGGAAGGCACTAGATACAGGATACAGGTGCAATAAAATAATGGTTTCGGGGTGCTGTTGAGGTTGACCCGATTCTGCAGTGCGTTTGGTGTGTTTGCTGTAACTAGCATGTAAAAAATAATAATGACATAGCAATGTTAGGTAAATAAGATACCGTTTCCCTAAGCCAAATACTTTTTAATTTTAGAGAAAATTGAGTTTAGTAATTCTGTGTTACTCCGTTCTATCTGAATCATAACAATATACCCACCCGAGAGAAAAAATATAAACAATTGGAATCGGTGTTCTATAGGATGCATTTCGGGGAGTGTGCGAGGGAATTGCATGATTTAATTCCCCCATCTCCGTTCCACCAGCGGACGACCCGTCGTACGGCTGGTTTCCACCCTTACGTTGTTAACACCACTACGATCCGGACGAAGCGTTTCGCCTCCTCCTTTATACCGCGTACTTTGAGGGACTGGAACAATTTGCCAGCGGCGGTGTTTCCGTTTTTCCGTAATTTGAATGTGTTCAAGGCTAGAGTGAATAGGCTCTCTCACTGCTTACCATCAGGCAGGATTGCGGTCAAGCGCTAGTTTATAATATAAAAAAAAATGGATAAATCTGTTTAGTTGGTAGGTACTTTAATAAAGCGTTTAAGCATTTCTTTTTCGACAAAAGTTAGGTTACAATTTTACTTTAGTTAGTTTTGGGAATTTAGGATTTCCCTAAAGCCAGAAAGCTTGTTGTTAATATAACAAGCTTTCTGTAAAATTCCATAACCAAAATCAACACTTGGAAAAAATGGTACGAGATTCATTGAAAATATACAAGTTAACAATTTAGTAGGGCACCGTACGTAACATCGTTCTAATTAATTATTTCAACTAACACGGCTAACTCTGAACTCGTGTGAGCTAAAGTTGGTAGCCAAGTTTGGCCACGTTGACATACGAAATTCGGTATCAATGTTTTGCATTGCTGAATGAACTGTTTTGTGCCTCAGAAAACAGTTTTGTCGACACCTGCTAATGTTACTTTAGTGGTGAAAACAAGTTGAGAAGTGTTTCGGGTATTATTTATATAGCGAAAGTGTAAAGTGGCTTAGGAATTAAGAGACACACTAATATTTTAAAGACAAAAGTTTATGAGTGATTGTGTAACATAACCTAGCGGATTAGCTCTCTAAAGTGGCAGTGGGCGGAGCACATAGCTCGTAGAGCCTTCATGGCCGATGGGGCAGAAAGACTCTTGAAAGACGACCGCGTACCGGCAAGCGCAGCGTTGGACGCACACCGACTAGGTGGTCGGATGATCTGACCAAAATCGCAGGGAAGCGCAGGATGCAGGCCGCGTCCAACCGTTCTTTTTGGAAATCCTTGGGGGAGGCCTATGTCCAGCAGTGAACTTCATGTGCCTGAGATGATGATGATGATGATGTGTGTGTGTTTGTTTTTTCGTATCTTTGTTACTTCTTCACGCTCAAGCGTCTGGACGGATGTGGATGACATTTAGGGCACAGATGGTTCACACCAAATTTTGAACTTTTATCTCGTTATAACTGCGAGAGCCAAACTTATACGGCCGAAATCGCAGGGCGCAGCTGGTAAATGTAAAGAAAGAAAGAAAAAAATAAAACCGGCCAAGTGCGAGTCGGACTCGCACACCGAGGGTTCCGCCGTACAAACGTACACAACGTAACGGTTTACAATTTATAACGTATTAAATAAAATTACTTATGTATTACAAGATTCTGAGTTCACGGGAAGTACCTTGTAGGCTTTGATTCCCTAGCGTCTGACGGAAATTCGTCTAAGGTGTCGTATAAACTGCTGTATCAGACAGACAGACAGACATACTGACAACAAAGTGATCCTATAAGGGTTCCGTTTTTTTCCTTTTGAGGTACGGAACCCTAAAAAGGTAGTACTATATTCGTTAGTTGTTGTTCTTATTTATATTTTGTTTTAAAGTCATAAATATTGTTTTCTGTAGGAAAAAACATAGGCACAGAGGTGTGAGTTTCATCCAAGAAAAGAAAGAAAATTAGTTTATTTTGCAGAAACCAAACGCATATTAAAAACAATAACAATAAAATACATGAAACAAAATAGACTCAAAAGCTTCGCACCCAAGCTAAAACAATGGGGCATTATATCAATTTTGTCTATTGATGTCTGGGCCGGAGCCAAAGACAAATAATATTATTTGACATTGACAATGACAATCCAAATTAATCCGTCCGTAATGCGGCCGTGACACTGGCAGATGACAACGAAACAACAACAATCAAAACAATAACAAAGTATCAATTTCAGAGTGGAGTATTAAGTACTTGTGTACAAACAATCATTCGCGATGCGTCGTATTTGTGTAAGAACAGGTCGTTGCTCAGCAAAGTACTGTGATTTCGGATGAACCTATCATTAACAGCGCTGATTTGCAGCAATTACCTCACGAATGACGTGTGCATCGGGTGAGATCGAGGGAAAGCCTTGCCGCCAAGCGATTCGTCGTGTTCCGGCATGATGTCTGGTGAATGCGTACGGAGGACGGGTCTGAGCAGTCTGAGAAGTTGTGTTGCGATGTATGATGTACGATGAGTCAAATGTTGTTGTGTCGGGAGTTTGGTCGTGGAGGGTCTCCACATCTATCTCCATCTGGCGCAGCATCGTTGGTCGTGTTGTTGGGTTTAACGTTGCACCACTTTGCTCAACTGCCGTCTTCCTTCCTATTCACTAAGTTTTTTTAAGTGATTGGGCATAATAAACTAGCGCGCTTTACCATCAAAGATTGCATCACTTCTTACCATCAGGCGCGATTGCAGTCAAGCGCTATTTTAAAATTATTAAAAAAAAGAGATAAGAAATCGGGAAGTCTACTTTTCAGAACACAACAGAACAGCTATCCTCAGAGTTTGCTCCGCTACTTCTTCTTCCTAGCGAAAGCACTATGAACTGGCGAAGGGCGGGCGTTTTGGGGGACTATCTTATATAATATTGACGTTCAAAAATTGCTGATTCGTAGCCTTATTTCAATAAATAACTTTTGATTTTGATTTGGACTCTAAAATGTGATAGTAAACTTCGTTACAATTAAAGTATTGCACTTTAGTATTTCAACTGTCTGATTCACAAGTCTTTCAAAAGCCACTCAAGTCTAAACTCATATCCATAGTCCTGCATACGTTATTTTGCACGGCAGCAGGTCTCCAAGTTGTACAATATGGCGAAAGTTCACAGTTGGACTAAGTTTGGCACGAAATTCAACATCGATGTTTTTGCATGCACGAATGAACTATCGACTAAAATGTTGAATAGAGTTGCAGACATAGTATTTGTGCGACGTGAATTTACATATCGATGTTGAGAAGTTTGGTAGTTCTGCTTCTATAATGATTACTTATGTTGGAATTCGTTAGTTCTATTTTTTTTTTTAGAAAAAACAAGCAAAAAAAAGTTGTTTTTAAAAGAAAATTTTTACGAATCTTAACTTTTTAAAATTGGTTGAATTTTAACTATGTATCAAAATGTCAGCTTATAACAATAGACTTCCTAGGGACCTTAATATTGACTTATTTTGCACCAGTACCTATATAGAACCTAAGACAGCTTTTGGCAGTCTTTTAATCTTTGGTAGTTAACTTATCAACTCTTAACTAATATGTTACTTGTTTGTACTTTTGTTATCAACTTTATTCCTACCTAAACGTGGAGATTTGTTATTATCAATTTTTTATACTTTTTATATTTTATCTCATTGTAATTCTAGAAGTCTATATTCTAAGTTACGGGTTTCGTTTCATCACTTAGTCTTCCAAGTGGTGCGTCTAAAATCTATACTAATATATAAAACTGAAGAGTCCGATTAGAAAAAATATTTTTGAGTTGGATAGCCGATTAATCCAGGAAGGCTTAAGGCTATATAATATCACGCTTCGATCAATACGAGCGGAGCATATAAAAACTACACTAAAGTCGCCGACATAGCCCAGCGGATTAGCTCTCTGAAGTGGCAGCGGGCAGGGCGCATAGCTCGTAGAACCGATGGCCGATGGGACAGAAAGGCTCTTGAATGGCGACCACGTACCGGCAAGCGCAGCGTCTGACGCCCACCGACAAGGTGGTCGGATGATCTGACCAAAATCGCAGGGAAGCGCTGGATGCAGGCCGCGTCCAACCGTTATTTTTGGAAATCCTTGGGAGATGCCTATGTCCAGCAGTGGACTTCATGTGGCTAAGATGATGATGATGATGATGACATAAAAAACAAATCGAAACTTACGCGGATGAAACCGCAAGGCGCTAGTAAATAAATAAAAATACTCGAACAACAGACTCCTCTATAAATAACAATTACCTACCAAGCACTACTCCGGATAATAAGATAATGTTAACTACTTCCTATTAATTACATAGACGGAGTCTGTTCGAAACGGTTGAACAAAAGATAATAAGGAAAATCATCTCGAAATCCATCACCGGTAATGAGGTGATATGGTCGTGTTCAAGCATTTTTTTATATAATGAGCTTTCACTAATATAATACACAATCTTAGTCAACAGCTACACGTTTTTGAGTCAGCAAAAATATAATGATGAGATAAAACAGATGTGTAATTTTCATAATTTTAAGAATGTTCACAATTTGCACGCCAAACGTGTTTTTAAAGTCGTGGTGGCCTAGTGGTTAAAACACCAGCCTCTCAACCATGAGTGTGCGAGTTCGATTCCATGGCAGTCAACTACCGATTTGACTTTTTTTATACATTTTAAATTAGCGCTTTTTTTTTTTAACAAATTATAAACCAGCGCTTGACCGCAATCCTGCCTGATGGTAAGCAGTGACGCAATCGTTGATGGTAAAGCGCACTAGTTTATTAAGAGCCTATTCACTCTAGCCTTGAAGACACTCAAATTGTAGTCCGACGGAAACACCGCCGCGGGCAAATTGTTCCAGTCCCTCGATGTACGCGGTATAAAGGAGGAGGCGAAGCGCTTCGTCCGGATCGTAGTGGTGTTAACAACGTAAGGGTGGAAACCAGCCGTACGACGGGTCGTCCGCTGGTGGAACGGAGATGGGGGAATTAAATCATGCAATTCCCTCGCACACTCCCCGAAATGCATCCTATAGAACACCGAAAGGCTGGCTACTCTACGCCTGTGCTCTAGGCTTTGGAGACCAACTCGAGTTAGATCAGGGTCACCAATCAGCCTCTTTGCACGTCTCTCCACTGAATCCAAAGTGGCCAGGTGACACTTGGCAGCACCAGCCCAAATGTGGCTGCAGTACTCCACACACGAACGGACCTGTGCTTTGTATAACATTAGAAGCTGCCCAGGTGTGAAGTACTGCCGGACCTTTGCGATAACGCCAAGTTTCCTGGCAGCCACCATGGCCTTGGACTCAATGAACCGCCCAAAGTTAAGGTTCGAGGAAATCTCAACTCCCAAAAGCTGAAGGCGGTCGGAACACTCCAAGGACACATTCCGAAAAGTAGGGGCCAAGGTGAACGGGCTCCTTTTGGCGGTGAAAAGACACGTCTGTGTTTTGGCGGCATTGAATGCTACAAGATTGGCATTGCCCCATTCGGAGACTGCCTGCAGTGCAACACTCGTTCGCTCAACCATGGCCTCTCTTTCGGACCGGATTGATTCCCTACTAGCCCGAGCATCCGGCAGGTATCTCTCTACGACTGTGCTGTCATCTGCATACCCATAGATACCGGGCATCAGCAGATCGTTAATATGCAGCAGAAACAGAGTTGCAGAGAGAACAGACCCCTGAGGAACACCGGCATTAGTTGACATGGGCTCAGAAGAGCATCCGTCGACTACAACTCGGAGGGACCGTTCAGTCAGGAAGTCTTTTACCCAGCCAGTCAGGCTAGGGGAAATGCCGTACGCTGGAAACTTACTCAAAAGGCCAGCGTGCCAAACCCGGTCGAAGGCCTTCGAGACATCAAGGGAGACAGCAATCGCTTCCCCATTCTTCACGAGGGCCTCGCCCCACAAGTGAGTGGCATACACTAGTAGGTCCCCAGTTGATCGATTGCGGCGAAACCCGTACTGTCGGTCACTGAGGAGATCGTTACCTTCCAGGTATGCCAAGAGGCGCGAGTTCAATACACGCTCCATAATTTTGCAAAGTATGGAGGTGATCGAAATCGGCCGATAGTTGGCAGGATCGGCACGACTACCCTTCTTGGGCACAGGCTGCACGTTAGCAAGCTTCCAGGACTTGGGCACTATACCAGTCCTAAATGAGAGGCGATACAAGCGCGTCAATACAGGAGACAACTCGGGCGCACATGCTTTAAGAACAATCGCTGGTATACCATCCGGACCACTAGCCTTATTCACGTCCAGACGACACATTACTCTCCGAACCTCCTTGTTTCTAATGCGAACCTCAGGCATTGAAGCTCCGCAATGAGGTAAATTAGGTGGAGTAGCACTGCCAGTATCAAGACGCGAATTATGGGCAAAGAGAGATGCAAAGAGACCTGTTTTCTCTCTCGCCGTATGAGCCAGTGTTCCATCAGGCCTAACCAGCGGAGGCAGTGAGGGCCGACAGAAGTTCGCCTCAACCGATTTGGCAAGGGACCAAAAAGATCTGCTACCGGATGGCTGCGCAGATAACTTGTTGCCAATATGGGTAATGCGGTCGAAGCGAGCCTTCTTGAGCGCCTTCTTGTAGGACTTGGCAGCACGGTTAAAGGCTCTCTTCTTTGAGCTTAGATCCGGAGCTCCGCGGTCACGAGCGTCAACCCAGGCGAGAAATGCCGTGTGCTTACGCTGTTCAGCTTGGACACAATCGGCATTGAACCATGGGCGAGCCGAGCCACCGACGGGCACGTCATTGAATGGGATAAAATACTCCATAGCTTGACGCACCACATCGGTTATAGCGTCCGCACAGCTCGAAGGATTGTCAGAAGAGAAGCAGACCTGCTCCCAAGGATAAGACGCAAAGAAGTGGCGCATCTCATCCCAATCCGCTGACCTGTATCGCCACATTCGCCGTTCACCACGAGAGTCGTGATCTGGTGGGGAGAAGGACGTCACAGACTTCACCAGACAGTGGTCTGAAGTTCCCAACGGTGAGGAAACTGTTACAACACATCTGTCCGGATCAGTGGTCAGCAGAAGGTCCAAACAGTTGGCAGTATGCCCAACTACATCAGGCACCCTAGTCGCTTGCTCTACCAGCTGGGAAAGGCCCATAGAAAGCGCGAAGTTTCGCGCTTCTCTCCCAGCGTGGTCGGTCCTCTGGTATGGGAAGAGCCAGTCCTGGTGGCAGGCGTTGAAGTCCCCCAGAGCGACGAACTGAGCGTCAGGGTGCCGATGCAGCGCATTGTCAGCAGCCTCACTGAGGTGGTCAAATAAACGAGTTGTCTCCTGATCACCGCTGTGCGATCGGTAGATACACGCTTGACCGCAATCCCGCCTAATGGTGAGCAGTAATGCGATCGTTGATGGTAAAGCACGCTAGTTTATTAAGAGCCTATTCACTCTAGCCTTGAAGACACTCAAATTGTAGTGTGACGGAAATACCGTCACTGGCAAATTGTTCCCGTCCCTCAATGTACGTGGTATAAAAGAAGAAGCGAAACGCTTCTAAGTTAGCTCGCTTTTCTAACTTATATGTACTTTCAAGTATATCTTGGACACCAATGACTGATTAAAAGTGATTGAAAAGTAAGTGAAGATTACTATTAAAATGTGAAGGAAAACATCTTGAGGAAACCCGCAACCCGCATTGAGCAAGCGTGGTAATTACGCTTAATCCTTCTCTGTATGAGAGGAGACATGTGCCCAGCAGTGGGACGATAACAAAAGGTTGGCATTGAGCAAGCGTGGTGATTACGCTCAATCCTTCTCTGTTTGAGAGGAGACATGTGCCCAGCAGTGGGACGATAAAAAAGGTTGAAGATGATGGTGACCCTAAATGCGTAACACACGAAACATATTGCTAATCAATTGCTCCTTGTGTTCGAAAATGTGTCTGCTCATCAACGTAGATAACGCAATGAATGTTGTTGAACTGTCACAGTGAAACCGATTGCTGAATAGTGTGTTACTCAATTACTCTGCTGGAGTGTAACTGCGTAACACAGTATCAGTAGCAATGGGTTTCATTTTGACATTTCAACATCATTCATTACGTTATGGACGTCCTTGAGCTGACAAAATTTTCAAACATATAGGGCAATGGATTAGGAATTGGTCTCAGAATGATTCCAATTGATAGTGGGTAATTAGTGTGTGACGCAATTAGGGTGCTGATCTCAATCTCAATCTGTGAAATAATACTTCAAATCACTCAACTGCCGTCTTCCTTCCTATTCGGTCAGTTTTCTTTTTTGAGTGAATAGGCTATTAATAAACTAGCGCAATTTACCATCAATGATTACCTCACTGCTTACCATCAGGTGACATTGCGGGCAAGCGCTAGTTTATCATTATTAAAAAAAAATCCTACGCCACTTTACAATTTCGATATTTATATAATACCCGAAGCAGTCCTCATCTTCTTTTCACCACTAAAGTAACATTAGCAGGTGTCGACAAAACTGTTTTCTGAGGAACAAAACAGTTCATTCAGCCACGCAAAACATTGATACCGAATTTCGTATGTCAACGTGGCCAAACTTGGCTACCAACTTTAGCTCACACGAGTTCAGAGTTAGCCGTGTTAGTTGAAATAATTAATTGGAAAAGTGTTATGTACGGTGGCCTAGTAAATTTTTAACTATAAAAAAAAAACATATAAAAAAATGTACTTGAATAAACCAAAGGCGACATGAATTTATGGTTATTATTATTTATTTATTTATTTATTTTCTTAATGTCCACTTGTACAATAGGATAAATGCTATGCCCCGCAAAACCGTTTTCACGGTTTGTCTGCGGGAACGGAACAAACAGTGTATCAATATTTAATCAGCAATAATTAAAAATGCAACAATATTACATAAAAAAAAAAAAAAACTATATCAATAATATCAGGTCTTACAAAATAGCTTACAGACTACTGAGTAAGAACATTTTAAGTGCTCTGGCAAATTTACGTTTTGTTTTCTGACCTCTTATGTCAGCAGGCAATTGGTTGAGCCAGTATGGTACTCTTTTGTCCAGCGTTCGGTCGCCAAAATAATTACTGACTCTTGGATTATTGTATTCCCCCTTACTACAAATCATGCATTTTGTTTAGACCAGGTTTAAACCACCTAGAGGAGTGGATCGACCGGAAAAGGCATGGGGCGCTCACCTTCCGTGCGACGCAGGTGCTGACCGGACACGGGTGTTTCAGCAGTTACCTGTGTCGTATCGGTCGGGAGCCGACTCCGGCGTGCCATCACTGAGGTGGCGGGGCAGAGGATACGCCGCGGCACACCTTAGAGGAGTGTCCCGCGTGGGATGAGCAGCGCCGTGCGCTCACCGCAGCGATCGGCGGAAACGACCTCTCGCTGCCGGCCGTGGTGAGAGCCATGGTCGACAGGGAGGAGTTATGGGACGCGGTTGTCTCCTTCTGCGAGGAGGTAATCTCCGTTAAGGAGACAGCCAAACGTGAGAGGGAGGCACTGAGCACTCTCTCGTCCCGCCGACGACGCGCTGGCCGGAGGAGGAGGGAAGCCGAGGTCGATCCGCTTCCTCCATAACGAGAGGCCGACGGGCCGAGGACCGGGGGAGTCCGACGTCCGTCGCTAGGGCCGGAGTAGGCGTTTAGTGGCTGTTCCTACACGCCTACCTGATGGAAGGAGGGGAGGAAGAGGGACCCGCCGATCTCGCGTGCGGCGTGTCAAGGTCTGCCGGGGCTGCGGCGTTATGGCAAACTAGAACCCGCACCCCCAGCCATAGGCAAGAAGAGGAACGCTCCAGTGGTTTTAGCCGGTGAGAGCCCGGCACATCCTCCGTCGACCCCCAGACGGAGGACGGTCTGGTAGAGATTTCCACTGGGTAAACAACAAAAAAAGTTTTAAACCACCTAAATGATTATTGAATTATATAACTAACCATTTCTTACATAAAACTCAACTTCTTTATATAAAAATGACAGCTTAGTTCGCTACTAAGTCTTCTTTTTCTTTTTTCAAGATGAGATTCAACCTCAACTCTTGATACATGGCCTCTGTGAAATAGATACCACAATTTTGCCATTTACACGTGTAACAATTTATAGAAATTCTCTGAAAATTTTATTTCACAATAATGGCGATTACGCCAATGACAGTTGAAAAAGACGGCCGCGTGAACCGTTTATTAGGAAGGTTTGAGGCAATGTCATGACGTGGCCACTATGCTTCGATATTTCAATGTTCTTAATGAAGTATTTACTGAATGCACTTTTTACTACATAAATCACGCGCGACACTATAAATAATTTTAAGAGTTCAATGAAAACTGCGCGTGACAGTCATCCTAGCTTTGGGAGTCAAAACTCCGCTACTAAGTCGCTTTTGTATTAAGATCTTTAACTCAACCTCATTAAAGTTCGGAATACAAATACTGACTCAAAGGATAAGTCTAGAACTAAAGATAGATTTCTTTTGTAATAGGGTTCATTGTGTTTAGTTAAAGCAATGCTTGGGAAGTTTTGGAGCGCTTACACACCAGGGAGACGACAATCTATACTACTATTATAAATGCGAAAGTATCTCTGACTGTCTGTCTGTCTGTTCGGTTTTCACGCCAAATCTACTGAACCGATTGTAATGAAATTTAGTACACAGATAGTCTAGAGCCTGAGAAAGGACAAAGGCTATATAACATCCCGCTATGACCAATAGGAGTAGAGCAGTAACAAAAAATGTTGCGAAAACTGAAGCAAATGCGGACGTACATATTGCTTCCATTATTTTTGTCGCGGGCAACAGCTAGTACAAAAATAAATGAACACATTGACAATAAACACTAGCAGAGTATTATTTGAAACTATCAAATGAATCGCCACCCTCGTCTGACGCCGTTCGCGCCCAATTTAATAAAGCGTTCCGGAAACTGATGGGGTTGCAATGCGGCAGGGCTGGTTGCCGCGGTTCGAGAAGATTGTTTTGTGGGCGGAATTTGTAACTAAAGATTGTCTGTAAAAGATCGCTCCTAGCGATAAGATCACCTCATTTTTTGTAAAAATCTCCATATTTATGGTGTATGATTTATGCAGTGTTATCCATCCATACTAATATAATAATCCATACTAATATTATAAATGCGAAAGTAACTCTGTCTGTCTGACTGTCTGTTACGCTTTCCCGCTTAAACCTCTCAACCGATTTTGATGAAATTTGGCACAGACAATCTTTAGACCCTGAGAAAGGACATAGGCTACCTTTTATTGAAAAAATTTATATTCCCGAGGGAAATCCACCCAATTTGAGTTTTATATTTTAAACAAAATAAATAAAAGTTCTCCAAACCATATTATTATAAGGCTTATCAACTTTACTAAAACATAGTTTCAAGGACACTAACCCAATATGAGTTTTATATGTATAAACAATATAAATAAAAGTTCTTCAAACGATATTTAAGGCTTATCAACGGATCGTGACGGGGTCCACGAAGACAGATGCCTCCTAGGTCAGGTTTGCGGGTTGGTTATAAAGAAACCGTGGCCCTGGCGCATAGGCAAGTGAAGAAACACGGGTGCATTTTAGTTAGTAAAAGTCTGACATGTCATTTCGCTCCACCCAGAGTGGGAGAGGCCATTTGATGATATCCCATCCCAAACAAAAAAAAGGCTTATCAACGGAGACGAGTAATAGGAGCCTCAAACGTAGGACAAAATGGCTTAACGCGCTCAGCAGTTTGACACTGGTAACTTGCAAACTACGGCCTGGTTACTGAGAACTTCCTAATGGTAAAATTCAATAACCCTATTTCCGTACCTGGTTACATAATCGAGGACCCTACTCTCAGTGGTCACATCAAACTAACATGGCAGTTGTTAAATATTTATTTATTATTTTATTGTACATCAAAAACATAATTATAATGGCGCTGATTCTGTTGTTGACAAACTAAACTAATTCATTCTTTCTAATTCATTAGAAAAAGGACAGAAGATAAAATGTCAGTTTAGACCTGTCAAATTAGAACTCTCCTGACGTAAACTGACGTATTTTAGTCGCCATGTTTTTAATCGCGTCTAAACTGTCTATGGAATAAGAGGTTTGGCGGGAATGTCAAGATGAGTGTCACGCTCATTTTTCATTGGACTTTTAAAATTATTTATAGTGTCGTTTACTAAATAAAAACGCGTGATTTATGTAGTAAAAAGTGCATTCAGTGAATAATTCAAAAAGAACAGTGAAATATTGTAGCATAGTGGCCGCATCAAGTCTTTACGCTAAACCGCTCCTTATCGTCCAAACGCGGGAAACGAAATTAGTTAGATTAGTTAGGATAAGTTTAGGATAAGCTAGGATAAGTTAGGATAAGTTAGGGTAGAAGTTTACTCAAGAATAATATTTACTGCAGACTAGGCTGTATGGCGTACTATGCCTTTGCCTTTTCCGTTCAGAAGAACGGAATAAATTGAACAAAAAAAAAATGTATATGGAATATATTATTTTGAAAGGATTAAACTAAAATTTTATCTTCTATCGTTTTCTTACTAAATCTTAAAGAAAAAGATGCACAGAACTTAGAATTAGTTTAGGTTGTGAACAACAGAATCGGCGCCATTGATTAAAATACATTCAATAGGTACAACAAAATATGCAATGGCCGCCCATTGTATTGAATGTATTTTTTTATATTATTGCTAATGCTTACCTTATCGCTAATGCAATCTCTTCTAGGCAACTAATGATTGGACAGAGACTGTCCTGAACTATCAATGGGAAATGGCGTTGGTGCAAATATTATACATATAACACACTAAAATAGATACACAGCTACACACATATCCAAAATTATAAATCCATACTAATATTATAAATGCGAAAGTAACTCTGTCTGTCTGTCTGTCTGTCTGTCTGTCTGTCTGTCTGTCTATTTGTCTGTCTGTCTGTCTGTTACGCTTTCCCGCCTAAACCTCTCAACCGATTTTGATGAAATTGGGCACAGACAATTTTTAGACACTGAGAAAGAATATAGGCTACCTTTTATCCCGGAAAAATTTGGTGTTCCCGAGGAAAATCTAAAAAGCGCGATATAACCGAACTTCACGCGGGCGAAGCCGCGGGCGGAAAGCTAATAAATAAATAAATACTGAACATAATAGGTAAGCAAAGGTATTAGGCAAAAATTATATGTTGAACAAGATCATAACGACAAGTATTGTGTGCCTTTACAAGTCTCTTGAAATCCTGTGCACGTTTTATTTCAGTTGGCTATGCATTCTACAAACGAGGGGCCTGAATAATAGATCTGATTTCTTTATATTTCGTCAGTGTAACCTAGCATCTTACTGAATTAGCCGTGTCAGTTGTCAGCACATACATAAGTAGTCGGATTTATTCTCAACGAATCTAATGCAATGTCAAGTAGTGTGGAAACTTCAGGTGCTTTTAGTACAAAAGAACCGTGCATCGATTTGTGGCTGTTTTCTTAACTGTTAGTGTTGAATGTGTGTGTACCTATTATACAGTAATTTTTATATACTTACATAAGTGATAACTGGCTACCTTGGATTTCAGGACTAAGTCCGTAATCCGCCTGATCTTTTACCAAATTACATTAGAATCGCTTCCAGTCGGTTCGAGTGCAGTTGGATACCAGTCATCATCATCAACCTTTTTATCGTCCCACTGCTGGGCACAGGTCTCTCATACAGAGAAGGATTGAGCGTAATCACCACGCTTGCTCAATGCGGGTTGGCGATTTCAGACTTAAAGTCCAGGTTTTCTCAAGATGTTTTCCTTCACCTTCAGTCATTGGTGCCCAAGATATACTTAGAAAGTACATATAACTTTAGAAAAGTTACATTGGTACTTGCCTGACCTGGAATCGAACCCGCGCCCTCATACTTGATAGGCTGGTGTTTTAACCACTAGGCCACCACGACTTCCACGGATACCAGTACTTGGAGCGAATGCGTACCTGACCACCAGGGCACATTATTAATACGATAACCCTTGTTGAGACTCATAGTCAGAATTTACCATCGATAACGACTATCAAAAATCCACGATGACAACGGGGACCTCCGACTTAACATGCCTTTCGAGCCATGGAGGGGTCTTGGTGTATGAAGGTGGCCAGCCACCCACAGATCAACTGCGACAAGCGTAGCGTAACCAGCACCCTGATTGCCTATGACATTATTACTATCAATTGGAATCATTTTGAAGCATATTGCTAATCCATTGTTCTATTGTTCTGGAATAATTTGCCAGCGGCGGTGTTTCCGTCGGACTACAATTTGAGTGTCTTCAAGGCTAGATTGAATAGGCTCTTAATAAACTAGTGCGCTTTACCATCAACGATTGCGTCACTGCTTACCATCAGGCAGGATTGCGGTCAAGCGCTAGTTTAAAATATATAAAAAAAAAAAATACATTCGAAACATGTGTCTGCTCAACAAAGTAAATAATGGAATGAATGTTGTTGAACTGTCAAAATGAAACCCATTGAAACTGATAGTGTGTTACACAATTACCCTTCTGACCGATCGACCAGTACGGCTATTATATTTTTTTTTTCAAGGGACGTTGCCCCACACTTGGAGTTGCTCTTGTATCGTCGGTTCGTTTACAAACATTTAGTCTCACATACAAAAACAGCCATACAAATATTTTTTCCGTGCAGGGATTGAACCCACGACATGCTGCCACAATAGACAGAGAACAGTAAAACATCTTCATATAAACGAGCCGCTCTCGGTTTGAATGTATGCGTGCGCGCCGAGCGCCGTGTCGGTACGCGATTTCACGCACACGCTGGCATAATATAGGATGGTATAGGATGGCGGCAATACGGGCTGTGCCGCGTGACTGTGAGCACGCGCGTAAATTACATGACCGCTCGCGTTCGTCAATTCTCGCCGGCCACTTACCATAATATTAATTATTACGAGTATCATGACTTCAAAAGAGGGAAAAAAATATTGTAGTGTTTTCGGGTGCCTCAATAATGATTTCGCAAATCCGGACTTATCATTCTTCATACTTCCTACTGAACCAGAAATGTAAGTACAACTTAAATCTTATTAGAAAATGTGATATATGTATTGTTTGTTTGACAGTTTATTTGCTTTATTAAGAGCGTACCCGAGTCGCATTTTTCCATATAATTGTATTCCCAGATTTACTTCCTGACTACTATGTTTAAAGTTAAGTTTATTTTAAGAAGCCCAGTTTTACTATAAAACAGAGGATTGAGTACGAAATATCGTTTAAGTAAACGTATTTGTCGAGTATAGTGTAATAGGGACAATTTCACAATAAACAATATTGCAAATTACTATTTTTTTTTTCTATTGTCTTATGTGTTGTTTGATCCAAATATGGCGTCTTAATCATAATATTAAGTTAATAAAATTATAGTAAAATGTGACCGACTAACGCTTAGGGTTGCGTAGAATTTTATTTACAACATTATAACCTTTAATCCCTCCGACGCGCGCGTCGACAACAGCAACGCGAGGTGCTCTTAATAGCGAGTAAGCGAGCGGCGCCTTTGTTGCATTTGAGCTAGCTGTTGCTATCCGATTATATAAACAAACATTACACTGTACCCATATAAACAATCATTATAATTGTACCTCAGAAACTAATGAGGCTAAAAAGGTTTTGCGGTTTTATTAAAGTAAGGTATCATTTGTTAAATATTCGCTACCCATACATAATCTTAGCTTTACTAATGTCTACTTTTTCATAAGAACTACATATTTATTGTTTACGTTCTCATGTTTTATATCATTTAAGCATTAGTTATTAGCTCGTGAATATTATTGTGTTAGTGTTACATTTAAGTACTCATCACTTACAATGTTCTCTGATAAGAACCAGTTATATCGATTTCCCATATCACACATCACTTAAAATTTATCATTATTTACGAGCTTTAGAATATAATTTAGTGTTACACTTAAGTAGTCTTAAAAATTTTGTCGGTATCAAATTTGTAACTTAATATAATAAATGTTATGTGAATAAAGGCTTTTTATTTTTACTAAATTTATAAATTGGTATCGCCAACCCGCATTACGCAAGCGTGGTGATTACGCTTAATCCTTCTCTGTATGAGAGGAGACCTGTGCCCAGCAGTGGGTCAATAAAAGGTTGATGATGATAAATTGGTAAAATATTCAATCATAATATGCTTTTTATTCTATAAATTTAGATCAAAGTGACAACCCTAGGGTTCAACGCAAGAGTAGGCAAATAACTCTGCGGGCGGCCTTAGATAATCTACTGTTCTCTGTCTACTGTGATGCTGCGTAGTAGTCGATGACTCAACCACTTCATCAATCGTCATCAATCGTGTCGTCAAAATAGTTAGTTAATACTTAGCCATAAGCCCCTTTTTTAGTGATAAGTATGATAAAGTAACATATTATGTTCTGTATCAAATAAATTATTATTAGTATTATCCATACTAATATTATTTATATTATCCATACTAATACTAATATTATAAATGCGAAAGTAACTCTGTCTGTCTGTCTGTCTGTCTGTCTGTCTGTCTGTCTGTCTGTCTGTCTGTTACGCTTTCCCGCTTAAACCTCTCAACCGATTTTGATGAAATTTGGCACAGACAATCTTTAGACCCCGAGAAAGAACATAGGCCACCTTTTATCCCGGAAAAATTTGATGTTCCCGAGGGAAACCTAAAAAGCGCGATATAACCGAACTCCACGCGGGCGAAGCCGCGGGCGGAAAGCTAGTTTATATAAACTAGCTTTCCGCCCGCGGAATTTCGCATTTATAATATTAGTATGGATGGAAAGTAACTCTGTCTGTCTGTCTGTCGGTCTGTCTGTCTGTCTGTCTGTCTGTCTGTTACGCTTTCCCGCTTAAACCACTTAACCGATTTTGATGAAATTTGGCACAGACAAACTTTGGACCCTGAGAAAGAACATAGGCTACCTTTTATCCCGGAAAAATATGATGTTCCCGAGGGAAATCTAAAAAGCGCGATATAACCGAACTTCACGCGGGCGAAGCCGCTGGCGGAGAGCTAGTAAAGTGATAAAGGTGATAAATATGTTGAAACGTTTGGATTACCACCCACTGATTGAGTAGCTCATGACATAAAATCAAGCCTTGTCTGCCCGAAGGGTAGGACAATAATGTACATAATAGTACATTCACAATCTACTTCTACTATCTATCAATATGTCTATACTTGGCAACCTTTAATTGGGTTTTTTTTTTAAATAACTAATTCAAGTTTCAGATAAGACTTATTTCATAAACCTATGGATTCGAAAATACTATGTTTGTAATATAAAATTTCATTAAAAAATAAATGAGGAAATCGCAATTGAAATCATAGGTACTATTGCTGGAGACTCTAATCATATTTTGCCAGTCGTGTTTTGGTGAACCTATAGGCATTAAATTTTCTAGCCTAAACAGAAACCCAAGACTTTCCACAATGACCGGTCTTATGCTCTCCAAATTCAAGGTTTGGGCCTACTTAAAATAATTAACACCCAGACATCAGACATAGTAGAGAAACCTAACTACGCATTAACTTCTCACTAAAATACCGTCCAAAAGAAAAGAGACTTTATTTAATACAGTTACCGTTGACTTAATTAGGCTCCCTAAATTGAGCCCCTTCTTTCCTGTACAACATTTCCATTAACTTTTGAGTGTTTATTGGTACAAGCTAAGCGTTAATATCATTAAATTCCGTACGACCGCCCGAGTTCCACCATTTTATAGGCTGTAAACTTTAAAATAAAACAAAACTCATTTCTACTGTCTATTTTATGGAGGAAAAATGTTAAAGCATTATAAACGTAATACATTCGGAAAGGAAATTCAAAAATTGGGGGATTCGAGGAAAGAATTTACGAGTTTTAACGAATTTAATGTTCGGAGATTTTAAATGTGAATATGTAATGACAATATTTTTGTATTGCAATGGACGTAAAATGTAGGTAGTAAAGTTTATATATATGCTAATTTCAACTTTTGGCTGTGAGAAAAATTAATAAGAATACCTAGTAATACTGTATCTGTATCTGCACAGATTATAAAGACAGATACAGTCAATTATGATCAGCGTAAAATAGGTGAAAATAATTAAGAGATTTATTTAATAGTTATTAAACTAGACCTTGACTGCAGTCAATGCTCACCATCAGGCGGGATTCCAATCCCGCCTGATGGTGAGCAGTGATGCAATCGTTGATGGTAAAATGCACTAGCTTATTAAGCCTATTCACTCAAAAAAACTGAGTGAATAGGAAGGAAGACGGCAGTTGAGCGAGGTGATGCAATGTTTAACCCAACAACACGACCAACGATGCTGCGCCAGAGGATGATCTGGAGACCCCCCACGACCAAACTCCCGACACAACAACATTAGGCACATCGTACCCGGTACACATCGCAACACAACTGCTCAGACCCGTCCTCCGTACGGCTTCACCAGATAAAAATTATTTTTACCTATTTTACGCTGATTATAATTGACTGTAAGCACCTATCAAATATAGCCTGTAATTATGTTCCCTCTAAGTATTAGATTATGGGTTGTAGCTAATATATCATGTGGGCCCAATGAGGGTTGGTAGATGTTTATAATATGTCTTTAAAGTTGTGGCTTTAGAACATACCATATTTCCAAATGATCACGTGAACATATTTTATCGAGTACCTGGTACTTGTCACTAATAAACTATTTGATTTGATTTGTTAACAAGCCTATGCTGGCTATCGTCATCAACCTTTTATCGTCCCACTGCTGGGCCCAGGTCTCTCTCTCTGTGTATGAAAGGAGACTCTCACACAGGGAAGGATTGAGCGTAATCACCACGCTTGCTCAATGCGGGTTGGCGATTTCAGGTTGGCTATATGCTGGCCATACCCACTGTAATTTGGAAACATTGTAAAAGCCATATGTTTTTAAAAGAGTAATTGTGGAGTTTATTGCAGGTTCTACTCCATAGGAAACGACCATTTGAAACTGCGGACCTAGCTTATGCTGTTTGATAAACGGCTATAGATTTTATATTTTAATTGATTGATGTTTTCCTTCTCGTTTTGAGAGCAGTGGTAAAGAAATAATTTACACAAAGAAAAGCCTTCGTCTGGATCCGAACAAAATAAACAGATTTTTTTACTCACTTGTCTCCCCAGGCCGATAATGATGCCGAGCAGGACGAACGATCACATCCCTTACAGGTCCAAGCAAACGTATGACGCTGTGACTCTTGGCAGTACATTCGTCATTGCCAACACAGCCGACAGTAGTATGCAGCGTGCAGTGAGTAGCTGGCGAGGGTGGGATCTTCAGAGGAATGATGCCGTAACCTATAACAAGAAAAACTTTGGATTTAATACAATAATACACAAAATAGAAAAAAAGAGAAAGAAAATATGTTTGACGTGAAATTGCATCGTAGAAGTATTTTCTGTTTTAAATGGGTTAATCTAAGGCCGTAGGTAGCTCCGTGGAATCAAAGCAGCCCCTATCAGAATAATAGCGTTGTAGTTTTAGGAGAGTGAGGAAAAGGGAATAAAATCTGCTAGCCAGATGTATATTCCGTGTGACGTCAGTACGACGCGTGGTTTTTGTCTGTGGTGTTTGTAGATATCGCTACATGATATTTATTAATTATTTATTATCGTAGTATTGTGCTGACATTGACGCCTCTTTGGCCAAGCTTGGGTCTTTTGCTCAAGTATTTTCTTAATTATGTTTTTTTTTATTGCGTAATATTATTTCGGTGTGTGCACTAACTATCATATTGTTCTTCTAATTTTATATTATACACAGTTCAAATCATAACATGAGTTTCTATACAAGTTTGTGCGATTTTCTAAAGAAATAAGGGGTTTGAATGTAGTTTACGAATTAATTCAGGTTTTGTAAAAAACAACAGACTTAGAAAAGAGATACGGATTAAAACTTGACTTTATCTTGGCATCTTACGTCTACCTTATTGCATTTCTTGTTAAGTAAGATAAGTATTTATTTATTTATTTTATTTTATACTTTCGCTCAAAGAAAATGTACAGAGGCGGACTTAATGCCTTAAGCATTCTCTACCAGTCAACCTCGGGTGGTGAAGAGACTAGATGGCAGGTGCTTTAGTTACAGAAACAATGAAAAGGAAAAGAAAAACTCATAACACTATATAAACAAATACTTAAATAAGCTATATACATATACATACTATTACTATAATATATACTTATAATATATACACAAATAAAACTTGTGAGAGAGGTGTTGAGATGACCCTACCCTAACTATTCGCAAAATAACTCTGCAATTTCCGCTTAAATGCAAACCGACTAGTCGCCATTCTGATATCAAGAGGAAGCGCATTCCACAAAAGAATTGACTGAATATGAAATGAAGAGTGAACAAAGTCAGAGGTATAAGAAGGACAGAGTAAGAGAAGATTATTAGAAGAACGCAGATTCTTGCTGTGTGAAGAACACAAATATTGGAAGTGATTCGTAAGATAAGAAGGAGGAGTGGGCGAATTAAGAAGGGAGAAAAGCATGGTCAAGGCTCGCAAATCTCTTCTTTGGCGAATGGGTATCCATTTCAGTTCAGACCTGTAGCTGGATACATGGTCATATTTCCTCAGATTGAATATAAACCGGATACCACTATTGAGCAATCTGTCAAGCTTATCCAGCAAATCCGAATTTAGGTCAAAGTAGCACATGTCACCATAATCGATTATGGGGAAAACAATTTGTTATAATCTTAAGCCAACTAGAGTAAACTATGTCTATGTTATAAAATTAACTCTGAAAGAGGAATCGATGGATAAGTAAATTAAGATTTTGCATCAATTCGCCGTATTATTTCTATTTCTTACATGAAAAATGTCGGTTAAAAGCCAGGCGGCGGAAAAAGACAGATCGCGCATAGACAGTCAGGTTTTAGTCAGTAAAAATTTGACCGCCTTCCGCTCCGCTTAGAGCAGGAGAGTTCATTTTTGATGATTCCCCGTCTCCAAAAAAAAAGAATATCGGCTTAGATTTCTATATATTGTAAAATATAAATTAGTAGTCAGTTTAATTAGAATTATTTTCCAGGGTTTAACTACGAAACAAGAAACAGGTGCCCAGTATTATTAAGTACAGAATCTATGTAGATACAATATTTCAAAAAGATATCATGAAAAACCACAAAGTTATGAGCTTGTTATCCTACTTGGTTGTCCCAATAAAAAATATGGTCCACGCTCCGTTTGTACGGGCGAGCCGGGGGTATTGACCTGTGGCGTCAGCTGAGCGCGGGCATGCGCTCGCGTACACTGAGTAGCGCGCTCAGTAACCACACTGCAACAACTTCTAAATGTAGGTATTTGTGAAAAAATATAACATGGTGTAAAAATGATTGGAATCGATTCAGTTGTTTATTCTGAACAAACTATATTCAGGTTTCGCATAAACAAAAAATAACCTTATATATATATATATATATATATATATATAAACAGTTTGTGAGACGGATTCGTATTAAAAATATGAAGTGAAGTTGTGTAATTTGTTCTTGCTAACTCGGCTGTTTTATTTCAGAATCAACCACGTAATAAATAACACTGGAAAGGCCTGTTTCCCGATCCAGAAGATATACGACCCATCCACAAACAAACATTTATTAAAAACGTTAAAATAAAACATAAATTGCCAGACAAAAAGGCATCATTTACGATAATCACTAGTCGTTTGCGACACAAGCGTAAATGGCGTCGACGTTAACAAACAGACATACTTATTTATGCGTGTGGTGAAAAACAGTACTAAAGAGCATTGTAATGGCTTTGACAGTTGTTTGACGTATATCCTAAGCAAGTGGCGCCACCGTGATGAGTGTTGGATAAGATTGTAGACATTTATAAAAGTTTGGGCTATAGTCCAGTAGGGTAATTATGTAACACATCAACAGTACCTAGCAATCGGCTTCATTTTGACAGTTCAACAACATTCATTGCGTTATTTACATTGTCGGGTCGACAGTGAGCAGAGACATTTTTCGAACATATCGAGTAATGGACTAACAATATGCTTCAAAATGATTCCAACTGGTAGCAATACCTAGTGTGTTACACAATTAGGATATAGTTCTTGTGTTTCAAAACGTTTTTGTTCCGTTGTACAGAACGTATCATTAGAAACAGTCTTTTCCAGTGAAAGGTTCTTGTTAGACGTTTTTTCTATGTTTCTTTTAAATTTCTGACTGAAGGAAATATCACATCCTTGTATCCAAGTGAAAATACTATTCAGCCACTTTGCTATTTTTTTTAAATCGGAAAACAATAGCAATACAATTTTTGCCTAGCCACGACTAGTGTCACACTATTTTTTTACAATTACTATCGAATGGAGTCAGAGTAGTGTCAAATAGTGTCAATCTAGGATTTATCAAACACGACTACTATGGAATAGTATATTTCATGTAATCTATCCTAATATATAAAGCTGAAGAGTTTGTTTATTTGAACGCGCTAATCTCAGGACTACGGGTCCAATTTGAAAAAATATTTTTGCGTTGGATAGCCGATTAATTCAGGAAGGCTTTGGGCTATATAACATCACGCTGCGACCAATAGGAGCGGAGCATCACTAACTCCACGCGAACGAAGTCGCTGGTGGCCACTAGTTTTCTTCAAAGCACACGGATTTAAGATTATACACCAGCTGACCGATTCAGGTTAAGTGAGATTATAGTAAGCTATCAATAGTGTCATCGACGATACGGTTGGCGCAGTGACTGAATGATCGGCTGCTTTGCGGCGTATTGCGGGTTCGATTCCCGCACGGAATTAATATTTGTAGGGCCTACAGGTAGTTGTTTCGGGTCAGGCTGTCTGTGTATGTCATTTTAAATGCTTTTAAAGGCCCCCACGACACATGAGTAATTCACAGTATGGGGCAATGTTTATTCAAGCAAAATCCCTTAACATTGGGGTTGGAATACCTCGCTTACTTCACCTAAGTAAGTTTTCCCTGTAAGATGATTACAAAAACGCTCTACAGTGCAAATTTGAATAATTTTTATGTAAAAATTGTTCGAATTTGAACCCAAGAAACCAAGCAATATTTGTCTCGAAACACAATTATAAATAGCACTTCCATTTCATTTAAGGCCAGTTCGATTTATAAAAGCTTTTGGAGCAACTCCAAATGGAAGGATCTCGAAGAAATTCCCAGTTCTTCCGGAGGCGAACACTTAAATGAAGCAAGCACTATTAAAAGGTAAGAGTTATTATATCGCGTAAGTACTTCAAGGAGAAATCCTTTCGGTCTCCTTTGAAACGTTTTGAAAGGATTTTTTGTACTCTCTTTTCAATTGGTTTTAGTTATAATTTTGTTTCTTTTTTTGTGTCTGGTCGCTAGATAGTATTTTCTGGCGTTTGTTGTGCTGTGTGGGCTGCTTATATGGAAAAGTATGTAAGTGATTATTATTAAGAAGACAATGCTTATGTTATTGAGTGTTTTTTATCACTCAATAGCTTGTTTTCTTTATGTCGATGACACAAAGGTGTATTAAATTTTGATGGCACAAGAAAATCGGCCATTAAGGTAGTACTACAGATCCCTCTTTTTCAGAGGTAAAAATTAAACCACACTCATAAATAGCGCCTTTGGAAATGTATACATTTGGGCAATAAATTTTGTGTAATTTTTTTACTTACTTTGGGGCTAGCCCAATCTGTGTGATTACACAGATTGGGCTAGCCCCAAAGTAAGTTCCAGACTTGTGTTATGGGATACTAACTTAATGATACTATATTTATAATAGATACATATATAGATAAACATACAAAACCCAGGCCAATCAGGAAAAGATCGTTTTCCATCATGACCTGACCGGGGATCGAACCCGGGGCCTCCACGTCGCAGGAAGGCGTATTGACCGCTGCGCCACAGAGGTCGACTAATGAATGCTGATTTTTTTTATCTTTTATTGTGATTCAAAAATACATAAGGTTGCTTTTATGTGTAACGATTAAAGGCTGTGAAATTTTTCAGCCGGGCTTATGACAGCATTGGCTTGTATTAAAATTACCGTTGCACCTCTAAAGGCAGGTATACGCAGACTAATTTCCACCGTATACACCAATCATTGTTAGGACACTGTCATTGTTGTAAATCACTATGAGAGAGTAGGCGGAGTAGTTACTGGATTGTTCCACAAGCCATGAGGCAGGAAATATGTGTTGGTGACAGGATCTTAACGAGTTTATTAATGATGGTTGATAGAGATGCTTGGAAGAAAATTAAAGACGTATAAGTATCGATTCCAAGTAAATTGAGTTATGGGAATGAGGATTACTCAAGGAGCCCAGAAATACTAGACTCGGTTTAATGACGTATTTTGTTCTACGCGACGTTTCGTAATGACGTCTGTATATCGTGACGAGGTCCACTACGACCAGGCTTGGAAAGTACAACAGACGGCTTTTTATATCCGTAATTTCAATATTGGCTGGTTATTACAAGATTGGTTAATGATACAGACAGTTCGTCATGAGAAAAAGCGGTCTGAGGTCATCGAAAAACCTGATATTAGAGATGCCGAGGCATTCCACTAGTTACTATGATAAATCCTTTACTGTACAAGCAGTTCGGCTATGGAATGACTTGCCCGTGTCCGTAAGGTGTGTTCAAACTCTGTCCACTTTTAAAACTATGATAAAAAGCACTTCCTCTCTCTTTAAACGTATTATTATATTTTATTTACTCTTGTATCATATGTATTAATTAGATATATAATTTTTTTTAAACTAGTATGATACAGTTAAGGTATATATTTATTGTATAATCTATGTAAATAATACACTGTAGACTACCTACATTATTTCTTTCTCCTTACCCTTAGAATTCCATCCAAAGGTTGTCTATAAAAGACCGCTCTTAGCCATAAGACCGCCGATTGTGTCACCCTTTGTAAAATCTTTTTATTTATGTTCTGCAACCTATATGTTATACATAATAAAGAGTATTCTATTCTTGATACCAGCACATTTGGCAGTACCATGTAATCTCTTCACCACCCTTGATTGACTGATAAATAATGCATAAGGCGTTAATTTTACGAAAATTTTAAATAAATAAACAACACAATAAAATTTTTAGGCGCTTCGAAAACAGAAACAGTCTTAAATAATAGACTACCTACCTACCATTTTTTCTTTGGTAAACATCTTTCAAAAATAGAAAGGGAAGAGGCCTTTTTGGAAAATAGGAACTGGGATATTTTTATTAACATACTTCATGACCACTCCGTAGAAGGATAAAAAGCTATATTCTGTAAAGTTCTTAAAATATTTACCATTAGCTTTCCGCCCGCGGCTTCGCCCGCGTGGAATTAGTTATTTTTGTTTTCCCTCAGGAATATCAAATTTTCAGGGATAAAGAGTACCCTATTGTTAAATCCAGACTTCTAACTTTACGGCTGCAAAATTTCAAAGCAATCCGTTCAACAGTTACGGCTTGAAATTGGAATAAACAAACTCACTTTCCGATTTATAATAATATATTATAGTAAGGATACCACAACACTCAGAATAACTTTTGAGAAGCATAAAGAACTAAGTGCAAAACCAAACCAGTAGCATGGAGCATAGAACAGCTTCTGAGAAGCAAGCATTAATGGATTTAACATCAATAACATGAGCCGCTTTGAAATCTATTCATTGAAATGCTAGGAAGCTCCTCAATAACATATGCATGTACTGTTAAAACCACAGCCGTCGGGTATGCTTGAAGTTAGCAAGAGACCGGTGAAGATAGGGCAGACCTATAATATCTAGAGAGTAGCCAGCCTTTTGATGTTCTTTAAGATGTATTTTGGTGAGTGTGCAAGGGAATTGCATGATTTAAGTCCCCCATCTCCGTTCCACCATCGGACGACCCATCGTACAGCGAGTTTCCACCCTTACGTTGTAACACCACTACGATATGGACGAAGCGTCTCGCTTCCTCTTTTAAATCGCGTACATACATCGAGGGACTGTAACAATTTGCCAGCGGTGGTGTTTCCGTCACACTACAATTTGAGCGTCTTCAAGGCTAGAGTGAATAGGCTCTTAATAAACTAGCGCGCTATACCATCATCGATTGCATCACTGCTTACCATCAGGCGGGATTGCGTTCAAGCACTGGTTTATAATTGATTAAAAAAAATCTAGCAGTGGGTGATGAAGGACAGAATAAGTAATGATGATGTAGGAGGTGATGGATGTTTTAAATATCATTAAATTGAATTAAAACTGATTATTTATCAAATTAAATAGATTTTAGGTTTTTACAATATGTAAAGAAACCCTGTCCGATTCTTGAAGGTATTGTTAGGTATCGATGATTCTACTAATGCACACAAAACCAGGTTATACTTTAAAAAATATCCTCCTTTTTTTTAAATTGCCAAATTTGGGGAAGTTGGAATTAATTCGCGGAAAAAAAGATTATTTTAAAATTCATTAGTATTGTTACTATGATGATTATGAAAAATTTCACATTTTATTTGGTCATGTGTTTACCTAACCTTTATTGTCCTTTTGGGTCTGACGGGGTTTTATTTCCATATTGTATTTTTATTTTATACTATTTTGTGTATATCTTATTCAAAGTGACTGATTACACTTTACAACTTTAGGACTTATTATATAAGTCGATAGTTGACATAATATTAAAACAAAAAAAAATTACGTAATCAACTTTGAATGTTACTATCCCGGAATTGTCATCCTTTACAGCATTTGGTTTTATTATGTTTTTAGTTGCAACTGAAGTTTCAATTTGGGAAGCCCGATGTTACCAATAATAGCTTTCTGTAGCCGACTTAGAGAAAATGTGACCGTGCAACTTCTATCGTGTGTCGTGGCAAAATTGTGGTCATTCGCTCGTGTGTCGCACCAACTTTTCTACCATTGACTCGAAAGCGTAACTTGGAACTTGAAAGCCATTCAGAAACATGGAGTTTTTATTAAAATTTAGATTGGAAACGCTAGCTGCACAATGCTACGAGTATTATGTGGAAAATACGTTGTTCAAAGAGTTTCTTTTAGTTTTATTACAGTAATGCCTTCTCAGTCAAAGCTTGAAACGAGTCCACTAATCTTAATGGACAAGTTTGCTTTTTGCTTTTGTTACCTCGTTGTTTAAAAAAGTATTGTGAAAATTTGTTGTAGCAATTTGTGGCTTTTAAACCCCAATTTCGATTTTTTTTTTTTTTAATTCAAAACAATTTAGATACAAAAATATCAAGTGAAACTCAAAACTATAATTTAAAAAAAAAAATATTGACCCACTTTACAGAATAAACCTGTTCAGAAAATAGTATTTAACTGTGCTACGCCGTAACTCGTAGCACCGTAGCAGTGTAGACTACACGTGCTCCCCGCTACGTGTGCTACGACGCGTCAGTGTAATGTTCCGGTTACGGCTCACTGCATTTATAATAATTGATTTTGTTATATTTATTGTAATAATTAATATAGCTTTTTAAAAAGGCATATCGAATACATAATTCTTTATTGTTTTAGATAATAATTCTCACAATATCATAAGTTATTTTTTACTTACTAGTTGTGAGAAGGACTGTTCAGCTGCCTCCGTTCAAACTAAACGCCGACGCCAACATAGTTGGGGAAAAGACTTGTAAGTAAACGCCAAAATTTTGTTTCCTTAAATTTTGTCCTGTACTTTTAGTTTAAAAACTAAACTACTAAACCGATTTTTGTAACATGTCTACAAATCAAGCACAAACACAAGGTAGCTGCTGTGAATCGTTTTGTGCTTCCTTCGACTTTCTCTCGGCTCTATCATCGGATCTGCTTCAGACCTTTATTAAATTGTAATACTTTAATATATTTAATGAAAAATTAACAAGTGTCTCTGAATTATCGGTTAACACACATAAAAAATAAAAAAGCCGGCGAATTGAGAACTTCCTCCTTTTTTGAAGTCGGTTAATGATAAGCCAGTCATCTGATCAAGTAAACAGTTAACCAACCGCTTGGTAATGTCTCGGATAATTAAGTGAGCACTTGATATTTCATTGAAAATATATCGCAGCTCACTGAACTAGTTTAATAACTATAATAACTGTTACAATCAGTTTAAACTTAAACTATTCTTCAAGTTACTAAGTTCAAACTTGCTAACAAGGTATCCAATTATTTATAACTGGTTTATAAATGTTGAGTTTCAATAGTGGCGATAGTATTGCTTTGACAATTCGAAATGCAGTGAGTTCAAGTCTTGCTGGCTGTATCCTTACTGACTTGCGATTGAGTAATAACTCAGCAGTAAATAAGCACACAAAGGACAGTGGAAAGAGTTATGCTCGGAGTTTCTCTGCGTGAACAAATCAGAAATGAGGAGATCCGCAGAAGAACCAAAGTCACCGACATAGCTCTTCGAGTCGCTAAACTTAAGAACAGGGGGCAGGGCACATTGCTCGTAGACCCGATGGCCGATGGGGCACTAAGGTTCTGGGGTGACGACCACGTACTGGTAGACGCAGCGTAGGGAGGCCTCCAACAAGGTGGCCCGATGATCCGGTGAAGGTCGCGGGAAGGCGATGGTTGCGGGCAGCACAGGACCGGTCATCGTGGAATGAATTGGGGAGGCCTTTGTCCAGCAGTGGACATCTATAGGCTGAAGAAGTAGAAGGTAAGCATCAGATTTTGCAGATTTTAATATTCAGGTCAGACGTAATGTAATGTGTTTTTTATCCATTAACAAATATTCAGTAGCTGCCGGGTGTCTGAATTTAGAGTGGAAACATTCTTGATCAAGGGTCAAGAGACCGACAGTCAACTAACCGTGAATTTAAGTCTGATTTTTTTTAATAATTATAAAATAATGCTTGACTAAAATCTCGCCTGATGGTAAGCAGTGATACAATCGTTGATAGTAAAGCGCGCTAGTTTATTAAGCCAATACACTTAAAATACTTAGTAAATAGAAAGGAAGAGGGCAGTTGAGCGAGGTGATGCAATGCTAAACCCAACAACATTACCAACGATGCTGTGCCAGAGGGAGATTGATCTAGAGATCCTCCACGACCAAACCCCCGACACAACAACATTTGATGCTTACCCGGCACACATCGCAACACAACTGCTCTGACCTGTCCTCCGCACGACTTAATCAGACATCATACCAGAACACGACGAATAGCTTGGCGGCAAGACTTTGTCTGGTGGGTGGTAACTTCTGCCTGCAGCCGATGTTATAACCTACCACCGAGAACCAAATATTTATAACTAGTTCATAGATGCTGAGTTTCAAATGTGGCGATAAGATAATTTTGACAGTTTAAAACGTAGTAAATGAAAAGATATTTTTATTCATAACGGAATCACCAGTCTAAAAAACCGGCCAATTGCGAGTCGGACTCGCACACCGAGGGTTCCGCTGTACAAACGTAGCGGTTTACAATTTATGACGTACTAGCTTTCCGCCAGCGGCTTCGCCCGCGTGGAGTTAGGTTATATCGCGCTGTTTAAATTCCCCTCGGGAACATCAAATTTTTCCGGGATAAAAGGTAGCCTATGTTCTTTCTCAGTCTAAAGATTGTCTGTGCCAAACTTCATCAAAATCGGTTGAGAGGTTTAGGCGGGAAAGCGTAACAGACAGACAGAATTATTTTCGCATTTATAATACTAGCATTGATTTAGATTTTTTCACAGTTTAGAGGCAATTAGATTTAAGAAGTGTTTGATATGAATTTCAACTTTAATACCTCTACGCGTTCATGTGAAAAAGGGTAGGTAGTAAGTTTATAATTATTAAAAAAATATTTTATGTCATGTAAGCAAAAATAATATTTTATGTAACTTCAAATTTATCATTTTCACAATTTTTCCTTTATCTGTCTGTACTATAATATAACGTTGCTTCGTGCCGAATTTCAAGATTCTGAGTTCACGGGAAGTACCTTGTAGGCAAAGAGATTTAAGATATATAGAGATGTGTCAAAATGGCATAGAAAAACTGTGATCCCATGGCTCAGTTCCGCCATCTAGTACAATATAGCAAAATTAGATCGACAATTGGAGACATCAAATAGTAAAAATGAAATAAGTTTATATAAAATATATTCAGCTATTGCCCGGTAGGTGGCCAGTGTGGTCTATGTTGCCAGATCCGATTTAATATCCTAGTATAGTTCAAATCGGGTAAATAAATATTGAAAAGTAAATAAATTAAGTGAAACTTGTCTTGTACAAACAAAAACTGTTTTAGAATTTTATTCGCTACTATTCATTTACCGTGACACCGTCTATTGGCATTTTAGATGTTTTATGCTTACGAATTATTTTAACGCTCAGTTTATTGCGATTTTTGAGTGTAATAGACCTTTTAGGCCATAAAGCGCCACTAGAGGGCGCAAGCATAAGCTTTCTCTTTATAACGCTCCGTATTTGAATAATAATTAAAAATATATTAAGTGTTCATATCTGATATTTCTCGTGCTTAACTCAAAAATAACAAGTGCAATAACATTGTTTATGTTGATAATTAGTCGCAAGGATCTAAATCTTAAAGTAATAAAGTGTATTTATAATAGTGGGTAGTGAACTTGATGAGGCACTCCAATCTTATTCATCCTATCTTGTTAAATAATAATATCTGATTTTTCTCGTGCTTAACTCAAAAATAACAAGTGCAATAAGATTGTATAAGTTGTCTAGTTGGTGGCAGGGGTCTATATCTTGTAAAGTGTATATATAATAGTGGGTAGTGAACTAGCTGAAACACTTCCATCGAATAAAGGTATTTGTACTGGACCAAGACAACGATTTTGTTGGTGATTCTCCGTGTTATTGTAGTGGGAAGCGCCCAATTGTGATTGCTGAGTGTGTTTGTTACCGTATTGAAAACCTAGCCGCTTTATCAAAACTGCCTAGTCATATGGCCTAAGCTTAAACTGGTAACAGCGCCATCTGTTGTGGAATAGCGAAATTGCTTAGATATAGAATACAGTAACTATCGACCGCAACTTTGCTTTTACTTGATCCTAGCCAATTACATCGGGTAAATATAGAGGGCGCTACCTGTGTTGCCAGTATTTTGATTTTACTTTGATCACACATTATGCAGTGTTGTGTTGATACGTTATCGGAGGCCAACAGTATCCTCCAGTGCTATATATGTGGTGGTAAATACCACTTCGAATGCTTGAATGTGACATCGCAGCAGTTTTCGACTCTGAGCGACGAATACAAGTCTTCCTGGAAATGCCCGGCTTGTTGTAACGTTTCTAGACGCACTAGGTCTAACATAAATACGCCTGTGCGCAGCTACACTGGGCTCCCAGCTGAGGACCTCACTATGGATATGTCATGTGATAACCTAGATCAAAATTTTCTTTGCTCATCAACCATCTTAGGCAATACAACGGTGATCACGGAAAAGTCGTTAAAGCCTAGTAATACTAATGTGGACTTTGAATCGTTCACTGCTAATCTGCAATCAACCCTGAGTCAATGGCGTAGTGACATGAATAAAGACATGCGTCAGTTGCGCGATGATATTAAGACAACACTATTGGATATTCAGAAGGAAATGCAAACACTACGTACAGAGCAAACCCTCTTAAACCAGCGAGTCTCTAATCTTCGTGAGGACGTAATAATACTTCAGACTAGTGCCCAGAGTCAGTCAGTGGACTACAATATACTGCAGAAGCGTGTTGACGAACTGAGCAGTACGCACGCACCAGCTGTGTCGGAGCTATTAATTGGCAACTTGGAAGCTAAGATCGACGTATTGGAACAGCAGGCTAGGCAGTGTAATGTGGAAATATGTAACGTACCCGAGAGGCGCAATGAAGACTTATCAGTTGTTGTCCAGGCTATAGGTAGTGCACTTAAATCTCCGGTCTTGTTAAGTGACATTGTTTCGGTGCACAGGGTTCCCCACGCACACCAACAAAGCACACGACCAAAAAATATTATTCTCAAATTCGCCACCCGCCTGCAGAAGGACAATATGCTTAGCGCGTTCCGTAAAGCTAAGTCATTGAGGACTGACCAAATCGGTATTACTGGCACTACCACATCTGTTTACGTTAATGAGCACTTGACCTTACGGAAGAAACAGTTATTTCGTAAAGCCCGTGAAGTTGCTAACAACCATAATCACAAATTCGTATGGATCAGAAATGGAACTATACTGGTGCGCGAGTATGAGGGTCAAAATGCATTTGCCATACGTGGAGAAAACGATCTCAATAAAATTAAAACCAAAACTAAACCAGCTGAATAAATGTTTCTTCTTTAAAGGTATCCGCTGCTTAATCACTGTTTGTTGTCAATGTTTTTTAAATGATATTGCTTTCTTAATGTTGTATGTATTGTTAATTTTAATTATCTTATTATCACCAATTTTATATTACCAATTTTATTTAATATTTTTTAAAATTTTAAATGATTTGATTTTCTCACCATTGTCCAGTTATTTATTCTTAATGTTAATTATTATTGTTACTGTTTGGGACACAATGTTTATTTTTATATTGCATAATATTTCAATACAATATCTACCCGAATTGAGTCTGATTGTATTTTGCGAGTATGATTTATCCGATTGTCGATTTTGTTTAACTCCATCGATGACCTTTCTCAGTCCTATCTCATATGGGAATATGTTGCTAGGTTTTTCCGGTATGATTTGGCTATTACTAGCGTGCACAACATTAATTGTTTTATATGAATTCAAAGTTGTGTGTTGTGATTATGGATAGCAGCGAACAAATATCAATATATTATCAAAATTGTAGAGGTGTTAGAACCAAATTGCACACCTTGTTTGTGAACATTTTATCGTTCTCATATGACGTCATTATTCTTACTGAAACATGGCTTGTGCCTGATATTGCTAGTGTTGAGCTCGTTGACCCTCGATATGTTGTTTATAGATGCGATCGGGATCGTAATACAACAAAAAAGCGGGATGGCGGCGGGGTCCTCATTGCAGTGTTACGGGAACTTCGGTCGTGTTCCCTTAATATCTCTTGTCGCTCGCAAAATAGCTCCACCACCAGCATTGAGCATCTTATGGTTGGATTTCCAAATAAAGGAGATAATTCCAAAATGCATATTATTAGTGCAGCATACATACCACCTTGGGCGACTGCTGATGTATATAACTCTCATTTCGATACACTGCACGACCTATTAAATGTACCTGACGTGGTAAGTGCATTCATTGTTGGAGATTATAATCTTCCGGATATTACATGGCGGGTGGCCTTAACAGATAATCAGAATCGAACCATTGGTACGTCCTGCACTGGGACTTCCCCTGTATGTTTGGAACTACTACAACTAATGTCAACCTTGGATGCCTACCAATATAATACAATATGTAATGGAAATGGTAAAATTCTCGATTTGTTCATTTCAAATATAATTAGCACTTTAAGCCCTCCAATAGATCCCTTACTTCCTGTAGACCCACATCACCCTCCGTTTGTTGCAATTGTTCCCGTAGGTGTGTCAATACAAACCATTAAAAGAAAACCCATGAAGAAATACAATTTCCGTAAGGCTAATTACGATGTCATTAATGAACAAATCAACGAAGTCGAGTGGTCGGTCCTATTGGATCATCTTTCGTCCGAGGAAGCGGTTGACGTATTTTATAATGTGCTGAGCGGTATTGTTTCACCAAACGTTCCTCTATTGAGGTCTCGTGCGCCTGACTTTCCTGTTTGGTTTTCTCCACACTTGATCAAAATTTTTAAAAAGAAAAAGCGTCTTTGGATTAATTGGAAGAAATTTAAAAATATTAAAGATTATAACATGTTTTCTGAATACCGAACAACATTTAAAGAAGCCTGTAACCGTAACTATTCTGCGTACATTAAATCTGTTGAAGATAATCTTACCTCCAATATTAAAAACTTCTGGACTTATTTATCTAATCGAAAAGATAAATCAGGCATCCCATCTACGATGCAATACCATAGCCTTAAGTCTAGTGCTCCGGATTTGGTTTGCAATATGTTTTCCGATTTCTTTCTATCGGTATTTGAACCTGCATCGTCCACGTTATCGACGTGGACCGCACCATCCCAATGTGACGCTAACATCTTAATCGACACCATATATATCGAGAAATCTAAATTACTTCAAGAGTTAGAAAACCTCGACCCGTCCAAGGGGGCCGGCCCAGACGGATACCCCGCTTTGTTTTTTAGGGCCACTGCTAATAGCATTTGTGGACCGCTTCACATAATTTATAATAAATGCCTGTGTGAAGGGGTGTTTCCTAAAATATGGAAACGGGCCAATATAACGCCCGTACACAAGGGAGGCTCGAAACATGATATTGAGCAATATCGACCTATTTCAATTCTGTCAACCTTGTCGAAGTTATTTGAGAGACTTGTATATAGCGAAATCTATCCAATCCTGCATAACGTACTGATTCCTGAACAACATGGTTTTGTTAAACGCAGATCTACTGTTTCCAATTTACTAATATTCACTAACTATCTCTTTGAAAACATGGATAGACGTTTGCAGGTGGACGCTGTTTACACAGATTTCAAAAAGGCCTTTGACAAGGTGGATCATGAAATTTTACTGAATAAAATTGCATTTAATGGCATTCGCGGCAACTTGCTTCGGTGGTTTTCATCTTACATTACTAATAGAACACAGAAGGTGGTGGTGAGTGGCCATCAGTCTGATACAGTGTTTATAACTTCTGGTGTTCCACAGGGTTCAATCTTGGGACCACTCTTATTTAATATATATGTAAATGACATTGGAAAATGTTTCTTAAGCACTAAATTTCTTATGTATGCTGATGATTTGAAAGCCTTTAAAACTATTACCACTATAGAAGATTGCTTAAAATTTCAAGAAGATCTGAATAGGCTTTCAGCATACTGTACTGACAACAAACTCCATTTAAGCATTTCCAAATGTCATTGTATAAATTTCACAAAAAACAAATCTATTACAAATTTTAGGTATACTCTAAATGAAGCCATGCTGAGTAACACTTCCGTTGTAAGAGATCTTGGTGTTCTACTGGACAGTAAATTATCGCTTAATCAACACGTAGAAAGCATTGTTAATAATTCATTTAAGATGTATGGTTTTATCATGAGATCTTCTGCTGACTTCAAACGGCCCACCACTTATCTCCACTTATATAATACGCTTGTACGCTCACAGCTTGAATACGCGGTCCCAATCTGGAATCCATTTTATGAGAAATATGTAGGTATGATTGAGAAGGTCCAGCGTAAATTTCTTCGCGCCATGCACTATAGGTGCCATAAAAGGTATTTGTCATATTCACAGCTACTAAGAAAATATAATATGTTACCATTACAGTCTAGGCGTAAGTTTCTGGAAGCCAGCATACTGCATGGTATTGTTCATAATCACTTTGATTGCATGGATCTCACAAGTAGATTGTGCTATGTGGTCCCTCGTACAGTAAATAAGCGTAGTGTCCGTGCAGGTACATTATTTGCTGTAAATACCTGTCGGACAAATTCAGGTTTGCGATGTCCTATCCGTCGTATGGCGGAAACTTATAATCGCAGCTTCATTGATATTGATATTTTTGTATGTTCCAAATCGAAATTTAAATCTAATGTATTGAAAATATTATCTAATGATGGTGAGAAATAGTGTGTGTATTATTCATAATTTAATTAATTTCAACCTTTTTATTTAATTTCAATATATTTAGAATTGTAGATAATAATTCCTTATTTAATTTTTTTTTTTTTTGTTTGGTCTTTTTCTTGTTTGTGTTAATAAGAAATAAACCGTTGTTATTAATTCCAGTATTATTAAAAATTTGTATTGTTTTTATTGTGTTCAGGTGTTCTTGATTATATATGTATGTATATTGCTTATGCTGAATAATGCTCATCTAGTGGCGCTCTTTTTACCTTATTCCTTGTATTGTTAACATGCGGATAATGTAGTGGGCTGCAATATTGTTATACTAGCTATAATGTTATATATTGCTTGTAATTTGTTTATATTGTAGCTGTTTATTGTCCCATATTAAATAAAAATAAAAATAAAAAAAAAAATAAAAAAAAGCGCATTTTGTTTTGCAATTTTCGTTTGCATTTCGTGTTTAGCAAAATTATTCTTTTTACACGTTTGTTTGCAAATATTTTTAAATGGCAATGCAAAAAACTGTGGTAGGGTTTGTATCATTTCGATATAAAGTTATCGATAATATTCAAAGAAGTTACTACGACGATGTTTTTCGCATTATGATAGCTTGAAACAAAAAATTAGGAAGCAGAATAATTATGGGTAATTTCAAGTTCACAAGTTTCTTATTTATATAATTCTTTTAATATAATAGGCGTTAAAATTTAAAATTGCCGATTAGTACTGAAAATCTAAATAATTGCTTATTTTTTAATTTTTAAATAATTCATTTATAATCAATATATAGGAAGGTCGTTTATGCCTTTGTGATAGAACTCTGAGGATCTAGACTGCACAAACTGTGTGAAAGCAGAACTGCCTCCTGGGAAGAAAACTTCTTGTCACGTAGATAATTGTCCAAATCACGACAAAAATGGTAGTCTGCTGACCTTTACAAGATTCGTACGCCATTATCTTTAAAAACGGCAAAAAAATCACGGTTATTGTATGGGAGCCCGCCTTCAGTATTTATTTTATTTTAATTATTTATTTGTAATTTGAATATTAATAAGCTTAATAAAATAATAAAATTAAGAATAATAATAATAATAATAATTAATAATTTAATTAATTATCGTAATTTTATTATTTTATTAAGCTTATTAATATTGGTATTGGTATAACCAAATATTCTGTGAACATTTTAAGCGTCTATCTGTTTCCGTTATTAATATGGAGCAAAAAACGGCAAAAATTCACGTTTGTTGTATGGGAGCCCCCTTAAATATTTTATTATTTTTATTCTTAGTACTTGTTGTTATAGCGGCAACAGAAATACTAACACAATCTCTGGAAATTACAACTATCTCGCTATTACGGTTTATGAGATACAGCCTGGTGACAGACGGACAGACGAACAGAGAAGTCTCATGAATAGGGTTCGTTTTACCTTTTAGGTACGGAATCCTCAAAATCACAAAGTAGCTCGCAATCATTGTACTACATATATGTACCTACATATTTTATGTATATATTTCATTATAAATAAGTTATGTAATCTATGTACTTATCCACTTAGCCGTAAATTTTATTCCAATTTTTACGGTTAAGTAGAAAAGTACTGAAATTAATAACTTACTATTTCATTTCTAATACAAGGTACCGATTCTTTTTTTTTTTAAATTGATCGACAAGTCTTTCCAAAGTAGATAACTTCTCTTTTAAAATGCATTGAGCATAATTTCGACGAATGAGACGGAAGCCAATTTTCTTCTCTACGGTCTATCTGGATAAATCGTATCCACTTTTTCCCTACGACATTATTTTTATTCGGAAACCAAAAATAACAAAAACCTAGATAAATGAATAGTAATCGTTCATTCAATTTTGTTTATTAATATGATATGATTATGTTTAAATAGAGTTAATAATAAATAAACTTGAAATATAGTAATATTTTAAGTTTATTTAGCTATATTTTAAATGTCAATAAAATACAACAAAATGTATTCATCTTAATAAGTATTATCGATAACTAAATCGATAAACAACATTACTACATCTCTACAAGAAAATAGTAAAACTACACAACAATAGAGGGCGCTTATTACAATAATGGAAAATTTTCTAGAACTAAGATTTTTTTTTAAATTTGAATTGCAGACGAAATATAAATAATTCATAGAAAAACATTCCGAAGTTAGGTCCAGTCGTACTTAAAGGGACAATAGACCTAGGTATTTGGTATAAATTTCAATTTGATAACTTTATTCGTTCGTGAGAAATAAGGTAGTAAGTTCCATTTTATTAAAATATCTTTATTATATTATATAACTAAAAAAATGTGATTTTCGCAATTTTTCCTATATTTGCATTATATGTCAATCCTTCATGCCAAATTTCAAGATTCTGAGTTTACGGGAAGTATCCTGTAGGTTTTGATTCCTTTGCGAGTGTCGAAAATTTGTTGAAAATATCGACATATCGGCTGTATCTTTTGATTGGCTTGGCTTAGAAGTTTGATATTTTCACAGCTTAAAGGGACAATAGACCTAGGTATTTGGTATAAATTCCAATTTGATAACTTTATTCGATCGTGAGAAATAAGGTAGTAAGTTCCATTTTATTAAAATATGTTTATTATATTATATAACTGAAAAAATGTGATTTTCGCAATTTTTCCTATATTTGCATTATATGACAATCCTTCATGCCAAATTTCAAGATTCTGAGTTTACGGGAAGTATCCTGTAGGTTTTGATTCCTTTGCGAGTGTCGAAAATTTGTTGAAAATATCGACATATCGGCTGTATCTTTTGATTGGCTTAGCTTAGAAGTTTGATATTTTCACAGCTTAAAGGGACAATAGACCTAGGTATTTGGTATAAATTTCAATTTGATAACTTTATTCGTTCGTGAGAAATAAGGTAGTAAGTTCCATTTTATTAAAATATGTTTATTATATTATATAACTAAAAAAATGTGATTTTCGCAATTTTTCCTATATTTGCATTATATGACAATGCTTCATGCCAATTTTCAAGATTCTGAGTTTACGGGAAGTATCCTGTAGGTTTTGATTCCTTTGCGAGTGTCGAAAATTTGTTGAAAATATCGACATAATCGGCTGTATCTTTTGATTGGCTTGGCTTAGAAGTTTGATATTTTCACAGCTTAAAGGGACAATAGACCCGAGTATTTCATGTGAATTTCAGCTTGATACGTCCACGCGTTCTTGAGATAAAGGGTGGTGACAGACAGACAGACAGACAGACAGACAGACAGACAGACAGACAGACAGACGGACAACAAAGTGATCCTATAAGGGTTCCGTTTTTTCCTTTTGAGGTACGGAACCCTAAAAAGAGAAAAATATCATGAAACTAAGACTTGTTGGCGAGTTGTTTCGCACATAATGTCTAATTTTAATTAATAATAAAGAAAACGAAGGTATAATTTTAATGGGGGTTGCTAATTAGATTTACGTAGTAGTGAGGCGACGTTATTTTGTGATGGCGGCACATGGACAGAGTCGCTTTGGAAAGTGGGGACTGTCGGATGGTCACTTTATATTGAGGCGCGGACCAGAGCACATCTCCGAGGCGAAACTGTCGGTTTGCCTATTCAAATTGTTATTGTCAAGATTGGAGGGTATATTTAGACTTCGTGCTTTAATACAAAACTTCACTTGCAAAATGGACCCTAACCACCACACCGAGATGATGTTGAGCCTACCGCTCCACCGTAAATAAAAAACTGAGTGTGTTATAAGTATCTATGATTAGTCATAATTCTAAGAAAAGTGTTGTAATGTGGATTATTTAAGTTTAGTTGGTTTCAAGGATAGATTCGATTGTATAGACTGAAGTAACGGCTCGATGAAGGGTACTCTAATATTCTTACTGTCTATAAATACGGAAGCCAGATCCTAGGTGGGGGTCCTTCTTCATCGAGCCGTCGAACAGAGCACACTACCAATTAAGTATCCTTAATATTTGTTATACATAAATTCTTATGTGCCTTGTCTTATCTTTTAAGTAAATATATACATAATGTTTCTCCTATGTTTGCTTGATCCTTATTTAATTACCCACCTCTCTGCTATCCTATCAAGTGCAATTTGATATTCATTTCTAATTCAAAGATTTGATTGTCATGAAAAACGGTAAGTACGTGTAATTCCACCATCATTAATTATATTAACAACTATTCTGTTTACGTTAAGAATACAAACGACTTAATTACACCTTAACATAGAAAGGAACGTTCCATTCCCCTTTTATTATTTTGTTAAAACATACTTTAATGATCTCTGTAAAACATTCTCCTTGTTTTCCGAACAAATGAAATAAAATAAAGGAATGATATTCTCGTTAAACTCATAAAGATACCTTCCATAAATAAATGTTTTGTATTATTATGAAAGTATCCGTTACTGGAAATTATGGCTCGCAAAACTGATAGATAGATTTATATTTTAATCGTGATGTCGATAAAATAATTTAACATTATGAAGTTTGTTTTTTTTATATAATATTATAAACTAGCGCTTGCCCGCAATCCTGCCTGATGGTAAGCAGTGACGCAATCGTTGATGGTAAAGCGCACTAGTTAAGTTTGTTGATTTATTTAAATTTATATGATCCCATTAATCGATATTTCAATGAAATAGTCATTAAATAGGGTCTTACGAGCTCAGAGTGATTTGTACATTAATTTAAAGCATACGGCGTATCTAGGCGGAATATACGATTATTTGTTTTCTCTGATAAAATAAAGCTTATATCACAATCTTGTCTCGGTGGTAGGCCATAACATCGGCTGCCGGTAGGAGTTACCACCCACCAGACAAAGTCTTGCCGCCAAGCGTTTCGTCGTGTTCCGGCATGATGTCTGGTGAAGCCGTACGGAAGGCGGGTGTAAGCAGTTATGTTGGGATGTGTGCCAGGTATCATGCGCCAAATGTTGTTGTGTCGGGAGTTTAATCGTGGAAGATCTCCAGATCAATCACCCTGTAGCGCAGCAACGTTGGTCGTGTTGTTGAGTTTAACATTGCATCACCTCGCTCACTGCCGTCTTCCTTCCAATTCACTAAGTTTTTGTAGTGATTAGGCTAAATAAACTTGGGCGCTTTACCATCAACGATTACATCACTGCTTACCATCAGGCGGGATTGCGGTCAAGCACTAGTTTATAATTATTAAAAAAAAAAACAAAGAGAGTCGAAAATTATACCGTTGATCATCATTATCATCAAAGTTTTTATCGTCCCACTGCTGGGCACAAGCCTCCTCTCATACAGAGAAGGATTGAGCGTAATCACCACGCTTGCTCAATGCAGGTTGGCAGTAAGACGTCTACACATCATATTCTTATTACGCTTGGTTTCTTCAGGGTTAGAGAGTAAATAGTACTCCCACATTTGGCTTTTAGAATATCTATAACTATGATAATTCTGAAGTTTTCGAGAACGCTTATCATAAGTCAAATATCCGTACCAAAAGTCCTCGTGAGGGTCGGAAGAGGGAAGATTAATGACTACCGTCCTATACGTAACCTTGAACCTTTGACCCTTGCTTGGAGATATGTAGTTGAACTTTGCTTACAGGTATGTGTGAAAGTTATGCTAAAATCTGTGAAGTTATTATGAATTTAAGAATCGTTGTCGATTAGAAGAGGCATTTTATTGTGTTTCCTTTGCCTATAGTATATCTCCTTATTTGGTAAAGGCCTCCACTTTTTTCTTCTAGACCTCCCTGTCATGAGCAATCTCTGGCGGCATGTTTAATTGGTAAAATACATGTTTGTTTATTATTATTATTTAGAGAGGGTGGGAAGATAGAAGGAAGGTCTTTGTTCAGTAGTGGGACATTAATAGCTAATAAATAATAAAAACTCTATTTAAATATACGTAGTTAGTTAAAACGCCGATTCCGTAACAGCCATAGGGCCGTTATTTGATGACGACGGCTCTTTTAAGAAACCATAAATTTTTGCCTAGTAATGTGTAATTTTAACAAATAAAATGTAGAGTAATCAGACGTATTCTTTGCTGATTGAGACGGTAATCAAACTGTCAACGTTTTAAAATTTCGATAAACCCTCTGATACTGAATTTTATTTTAAACTTATAAAGAACAAACAAAATAAGCAGTGAAATTATTACATCAGCAAACTTTGGCGAAGATTATAAACTCAAACTTAAGGCGTTTCTTTCAATTAAACCATTTACGGGCCTTTTGAACAGTCAAAGAGTCGGTTAGTTATTTAGAAAGTTGAAGCTATTTGCCTATTTTAAAGTAGATCTCTGAAAACAAGAATGGGCAAGAAACTCAAAGAATGCTTGTTTAAATCAACATATTACAAAATCCTGCGTAGTACATACATCACCGCGAGAAAGCAAAAAAAAAAATATCTACATAACACAAAAAACTACAAAAACATAAGAAAAAGATAATATAAGAAATGATTGAGAGAACATGCGTCATATCCACACATAACGGCTGTCGCTCAGCATTATGCTGTATGCTGGGATCATATACAAAACAGAGCCCAACCCTGGTTTTCAGCGACCTCCGGCGATGACGTAATGTCGTCAGCTGGTGCAACAAACAATTATTAGTTACACCGAACTGGTATGCACAGTAAAAAATTAAATGCAAACAATTAAATCTTCATGCTAAGGAGAATATTTTACAAATCCAAACTGTATATAAAAAAAAACCGTATAATTAATGCTAAGAGAATATCATCCTCAATAATCGCTTATAGTTACTAAATCAATGATAGCGTCTGTTGAAATTCAAAATCCTTACACAATATATTACCACTGCAAAATACCCTAAATACACCAACCTATATACTGCAATTAATCACTCCAGAACAGATTGCCATATAGACCTGTATATAGAGCAACCTGTTCTAATTAAGAAACGAAATCCCCCTTCGAATTAAAACCACATACTGACAACGGTATTAACCAACCAATTTGTAAAGGTATAAAGCTGGTAGCTCCCTAAGGCGCTGGAGGTAAACCATATTTAGCCGTCTTACATGAAATCACTGGGGCGATACGATACGAAGATTCATGAGTTCTACTTAAGGGCCCGGAATAGATAGAAGTAGAAGATTGGCTCCCTACAACAGGCAAAAAAGTATGCAAACTTACGGGGTTTTCCTATCTGGTTAGCAAAACTTCTATTTTTTTCAGGCTTAATATCAGCTTAGAAATCCGGTATTTTTGTGTTAACCGTATAAACATGACGAATCAATGTCTAAAAACTATCATCATCAACCTTTTTTACTGTCCCATTGCTGGGTATAAGTCTCCTCTCATACAAACAAGGATTGAGGGTAATCACCAAGCTTGCTCAATGCGGGTTGACGATTTCAGACTTTAAGTCCAGGTTTCCTCAAGATGTTTTTCTTCACCTTTTAATCAGTCATTGGTGTCCAAGATATACTTAGAAAGCACATGTAACTTTGAGAAAGTTTTAGTAGATCAACTACCGCTGTTAGTTGTTTTGAGTATGACTTAAAAATAATTGTATTTCTATGTTTTAACGTTTTTAAAGTCGCGGTGGCCTAGTGGTTAAAACATCAGCCTCTCAACTATGAGAGTGGGGGTTCGATTCCAGGTCAGGTAAGTACCAATGTAACTTGTGGAACGATAAAAAGGTTGATGATGATGACTGGTATCCAACTGCACCCGAACCGACTGGAAGCGATTCTAATGTAATTTGGTAAAAGATCAGGCGGATTACGGACTTAGTCCTGAAATCCAAGGTAGCCAGTTATCACTTATGTAGGTATATAAAAATTACTGTATAATAGGTACACACACATTCAACACTAACAGTTAAGAAAACAGCCACAAATCGATGCACGGTTTTTCGGGTTAATCGGTGCACGGGTTACATTGGTACTTACCGGACCTGGAATCGAACCCGCACTCTCATAGTTGAGAGGCTGGTGTTTTAACCACTAGGCCACCACGACTTTAAAAACGATAAAACATAGAAATACAATTATTTTTAAGCCATACTTAAAACAACTAACAGCGGTAGTTGATCTACTGAAAACAACTACGATTTTTTTGGGAATGTCCTAAATCGAAAAATGGCGGACATAACATCTTTGGACCCGCACCCTCGTGGTAAATAATAGCCCACTGCCTCTCTAAAAGGAGGTCTGTGTATCCTGGAAGCATTACAGGATGATTATATGTATGTTATTCAAATTAGTTGCCCCTAGATGGCAAATAACCTTAATTTAAATAACAATTCTATTTCGAGATAGCTGCTAATTTGAATGCTACAGATTAATTCGAACTGCATTTAATTATATTCTGACTATCACAGCGCTATGTTCAATTGATGAATTTGTAATTAATTATTGGGCAAATGCGTATAGAATTTACTAGTTTCCGTATTACACGTATCTACATGACCATACTATTCTCGACTATCATCATCATCATCATCAACCTTTTATCGTCCCACTGCTGGGCACAGGTCTGATTATCATACAGAGTAGGATTGAGTGTAATCACCACGCTTGCTCAATGCGGGTTGGCATTTCAGACTTAAAGTCCAGGTTTCTTCAAGAAGTTTTCCTTTACGTTTTAATCAGTCATTGGTGTCCAAGATATACTTAGAAAGTACATATAACTTTGGGAAAGTTACATTGGTGTTGGTGGTAGTAACATATTTACAAAGCCTGACCTGGAATCGAACCCGCACATTCATACTTGAGAGGCTGGAACCACTAGGCCACCACGATTTACTTCTCTTCGACTGACTTCTCGACCATAATAAACTCTTATATGACCATACATTGATATAATATTAAACTAAGGTAGATACGTCACTAGCGCACTGAAAATGAAGCGTACAAAAGGAGGTAAGTCCAGCAAGTCGCTTTAGTTTTTGTCGATTCTATTTAAGCGCAAACGACAAACACTAGCCATCTTTTTCTTCTCTATGCTTTAGATTGCGCCCCATCTCACTCACACTGTGCCAACGTGTGAAATGTACGCAGAATAAAAAAAATGCATATGTGTGCTGCTGCTCCGATCGGCACATTATCTTTGGTTAATTTGTTAGAGCATATCATATCTGTTTAATATTATATCAATGTGACCATATTATTCTATTATTTTCTATATTATTATTATAATATTAGCCCACTAGATTTAATGCGTATTGCACGTCTTTTTCACATCTGTTTCTACAAATCTACACGTCAAGGGTTATATTCCGGCACGGAATAAATATTTGTATGACTTTCAAGTAGTTGTTCCCGGTCTGGATGTTTGTGTATGTGAGTTTATATGTTTGTAAACGCACCAACGATACAGATTTTTTTTTTTAATAAAAGCAAAAAAAATAAAATGGTCTTCTATGTCCAATGTAGCAATATATGTAGCAATATATATTCGGATCACGGACATAAACAGGAAAAAACATTTCCTTGAATCTATCTCTGCGAAATAGCGTGGCCATTACCGAGCTGAAAAAAAATAATAACTTCGCGGAATAAGTATATTATAGCAATTCACTAGAAAATAAATGGGGACGTAGAAAAGAAAATTCGGGTTTCTACGTCTGTGTTGGAGGTTGATCTGTCTTACAAATAATAGAAAAATACTACTATTAATATCTCTATTAACTTCGGTACTTTTCTATTTGTTTCGCTGTTCTGCTCCCTTTAGTTTTGTTTTGTCTCAAGTATTAAAATTATGACCTATAATATGCATTAATGCAAAAAAATTGCCTCATTTATAACTAACAAAGTTTTAATTAACATAACAATTAAGCAACAGTCTTAATGAGGGTAGAAATCAAATTTTTGCTAGAAGTATTATTATCGTTGCCAGCTACTTTATGCAAATTTGTTTTAAAATAATTTAAAAATAATCAAAATTTGTCGATACTAGTTTCGCCGAGTAAAACAAACTACATATCTATGTTTCTCCGTATACAATGCGTACCAGAAGGCGGTAGGCCATAATATCGGCTACCGGCAGAAGATACTACAAGACAAAGTCTTGCCACCAAGCGATTCTTCACGTTCGCATGATGCCTGGTAAAGCCGTACGGAGGACGGGTCTGAGCAGTTGTGTTGCGATGTGTGCTCCTTTTCAAATTCCCGACACAACAGGATTTGGCGCTACGTACCCAGTAACGCCAAACCGGAAGTTTGGTCGTGAAGGGTCTCCAGATCAATCTCCCTATGGCGCAGCATCGTTGGTTGAGTTTAACGTTGCATCACCTCCCACAACTGCCGTCATTCATCCTATAACTACTCAGTTTTTTGAGTGAATAGGCTCTTATCAAACTAGTGCACTTTACCATCAACGATTGCATCACTGCTTACCATCAGGCGGAATCGCGGTGAAGCACTAGTTTATAATTATGAAAAAAGGACTGTGTGGTATTATTTATTCACAGTGTATTGTAGACCATCAAATTCAACAATTATTTATTAATGCATAGACTAAAAGAGACACAGTACAGCAGATACATTCATAAGGTAGCAACACAATACAAATACCAAATATAAAATGTAAGGTCCGGAAAAGTGAGCCTTACAGCTGCACCAGTGCTAGACGCTAGTTTTCAACTGAACCTGATTTAGTATAACATAAGTTGAATCAAGAGTGACCGTGTTTAGATAATACAAAATTTTTTTGGAACAATTCGATGGCATTGTCCCAGACAAGAAACTTGGATTACGTAAATTGGAATTTTAAGCAAACTGTTGCTTGAATAATACTAAACACATTTAACCAAAGACAATACAAACAATACACAAGTACAAATAAGTACCTACATTTAACAAAAAGGTCAGCACTTAACATAAAGTGGTCACCGGAGCTTGTAGACAAACGCAATCCACTCAGCGTTCAGCCCCCAACTTGGTAATACGGAATCCTGAAACTCGTTTGCTTGAGTACATTAGAAGATATCTTAAGGTCATCTAAATGATTCCAGATCATGAATATAGAATTAGATGGTTAATCTATTAGACTTATTGGAAGATTCGTTTACAAACATCTTTCTTGAAAAGAGGTGGAAAACTCATTTAAAATAATATTATAATGTCACCTCGAAGTAATTTAAAATTATTGTGTGATCATGGCAAAAAATATCAGTGAAAGGTTAATTTAATTTACACCTAAAATCAAAAGAATTGTTGCGTTTTGTAACCGCTTAATGCTTGCCAAAAATCCTTTTTTTAGGATATCATCAAATAACCTCCCCCGTCGGAGCGGAGAGACATGCCAGAATTTTACTGACTCTAACCCTCCCGCATTCCTTCACTTCCCTATCGGCATGCGCCATGATAGCTCTTTCCAAGAACTCGCGGCCTTAGTAGGCACAAGAATCCCTTGTGCACCTCATAAGAACTACGAAGTTCATGAAGTTTTTATTGTAAAGTGAGATTTATTTTATGTTTACCTACATTTTAAGGAAACTTACAGCTAGCATATATACAGGTAGAAGACAGTTAGTGAAAGAAGGCCAATTAAAAGTTTCCACGGACAATATTAGGTTAGAACAAGAGACAGTAGCAGAATAAGTAAATACTGAACATGTTTAAGTGCTTCACAAAGAAGTTATCACAATGATTTTTTTTTAGTTTCAAAGATTAATGAAGAGTTTGGCAGGTGTATAATAATTAATTTTATTCTTTTTATCTGTCTAGCTTTTTCCCAGCTATTTTAAGAGTCGGCACATTTAGATATAGCATAGAAAAATCAGTACTTTCTACATAATTTTTTTTTTTTGGTTATGCGAAACTCGAACCGCATGTTTTGAGTTTCGCATATCTCGTATTGTTAAGTAAAAAATCTATGTACAAAATTTCAAAAAGATATCATGAAAAACTACAAAGTTAAGAGCTTGTGAGCTTGAAGAGAGCAAAAATATGGTCCACGCTTCGCTCAGGCGAGCGAGCAGGGCATTAACCTCTGGCGTCAGTTGTTGCTCGAGCAATGATCGACCTAAGCTGCGTACCGCGCTCGTTAACCATATTGCAACAGTTTCTAAATGTATTTGTGAAAAAATATAAGATGGTGTAAACATGATTGGAATCAATTAAGTTGCATATTCAGGTTTCAAATAAACAAAAAATAACGTTGTATATGTGTTGATAGTAAGGTTAGATAACTTACAAAAAAAAAAAAAAAATACATTCGAACATCATTCATTCAATCGAAAAATAAACAGGATTTCATCACTTCACAAACCCGTCTAAAATCACAAATCTTACACTCCTACATTTCAGAACAGCTCAGAAACAAGCGTCAAACAATTCCAGTCAATTCAAAATCTCCATTAAATTATACCGGAGCTGTCTCGTCATCTCCTTAAGTGTCGGAACAAAAGAAGCGAACCTAATCCGGTGTGCCGAGATAATTAAATCACTTCGCTACTACCACCTCGCCCTTAAACCTGCTTGAATGTTGTAAAGCTCCTTGGAAAATGAGTGAAATAAAATATTGGACTTAATTTTTTTTTTTTTTTTGTATAATTTAGTCTCTTGTTCGTAGAATAGAGAAATGAATGGGATGTGGCTGTTGATAGTCTCCCTTATTCATATCGTTGTTTAAAGCTAACTAGTGATAAGCGAACTTTAATCATGTTTAAGGGGTTTATTCATGAACGATGATCAAAGTTAGGTGACGTACTAACGTCTTAAATGCATGGTTAAACAATCGCTAATCACCAGTTAACTTTAAGCAACGTTTTAAAGAGTATAGTTTGTTTGGTCTTATCATATAACTTGTAACTAATCTGGTCTGGTTATAACCGTAATAAGAGCACGCAAAAAAATAAAATTATTCGCATCGACTTCAGTACCACCTTCTTTTTCACGACATTTTAATAAGTAAACAACAAGCTTTAATTGTCCGGTTATATTTGTCTCGTTACGAACATGAATTTTTGCAAATTTTTCTGGACCATTTTGTCCTTGTTTGATGATAACTTTCCAAGAAATGGCCAACATAATCCCTGATGTGAAACAACACAATATAGTAGCAGTAACAACTAAGTTTTCAGCTCGGTTTTTTTATATCATCATTATCCTCAACCTTTTTACCGTCCCTCTGCTGGGCACAGGTCTCCTCTCATACAGAGAAGAAACGATGGAACGTCCATAACAAGTTGAATACACTGGTTCTCGTCCGATCACCGAACTGTTTCTGTTTAAAATAACTTAATTCGTTCTTTGTAGTGAACACAGCAATATTAATAGAACATGCAACTCAATTAACGTACAACACAAGCCACAAATTCGTATAACAGGTGTAACATCGGCGGTTAGATTTCAGTATTTTACTGTTTATTTGTCCAACTAAAAACGAGAACAGCCTTTTTCATATCCAATTCGAGGAATTAAAAAATATAAACAAAACAATGCGTTGTTTCAGAATATCAGAATAGAATTAACCAGAACAAATTGCGTTATTTATTTTTGAAACTGGCATTCATGTTAACAATACCGCTGAAACAGATCCTGTTTGTATCATCGTGTATTAAAAAATATTTTCCGTGTATGCCAACAGCGCATTTAAAAAACATTTGGCATGTGTATTTTTGTATTTAGTGAAAGAAAAGTCTAAGATTTTTTTGGGTTATTTTTGGTCTGTAACGGGCACATAAAACTAGGTAATTATATTCAGGACATCATTAGGAATTAATGGCTGCTTTCAATCGGCGTGCGTACTTATATAAACAGAAGGACGTCGTAATTTTAGGAATATTTACTGTCTCAAACAATCTAAAACATCTTTTATTTACCTACATTTTTGATAAGTTTTTGTTCGTCGCTTAAGTGAATTCGAGTCTAGATTTCAAACGTTTCTAATTACAGAAGTTAGGCTTGAGATATATGAGCGTAAACGAGAGAAAAGGAAAGAAAACCATCATAGTCGGTGGCGTTTTATTGTATTATATTTACCCCATGGGATGAAGGCACGAATGATTGTACATATGAATTAATTGTGTACATACATCATATACGTATATATTGATTTAATACTGAAGTATCTAATAAAAAAATAAAAATATTTAAAAACAAAAATCTCCCGCCTGCATAAAAATCTAATGAACTGGCGTTAGATTTTTATGCAGGGGTTTTTTTGTTTTTAAATATTTTAATTAATGAGTTTATGTCAAGTGGTTGATTTAGCATTTTGTTAGGCCATAACATCGGCTGCTGGCGGAAGTTACCACCCACCAGACAAAGTCTTGCCGCCAAGCGATTCGTCGTGTTCCGGCATGATGTCTGGTGAAGCCGTACGGAGGACGGGTCTGAGCAGTTGTGTTGCGATGTGTGTCGGGTACGATGGGCCAAATGTTGTTGTCTCGGGAATTTGGTCGTGGAGAGTCTCCAGATCAATCTCCCTCTAGCGCAGTATCGTTTGGTCGTGTTGGTCTTGGGTTTAACATTGCATCACCTCGCTCAACTGCCGTCATCCTTCCTATTCCTAAGTTTTTTAAGTGAATAGGCTTAATAAACTAGTGCGCTTTACACTCAACGATTGCATCACTGCTTACCATCAGGCGGGATTGCAGTCAAGCACTAGTTTATAATTATTAAAAAAAAAAAAAAAAAAAGAGAACTGATAGCAAATCCGGAAAGAGTTCTTACTCTTCTCAAAGTAACGTGCAAAGCAAGTTTCATCTTTTGCAAATAAGTTTCGACTTAAATCTACAACAACCGGCCATTTCAGATAAAAAAATACCTGTTTGGCTAAGAATTTAAATTCAAAATTAATTTTATTTTAAAAACATGGAACTCTTTATTTCAAAAGTAGTCATGAGTCTGTTTATTGATTAGTAGTACATTTCCATCACATTTCAATCTTTTTCGTCATTGTGGATACGTTAAAAATTTGAGTATTTATGAAAAATGAGTACCGTCGTGGTAACAACGCGACACAAGCGGCACGCAACATAAACGACGTTTACATAGCTAACACTACAAATCAACGCACCACCTTTTATTGGTTTGCTCGATTCCATTCTGGGAATTACGACCTAAATAATGAATCTTGCGGTCGTCCGAAGATTTTTGGTCGACAATGACCAATTAAAGGCGATTGTGGAAGCTCTTGATACACAATCTACGGCTGAATTAGCAACAGCTTTCGACAAAACAAACAAACAATATTGGACCATATTTTGAATCAGTGTTTAAAATCGTTTATTTTGATACCTCACTCGATATGTCTGGTAGATTTTTTTTCTTTTTACCTCACAATATGCCGTCAAACAACCGCCATTTTTTTTTAATGTCACCTTTCTAGTAGCACTTGGGCTATTAAGACAATTCTAAGGATACCTCAAATGTGAAAATCCGTTTAGCGGTTCTGGAGATACAAGGTAATCAATAATATTACATACAAGATACGCGCTAAAAACATAATCCTTTCTGGCAGTCGGGTAAAAAGTGACATTGTCAAAAATGCGAAAAATGATTCGTTTAGAATCATCTATCAAAATTAATTTCGATAAAAATTGTAACTTATCATCGATCTAGCTATATTGCAACGTCTTTCTCGGAAATGTAGGAGAATATAATGCAGCATCTTATAAGACGAGGCTGGAATTTAAACTTCCAGAACCCTTTTATTGGGGTAACACCAATTTTGCAACGTTAGTCTCGTCGTGAAAGTTTTCAATCTTCCATCTTATGAGAGCATCTATGTACATAAGTGCTTTAAACTGTTCTAGTTTACGAAATTATTATAGTAATAACCTTTATTATTGTTCGTATGGTAAGTTTAAATGTGATCGGATGAAAATAAAAGCAAATTGATTAGGAACAGAATTGGTATCAGTGGATGCTACTTGCACTGTTTCGATCGATGACTAATTATACAACGTGTAACATAAAGGATATATACATAACAAAGGCATGGCATCTTTATATGATATCAAACGATATTGGAAGGGTTTTTTAATCCTATCTCTTTATGTTAGGAAGTTATGAGAAAAAACACCGCCTGTGATAGGCTACTATCATACTAGTCGCACAGAGATATTGAAGACATTTGTCGGATTTTGGCAAGTAACGTGACGGGTAACGACTAGTTATTAACGTATGTAGTGTGCTGCCACGTTTGTTATGATTTGATTTTAAGAAACACACGAAACCAAAAATTTGGTACCAATATAAATTTAAATTTTATAAAAATTTGGTTGAGTATTTTATTTTGAGTTGAAACCCTTCCGATATCGTTTGATATCATCTAAAGATGCCATGCCCTTGGTATGTATATACCCTTTTTGTTACACGTTGTATATATACTTTTTTTAAGTATTTAACAACACGAACGTATATGAAGAACAATATGAATATGTGCGTTCAACAACTGTTGACACTTAGATTAGTTAATTTGGATTGATATTTGATTTGATTTTGGCCTTTAAGTGAATGTGCGCGTAAAAAATTTGAAGACTGTAATCTTCAAATTTTTTCGTAGTATGGGGTTTTTTAAACGTTTATTAGATACTTTTGGACAAACAATATTCATCATCATCATCATCACAGCGCTAATCCCAGTCGCATCCGAAGCCTTTTCAACTTTGGAGTCTGGGGTCCGCTTTACCAGTCCAACTGCTGATATGGCTAAACTTCGACATTTTCCGTGAAGCGACTGCCGTCTGACCTCCACAACTGTGGCTAGACTCATTGTTGGACTTTTGAGGGCTCCAACAACCCGTAACGGCTGCCACTAGATGTTCGTATGGCAACCAGGACCAACGGCTTAACTTGCTTTCCGAGGCACGACCAGACCAGTGCAAATATTCATATTCATGCATACAAATACTTGCACTGTGCGGGGATTGAACCCGCGCCACCTTGCGCAGCGGCTGCGTCCGCTACCGCTACGCCACGGAGGCTGTCTTTTGGACAAACAATATTATCTTTAACAAAGGCTAAAATGTCACATTAACACCTTCCGCAATAGATTTCTACTACTTAAAGTTTAAACTTCGTGTTTAAATATTAAATGAATTGATTAGTAACATAAATGCTTTAGTAAAGCCTATATATTCAGCCTATCTTGTCCCCACCTCTGGAAGTGGTGTCGCTCTCAGTAACGCTGTGAGTAGTTTTCATTTATTAAAAATATTAGCAGTTTCTGCCCGTGATTTTCTTTGAGTGGAAGTCTTAAGATGCACATTTCCTATACTAAACAAATAGCCACTTATAAAAATCAAATTCAAGAAATAAGCGCGTTCAACAAATTGACAAACTGAAGTAATAAAACTCATTTGTTAAACACTGCATAATACAATATAATGCCAAAATTGTCATATATACAATATATATAGAAAACCCTGTCCGACCCATAAGGATAATAAAGGTTAGGTAAAAACATGACCAAATATAATATAAAATTTTACGTTATCATCATAGTAACAATACTAATGAATTTTAAAATAATCTTTTTTTCCCGCGAATTAATTCCAACTTCCCCGAAATTTGGTCATTTTAAAAAAGTGACAACACCATTTTGACGGTACGCTTATGCGATTCGACCACGCGTCGCGTGCCCTGCCCCCCGTCGCCCGCGGAAGGGTGTCCTACCGCTCATGTATTAAGTTACCTCTTTTCGCAAAATAATATTAATTTTAAAATCAAATTCAAGAAATAAGCGCGTTCAACAAATTGACAAACTGAAGTAATAAAACTCATTTGTTAAACACTGCATAATACAATATAATGCCAAAATTGTCATATATACAATATGTAAAGAAAACCCTGTCCGACCCATAAGGATAATAAAGGTTAGGTAAAAACATGACCAAATATAATATAAAATTTTACGTTATCATCATAGTAACAATACTAATGAATTTTAAAATAATCTTTTTTTCCCGCGAATTAATTCCAACTTCCCCGAAATTTGGTAGGTAATTTTTAAAAAAGTGACAACACCATTTTGACGGTACGCTTATGCGATTCGACCACGCGTCGCGTGCCCTGCCCCCCGTCGCCCGCGGAAGGGTGTCCTACCGCTCATGTATTAAGTTACCTCTTTTCGCAAAATAATATTAATTTTTTTAGGGGGAGATTTTTTTAAACTTTAGTCCGGCTTTGTGGGCATTAGTAGAATCAGTTATCGATTCCTAACAATACCTTCACGGATCGGACAGGATTTTCTTTACATATTGTATATTATTACTTTACTTATCTAGATTATTATATCGTAGGTTTCATATATGTAACGTATGCTTATGTTTAATAAATAAGTAAACCACACCGACATTCTGGATTCTCTAAAACAAACACAGCGACAAATAGAAACAAAATGAGCATATTCCAATAGCAAAATATGCTTGTTTCACAAAACAACCCCATTTCTAACCTCGCTACCCTCGCTGCGTTTGCTCTAAGCTGTTTGCAGTCCCAATTTAAGCCGCGCTTTGGGCTTAATTTTCAAGCTGCATACAATTTAGCAAATTAGAGGGTTTAACAGCTTCATCAGGATCGGATGAATGGGTTCATTTAGTGCTGTGCACATTTCGTGTCGTCATTTGATTCGTTAATAATGTTTTGGTTGAAATTCATATCGCATTCGCTAATTTGGTTGGTTGGGTTCATCACAAAATCATAACCAATAAATGAATAAAAAATAAAAGTGTCTGTCTATAATATTCCCAAAGTTGGGTCACAGGCCTCCTCTAGAGTGATTCAGCTGTAATTCAGTACCTGAAACCTAAACTTAACAAACTCTAAAATCTATGTATGTCAAGACAAGATGACTGTCAGATGTTAAAACATAATATACTCGTACATATATATATAGGATGCAATCTGGTGAGTGTGCAAGGGAATTGCATGATTTAATTCCCCCATCTCCGTTCCACCATCGGACGACCCGTCGTACGGCGACTTTCCACCCTCAAGTTGTTAACACAACTACGATCCGGACGAAGCGTTTTATTCCGTGGACATCGAGGGACTAGAACAATTTGCCAGCGGCGGTGTTTCCGTCATACTACAATTTGAGTGTCTTCAAGGCTAGAGTGAATAGGCTCTTAATAAACTAGCGCGCTTTGCCATTAACGATCGCATCACTGCTTACAATCAGGCGAGATTGCGGTCAAGCGCTAGTTTATCTATACTAATATATAAAGCTGAAGAGTTTGTTTGTATGTTTATTTGTTTGTTTGTGCGCGCTAATCTCGGGAACTACTGGTCCGATTTGCAAAATTCTTTTTGCGTTGGATAGCCCATTAATCCAGGAAGGCTTTAGGCTATATAACATCACGCTGCGACTAATAGGAGCGGAGCATAACTAACTCCACGCGAACGAAGCCGCTGGCGGCCGCTAGTAACTTATAAAAAAAATGTTCTTAAATATTTCCTTAAAGTAAGTATACACGTTCGCACTAAAAATCGCGAAAAATAAAAAAATATAGATCCTAAAGTATTAAAAGAAAACTGGAGTACAACACAACCCTACTTTTCAAGTGTCAAAATATTGGAAATTGTAGCTGCTACCACGTACTGATTTATTATACTTCCGTGCGACTTGTGAAAGTCAACAAGACTCGAAGATTTCTCTGATGTGGAAGACTAATAATCATTACTCGTTGTCGCCGGGATAATTGAAAGCAGGTTAAAATTAGGTTTTATAGAACGATATAGTATGTAAGTTATGGGGAGCTAATAACACCACAATATAAATTACCTAGGTAAATTTGGTGCTTTTGGTTTACAGTTTACTTTTTGTCTGTGGATTAATTATAACTGACTGACTGTTGGGCAAACGGTTTACTGGAAAACAGCCTGGGTCCAAAATCCATGCAATTCTAAAACGTTCCATCCGAGAATGTTCTAGAGAATTTCAGCCGAAACCAGAAGATTCCGGCTAAGTCTAGAATGTTCGAGAAAGTTCCATCCGATTATAGAATGTTTCAGATGGTTCTATTCGTGTTTAGAATGTTTCGGAAGGTTCTATCGATGTGTAGAATTTTCCAGATGGTTCAAAGGCTAGACAATCATCTGTCTACCCTTTTTCTGGTACCTTCAAATCTTATCTGATGCAGCAGAATACAAATATTTTAAACGGAACACGTATTTTTACCCGACTACGGCAAAGCAAAAGGAGGGTTATGATTTTGACAGGCTATGTATGTATGTATGTATGTATGTATGTATGTTCATCTGTTCCCTCGTAACTTCTAAACTACTTATCAGAATTCGACAAATGATATATCATTAGAAGCGTCTTAATTGTCCACTGGTTATAGGCTATATGGGGTTTCACAAAATCTACTGTGGCGCCCTCTAGCGGACAAAACATACAGAGTAAAAAAATAAAGTTAAGATAAATATGCCGTGTTTAGTATCATTTGAAAGCGCTTTACTCGTACATTTTGAATATATATATATTGCTAGCATTTGCGTGTGACTTTACCTGTATTCATGGGCTGGTTGCATATAATTCACATCTTTTCGTTCATAGCTTCATTACTACTTATCAGAATAAGACCACTGCAGTAACATTAGAAGGGCCTTGATATTCTGTTAGTTATGAGCTATAAAGCTTGTCACCAAATTTAGTATTGCGCCCTCTAGCGGACAAAAAGTTCTATGTTAATATAAAATTTAAATAAATATACCATGTTTGGTATCATGTGAAAGAGCTTCACGAGTGCTTTATGCTTGTACATAATTACAAGAATGCTTTAATGATGTTAAATATGAGCGATAAGAGTAAAGCGCGGATCACGGGAACTGTGAATCGCTTTATGCAATGTAGAGCAGTGTGAACATTGTTAGAATACGTAATGCACTAATGAAAACGACATAAGCTGGGAGTAACTCCACGCGGTGAAGGCGGAAACAGTTTGATAACTAGCTAAATCTCCCATAAAAAGGCCTCTGCACTATATGCCTTCGGGCTTATGTTGTTATATGTGCGTGTAGATGTAATATGTCAAGTACCTAGTTTTTAGTTCATCAGTTTAACTTTTGTTAATAATATGCGCCACAAATACACTTTAACACCAAAATAGTACAAATAAAAAAAAGTTAAAAAACTAAAACACTACGACAAAAAACGACACTGAAAAAGTATAAAACAAGATTTTCAGAATACTGAACTGAACAAAGTTGCTAATGTAGTTGCAAGTAAATGGACACAGTAGTAATGTGTCAATTTACATAAAAGAAACAAAGAGATAAATTTTCATGTTTGGAAAGGCGTAGTCACACGTTGTCAAAGTGCTACGGTAGGTAGCTATATGTAACGTGTGACTACGCCTTCTAAACATGAAAATTTATCTCTACATAGTGAATATTGCATACTTCAGAATAGTATTGTATGACATTACTACTGTGTCCATTTACTTGCAACTACATTAGCAACTTTGTTCAGTTCAGTATTCTGAAAATCTTGTTTTATACTTTTTCAGCGTCGTTTTTTGTCGTAGTTGGGTTTTAGTTTTTTAACTTTTTTTTTACAAAATCGACCGAATCTTGCGACTTTTCTTTCCTAGCCATAAACCACTCTAGATAAATTGAACAGAAAACCAATTCCCTAAATTTGATAGACGTTCATCATTTTTCGCAATATTATCTTAGGATGGCTAGTTTTTTGAATCCATTTTGAAGTCTGGGTGAGTGTGAAGCAACTAACTGCAGAAAAACTTAAACGAAAATTATTCAGTTTAAAAAACTGAAAGTTATTACAAAATTTGTGTGCTGGTAGTCAAAACCAAATTCTCTAGAATTCAGTATTTTATACGAAGTGAATAATCACCTTACCTCTATAACCCAATTACCGAGATAGGCTAGTAGAACGCAGCTAATTATTTCGGTATTGAACTTATACTTAAATCAAAATTCGCATTTCCAATACATACGCACGAGCGACGACATGCACGACGACGTGCATACGAAGCGTTTCGCCTCCTCCTTTATACCGCGTACATCGAGGGACTGGAACAATTTGCCCGCGGCGGTGTTTCCGTCGGACTACAATTTGAGTGTCTTCAAGGCTAGAGTGAATAGGCTCTTAATAAACTAGTGCGCTTTACCATCAACGATTGCGTCACTGCTTACCATCAGGCAGGATTGCGGTCAAGCGCTAGTTTATAATAAGTAAAAAAAAAAAATACCAGTGATGTGACTCATTATTATAATTGCTAAAAATAGTTTATTGCAATATTTTTTTTTAAATTTTTTTTTTATTAGTTATAAACTAGTGCTTGACTGCAATCCCGCCTGATGGTAAACATTGATGCAATCGTTAATGGTAAAGCGCACTAGCTTATTAAGCCTATTCACTCAAAAAAACTGAGTGAATAGGAAGGAAGACGGCAGTTGAGCGAGGTGATGCAATGTTTAACCCAACAACACGACCAACGATGCTGCGCCAGAGGATGATCTGGAGACCCTCCACGACCACACTCCCGATTATGATTGACTGTGGATGCCATTACTTCCACAAAAATAACCTGTTTATCGTTTTCCCTATTATGATGTGTTCGGCTCCCAGACTAACCGAATTCAAGTGAATACCAATCTATCTATACTAATATATAAAGCTGAAGAGTTTGTTTGAACGCGCTAATCTCAGGAATTACGGTCCGATTTCAAAAATTCTTTTTGCGTTGGATAGCCCATTACTACAGGAAGGCTTTAGGCTATGGAACATCACGCTGCGACCAATAGGAGCGGGGCATACCTAACTCCACGCGAACGAAGTAGCTGGCGGCCGCTAGTATTTTATATGAAGTGACTGCCTATCTGACTTTCAAAATCCAGATAGGTACTGAGTAATAAGATACCCTTTGATAAGATTGGCATGGCGGTCAGACTTCTGACGATCTGTGAAAGTTGTATGAATAATAGTATAATAATAACGCTAATATAGCTTTACGTCGTCGAAGACTCGGTAGGCATGTAAAAATGGTTACCCATCGACAGACCAATAGACCTCCTTTTTTGTTCTGGATTAGACATCATAACCTATCCCGCTCTGGGCAGAGCAGACGGACGTGTCAGATTTTGACTAAAGCCCACCCCTGTTCCTTCATTTTCCTGTGCGCCACGGTTTTTTTTTTAACCAACCCGCATCACTATTTCGCAGAAGGAGGTGACGGCCTGCCATGCACTCTCGCTCCGGACAATGGCCTAGACCAGGGCCGGGCTGGCCAGGGCTGCCCAAGCCGGGCAGACCTCAGACCGTGTCTTCAGAGCGATCCCTACACTGGTGATTCACACACCCGGTCGTTTCCTCCCGCCTTATCCGGAACAGGAACCTTCCGAAACAACCATGTCCGGTGAGGACCTGCATCAGGCGGAAGGTGAGGGCGCCGTGGCGCCTCTCTTACCACTCCTCAAAGACGGGACTTACCGCCGCTATTATGGCTTGCCCAATGATCAATCAACCTGTATGGTAGATATTATTTTCTCACGAGCCCCTTATGTCCATTGGATTTCATCACTAAAATGATTGGTAAATGACAAAACGAATCTTTTAATAAGTGATAGAGGATGTTTCCCGATCCATCAAAAAATCTCAAAGAACTCAATTACATTAGTAGCTACTAAAAGCTTACATTTTGAATCAGTTGCGATAAATCTTCGTACATTTTTCTTACAAAATAAAATGTTAAATATTATATTTTAGGGATTAAACGGAGGGATATCTACTTTCGAGAATATTACGTTGAAATGGAAAACCTTTAAGGAAATGTTATCGCTACCAAATCTCTCCTCGAATCGTTTTTCTTTTAAATTGATTACTTAACGACGTATGGCTTTTATGGCGTATCTAACTTTGTACAATCTGGAGGAAAAAAATACGTGAAAAAACGGAAAAAACTAGCAGTACCTACAAAGGAGTATTTTAGACTATAGGCTAATCAAAGATAGGCTAATCCTAACAATTCCAATATTTATGTTTCTAAAATGTATGTAAGTAACTATCCTGAATAAATATATTTGAATTGTTTTATGCATACTGTATACAATATGTAAAGAAAACCCTGTCCAATCCGTGAAGGTATTGTTAGGTATCGGTATTGTACTAATGTCTACAAAGCTGGGCTAAACTTAATCCTCCCCTAAAAAATTAATATTATTTCGCAAAAAGAGGTAACTTAATATATGTGCGGTAGGCTATACATGCGCGGGCTACGGGGGCAGGGCACGTAGCACTGTCGCATCGCTCATAATAATACCGTCGATAATAGTGTCGTCACTTTTTTTAAAAATACCAAATTTTGGGGAAGTTGGAATTAATTCGCGGAAAAAAAGATTATTTCAAAATTCATTAGTATTGTTTCTATGATGATTATGTAAAATTTCATATATTATTTGGTCATGTATTTAACTAACCTTTATTATCCTTATTGGTTGGACGGGGTATTCTTTACATATTGTATAATTATATAACAAAGCCTCGTAGCCCTGTAGTTTCACGCGTATAAGTTTCAATTCCGAAGAAGTATTGAAATGAAGAATGTACTATATTACCTATATCCAAGTTATAAACTATCCATGCGCCAAATTTCATCCAAATCTGTTTGGCCGTTTTAGCGTGTAAGTTTAACAAACAAACATGCAAACATGGCATATTATTCCATATAATGTTACGTTGTTAAGACTTTTTTTGACATTAGCCCCCTTATACTTAAACTATGTTTAAAGTTAACGTAGGTACGTAACGAACGTTAAATAGATTCTTTAACCGTCCATTTTAGACGTTTGCACGTCACTTAACTTTAATCATCGTTTATTAATAAACACACCAGTGTTTAAGGGGTTTATTCATAAACGATTAATAAAGATAAGTGAAGTGCAAACGTTTAAAATGTATGGTTAAACGATAGCTAATCACTAGTTTATTAGTTACCTTTAAACATCGTTTATGAATAAGGGGTACATTGTTAACTTATTTTCACTCCTCTCAAAAATAGCATGTGACTCTTCACTGTCTTTCATTTACTGGTAGAAAATGCCTGACACATTAACTTCGTCTTAGTAACTTATTGAATGCAAAAAGTTTAAATCAATAAATAATTACATTCTGCACCTTATTTTCTACCATGTAAAGCTGCAAATTAACTGCGACGTGTCGATATTTTTAGCTTACAGCAGGCAAATCAGTCTCCCACACCAAGTAATTAGAAAAGTATCCATCGGTTAGTTAAATTCAATTAAAACTTTGCACTAGAGTTTAATTTTAAACCCAGGAGTAGGGTAGTACGGGGATCAAGTGTGTCTTAGAGACTTTCTGAGGATTTCAAAAGGGGAGACATCATTACGTCTAATTTAGTTGAGATTAAGTGATTGAAGCATCTTCAATTCGTCTCGTTGGTTTGGAGGGGAAGCAAGTTCAAAAAGGGGGAAAAATCTAGCAAGTAACGAAAATAATTTTGATGAAAGTGATTTTGAAGTAGTCATCAGGAAACCTTTCGTAAAATGATAAGGTTAATTTTGTTAATTCCCTATACAGATACAGTAAGACATCGAGGACTGGAACATATTGCGTGCAGCGGAGTTTACGTCTGGCTACAATGTAAGTATCTTCAATGCTAGAGGTATTAGGCTCTTAATAAACTAACGCGGTTTCCATCAATGTGGAGGCATGAGGAACAGGGTGTAAACTTCACTCATCCTCCTTAAAAAAGGAAGGGAAGACCAGACGGGTGTTATGTCTGGCGGGCACTTCCCCAATGGTAGAAGTTGGGAAGTTATATGTATGCTAATTGCACGGTAAATTCTGCTTGCGAGATGTAGAATTAGAGTGACAACAGTAAGACGCGTTGATTATTTATGGCGTTAGTAGGTACCGCTACATCACTGCGTACCATCAGGCAGGATTGCGGTCAAGCCATAGTTTAATTTAAAAAAAAAATTATTACAAACAAGTTTATTTTTTTCATGAGAGAGAAGCTTTTCTTCATAGTCATCCACATAACCTTTTCCCAGCTATTATTGGTGTCAGCTTCCAGTTTAGCAGGTACAGTCAAGACCAAAAGTCGAGTTGCAATCTCACAAAACTATGGCCAAGCAATACTAGTTGTAGTTACGACCTTCTTCTATAATTAAGTTTGATACACACTCATACACTTTGACAACTTGCTGCCCGCTTATGATTGTTAGGTACTACTTACTAATTTCAACGTCCACAGTAAGTGTTTCAATGGCCTAACGGTTTTCGCCTTGATAGGCGTTCAAGGTGGTTCGAGTTCAAATCTAATAACTTACAAAAATATTTTTTAAATGTTTATTGGTGAGTTATGAATGCTGACAACAAAAATATCTAAAAATACCGATCCGCAACTTAAAGATGATACTTTCTTTTAAGATTTTTTCTATATTAGAGTCATTATAAAAAGATGACGGTAGACTTGAAAGAATCTGTATCACTCCTTCACAAAAAATATTCCACTACCTACAATGACTATTATTAGCTACAATAACTCAAATAATATTACTTAGCTGTTGTTGGCTGGTGAACATATAGTTACCAGTTTGTGTTATTAGTTTTACTTTTTTAATCAATATGCAGGCATATGCAGCAATATATCTCAAATATCATATGAAACCGGCTTTTGTGTAAGTTGTTTTTATTATTATTTGTGTTAAGGTGTAAACTAATCGCTTGTTAAGTGTGTAATAAAATTGTTATTGTTTTAGAGAAATACTGTAAGCCGTTGGAGGTCAAGGTCAAGAGGTTGGAGGACGAAGGTAGCTGTCGAGACAAGTGAAACGAAACGACAATATTTACCGTTGAATAAACTTTTAAATCTTGCGAAGAAGGGAGGTTGCATTCGTGGTTTAAAAGTAAACTGGCGCGACTGGTGGAGTCTTATCGAGCTAAACAAAAAAAAAACAAAAAACTATTTATAACAATCACAGTGCAGAAGTGTCCTACAGAGTGTTTTAAATATATACCATTATACAGTATGTTAACTAACAGAGGGCGTTCCCGTTAACCCGAAATAGTATAGCATACATACATGCTAAAATAAATATTTCCATTCGAAAACAAAATGTTTTAAAAATTTTTCCAATATAAAAATATTCAATAAAAATTTTAAATTGACATGTAAAAGAAACACACTGTACACGCGAACATGAAAGACGGCAACGTCGCAATTTATTTATACATGACGACTACTATTTTGATTTAAAACAGGAGGTTTCAAATTTATTTCCAATTAGAATTTTTTTTATTCGGATTTTTTTATTTTTATTTTTCTATGCTGATATTTTTATTTTAATCTATTAATGATATATATTAACGAGTTTAAGGGAACGCCCTCTGTTATTTAACATACTGTATATCTTAATAACGGACTCTAAACCATCTCTAAAGTAATTTAGCTAAGTGACAGTAATATGTTCGGTTGGCTTAATGGCTAACAGATGTCGCCTTTTGCAATTTCAATACAAATTACTTTTGGTAAATTATATAAACAATAATTTTGGAATTCGATAAGAAATAAGTTCGTTTACTTTTGAACTAAGAAAGCGCTTGAAGATTATAATCTCATGCCATCAAACTCCGAAAACGCTACACAAAAAAAAAAATTGTAAATGTAATAAGCACTATTATGTGTTTTAGTATAGATTATTTTATGATTGCAATAATATTCAGGTTAAGTTTCAATCCTCTTTTCTATAAGAAAATGAATAATTAAGCTATAACCTCTTTAATCATAATATATGTATAATATTATAATTTTTATATTTATCAACCAAAAATGTTTTTTGTATTTTTTACCATAACAATATCATAAGTTTGTCAAGGATTACTTTTATATAAAATATTACAATTCTGCCGTTTCAACGTTTGTTTCATTTGTTAGTATAAGTATATCTATACCGAATAATATATAACTTTATAGTATATTGCATTATAATATGCTTATTGTTTTATTTTTCTATATTTTTTATTATATTACCTCTATAGTAAACTAAAACATATAATAAAAACCTTTTTGGGATAAATATTCAATAAATTTTCCTATTCGTTTAAATATTATTTGCAAACATTTTTACTTTAAAATACAAATCAATTATCATAATTTTAAATTATATGAAACAACAAAAAGATTTGCCTTTATTGAGGATCGAACCCACAATCGCTCGCTTATGATAGCACCATTGTTAAGTACGGCCGCTAACTTAACTTCAAATGAAGTAACGAAATTATGCATTACTTTAAAGAAAGACGGAGACTGCGATAAAAAAATAATGTGGTAGTGTGCGTGGCCGGTTTAGCGCAGGCGACAGTAGTCTTTAAGGTGGGAATGGACTTCTACAGCTGATAGTACATCTGAATAACAGCATTTTAAGTACAGTGTCTACTTATTTGACCTCTACAAACATAACCACAACAAACAATACCGTATGGACACTGGATGTACCTACCTACCCGTAATGACTGTCGAAGATCCGAGAACTAAATCTGGGACCATTAGCTTGACGTGCTTTCTCAAGGTTTCCTTGCTATTAACTATTGTACATATTGTGCTTGTTGTCGTGGTGGCCTAGTGGTTAAAACACCAGCCTCTCAAGTATGAGTGCGCGGGTTCGATTCCAGGTCAGGCAAGTACCAATGTAACTTTTCTAAAGTTATACGTACTTTCTAAGTATATCTTTGACACCAATGACTGAAGGTGAAGGAAAACATCTTGAGGAAACCTGGACTTTCAAGTCTGAAATCGCCAACCCGCATTGAGCAAGCGTGGTGATTACGCTCAAACCTTCTCTGTATGAGAGGAGACCTGTACCCAGCAGTGGGACGATAAAAAGGTTGATGATGATGATGATGATGAACTATTGTAACTGTACAAACAGAAGGGCAATTTTCGTAATTTCTCGGTGGTAGGCCATAACGTCGGCTGTCGGCAGAAGTTACCACCCACCAGACAAAGTCTTGCCGCCAAGCGATTCGCTGTGTTCCGGCATGATGACTGGTGAAGCCGTACGGAGGACGAGTCTGAGCAGTTGTGTTGCGATGTGTGCCGGGTACCATGCGCCAAATGTTGTTGTGTCGGGAGTTTGGTCGTGGAGAGACACCAGATTAAAAAAAAATTACAGATGTTCATAGTTCGATCCCAGTTTCGGTCTTTTAAAAATATTTCTAATTCCCCTACATTATCGACGGATTTTTGACATCTGTTTGTGGCCGAGATGAGACTGCATCTAGATTTGAATGTTTCGAATTTCAAAATATTCATAATACTTCAGATTAAAGTCAATCGAAAATCTAGAAGTCCCAATTATTATTTATTACCTTCTGCTAATTGAAAAGCTCAACCCAAACATCCTGAAGAGATGTAAAACAAACATTTTGAATTAAAAAAAAAAAAATGTGTAGTTAACTGCTCGGACGAGCGCTTTTCGCTTTATCCCTACTCCAAGGCCGACCGTCACGCGACATGCAACACACAGATGAACAGTTTGAGACGACGTAATAAAAGTTTCACTTGAAAAAAAACTAAACCACATTCGTTTCACTAAAATCCTCGTAAAGCGTCCTCCATTCTAAATTCAACGTAATTCCGGGAAAGGTAGAACTTAAACTCGTTTGATCGAGTTTGCACAGATTAATCGTACGATTTATCAGCGTCTGATGTACGGAACTTGATTCAGGAACTCGGTTTGTTTAACAGATAAAACTGCGGGATTGGTGTCGTATCCGCAGTGCTGTACGTGCGGCTTACATACGACGAATTTAATGTCAGTGATAAATGTGTTTGGTATTCTTGATAATTGTGTCGTACGCTTTGAGTAAGGGCTGTGGTTTTACACTGAAAGCCAGTTATTAACATGAGATTTAATGGCTGTTAGTGTATCAGAAAAGTAAGATGGGTTCCAATAGTGGATCATTATGGGCTGACTTTAACAGACTGAAACAATTGAAAGGACTAACCTAATATTTATTTTTAATCTAATCTAATTGTTATTTTAGGTAAGTTATTATTTTTGTGTTAAGCTATTTCAATTTAATCATAATAAATATAATGAAATTTAACAGAAACCCATCCTTTATGTATTACTAGTAGCCAGCGACTTCGTTCGTGTGGTTTAGTTATGCTCCGCTCCTATTGGTCGTAGCATAATGTTATATAGCCTAAAGCCTTCCTGGATTAATAGGCTATCTCTATTTTCCTTATTTTCCAGTAGTTCCTGAGATGCGCGTTCAAACAAACAAACTCTTCAGCTTTATATATTAGTATAGATTTAAAAAACCGGCTAAGTGCGTGTAGAACTCAGGTGCGAAGGAGTTTGTACTATTATCTATCTATAATATTCGCGTCTGTTGTATGGGAGCATCTTTAACTATTAGTTTATTCTCATCATCAACGTTTTTATCGTCCCACTGCTGGGCACAATCTCCTCACTCACTACACTTGCTCAATGCGGTTTGGCGATTTCAGACTTAAAATCCAGGTTTCCTCAAGATGTTTTCCTTCACCTTGTGTTCAGGCATTGGTGTCCAAGATATACTTAGAAAGTACATATGACTTAGAAAAGTTACATTGGTCTTTGCCTGATCTGGAATCGAACCCACACACTCATGCTTGAGAGGCTGGTGTTTTAACCACTAGACCACCACGACTAGTTTATTCTGTTTTTAATATTTGTTATTAAAGCGCCATCAGAAATGTAATCTGTTAAAATTACAGCTATCTAGCTAGACAAACATACAGTAGAATATTAATAATGAGGGCTTTTTCCATGCTCTTTATTAGCTTCACTTGTATGTTTGCTTGCTTCTTTGTTTGCTTGCTTGCTTGTTTGTTCGTTTGTCCGTCTCTAACTCTTTGGACTACGAGTGAGCGGCTCATTACTGTAAAATGTCTCACCGTTTTCAATACGTTCGTTCGTTCGTTTTTTTTTAAAGAATATCGAACCAAAAGTTGAAAATAAATATAGTGCGCCTCGCGCTTTTTAAATTATTTTTAACTTTTTAATTTAATATTTTTTAAAAGCATGTGGTTTTAGTTTTTTAAACTATATTTATTTTTACTCTTTGAGTACGGAACTCCAAAGAATGATGGGCGAACGCTCTTATATAAAGTAAACAAAAATGTTACGTTTGAAGACCGCACTTCTACTGAAAACTGACAATGAAAAATAAAGCAAAACGCAGTGAAACTAGCGTAGCTGTCATGTGTTGTATTGTCCAAAAATATTGTACTTGCAATAGACTATACACTGTTTGCTAAAGCATGGCAGAAAAACATTTTTGAAGGTTCACTTTTTAGTAAAAGAAAAATATAGGTACATGTATTTTGTACTTTGTTAAAGTTAAAATTGGTGCTGAATTTATTATATTCAACTTATTTATTAACTATTATATTTAAATCAACTGATTTGAACTATTTTCTAAAGGAGACGGGCGAAATTGGGCCTGAACTGTACACAAATGAGTTATTTGTCAATAATTTTCAATTATTTTTTGGTTTTCAATCATTTATTACTAATTCTGGATTCGTCAGAATAAAAAAGATAATATTTAATGAAATAATACTGACTTTCTTTACTTTCACTTTTCAACAATGTTACCAGATGAAATGCGAATCATTAATAAGTTCTAATCGATACATCAAATTATTACAAAAATAAAATTAAAAATGAAAAGAAAATCTTTTAATATAAGGTCTTAATTATATTACCTATTATTTACTTATTTACAAAAACATCTTAAAACAAATTGATCAACAGATCGATTTAATAATCAATTCAACTTTTTTATTATACAGGCAACAAAGTAAACTCGTGACAACGTGACGCCAAACGTCAAAAATTATTCCCTTCCGGGTTTGAACTTGCCGTAGTGGATATTGTATTTTATTGTATTTTTGTGTCGTTTTATATTATTTTGCGTCTTTGGCAACGTATATAAGATTCTGACGGTTATTATTTTGTTGTGAGAAATGCGTGACTTATTTCGAAACAACTGTACAATGACGGACCAAAGTCTTTAATGCATCAATTGCGGCATTTCTCAGGGTAATTCTATCGGATTACGACAAATAGAAGCGGAAAGCATTCTTTCAGTTATAGAGCAATGGGTTGCACCTCAAGTCGTAAGTATTTATTTAAAACTTATGTATTTAAATAAAACTTCATATTGTGATAGTTTCCGAGTTTATTCCAGCAAGGATACCTATACATATATAGGTATATTATTGAAGTAAGTTTCAATAATAATATTCCTACATATATATATATATATATATATATATCACTCTATTGAACTTGATTTATTTATGTTCCAAGTAAGATTTGCAGTTTGATTATCAATTACGGAAGATAGTTCTTTTTATATGTTCTGCATCATAATTCTGTAATTATTATTTGTGGAAGCCGTAAATAACAATCCAATATTTTTTTTGAAAAGATACAGTTTTCTCACCGTTTTTATTTTGTACAACAAACATATACAATGTTCTGATTCATAAATCTGTAATTATTATTTGTGGAAACTGTAAATAACATACTAATATTGTTGTAGGACAAAGGATCACATCATATTTGCCAAGGATGCAGAGATTTAGTCGTGAATACTTTGAGCACAGATGAGCAACTTCCATCTTCAATGACTGGACATCGCCAAGTGTGCGTGAACTGTGGATTTCAGTTTTGCGGGCAATATCTTATTTATTGCGTTCTGACACCGTTCAAGAAAGAAGAATTCATAGTCATTTCCTCATAGATACTGCCTCAGAATGTGAGTTTTATTAGGTTTAGTTGTTTTGTATTTGAAACTACCATATGGTAATACTACTATTCTCTATAGTTTATTAATTTTTTCGCACTAATTAAGAAATATCAGTCAGATTTAGATAATAATTTTTGTATATTATTGTCACATTCATGTGAAAGATTTGGAAAAGGAATAAATGGGATATGGGTTTACAAAGGTACGAACAAAAGCTAGTGTAATATAGTTAGGCAATGTAATAAAATGCAAAGAATTATATTGCAGCCTGTATTTGTTGTTAGTTGTAAGGTGTAGATAAAAGGAGACATACATTTTCCAGCACTGTTTGCATTCTCACCTTTTTTTACACAAAAGTCTCATGACAAAATTATTTTTCAGATTTCACTGGACTTTTTTGGATTGGACTGGACCATCTGGATCTTCAGCATCAGTAGATGTAACAAGTGAACATGATGAATCAACTTCATAGTCTAATATCGATGTAGCTAACAAACGAATATACAAAAACCAAAGACACCATGATCGTGAACATATTATGTATTCCTTTTTGCCACCGACTTCCGAAATTAGTTATATTTCACTTTGTGGTGCTTTTTTTTTAAGTCTGTTGTATTTCTTTGTATAACATACCCTCTGCTTTGCTAGACTTGCCTTACAATGCATTTAAAGCACAAATCAAATCCAAGCTTAGTTTTAAAAGCATATTATTCCGTTAATGACACCTTTCTCCAGATTTAGCTTACTGACACATTATATGAGTTCATAGAATTTTCTTTTTCACAATGCATAAATATGTGAGCTGTCACGCCTTTTATACCTGGGGCTATTATTTAGGTAAAAGTTTTTACTTATTTACATTTCCATTTTAATGATATTTTATTTTTTGTTGTTGCTTTACTGGTATTTTTGCGTGCCTAGCTGGCATATGATAAATAATTTCATTGTTGTTGTGTTTTCTTGTCTTCATTACTGTACCAACATAGTATTGTATAAAGTCATGTTTTTTTTTTAAATGAACAGACAGCTGTGCTGCTGGGGAGTTTGTTCCGCTACTTCTTTTTTCTTCTTTATTCATATAATTTTTTTTTCACAATGCATAAATATGTGAGCTGTCACGCCTTTTATACCTGGGGCCTTTATTTAGGTACTTAAAAGTTTTTACTTTTTTACATTTCCATTTTAATGTTATTTTGTTTTTGCTTTGTTGGTATTTTAGCGTGGCTAGCTGGCATATGATAAATAATTTCATTGTTGTTGTTTTCTTGTCTTCACTACTGTATGAACATATTATTGTATAAAGTCATGTTTTTTTTTTAAATGAACAGACAGCTGTGCTGCTGGGGAGTTTGTTCCGCCACTTCTTCTTCCCAGCGAAAGCACTAGGAAGTGTCGATGGGTGGGCGTTTTGGGGGACTGTCTTATGTAACAACGATGTTCAAAAAGTGCTGTATCTCAGCCTATTTTGAATAAATGATTTTTGATTTTGATTCTTTTTTTTTTTTGTTCATACCAGCACCTATGATGGCCGGGAGTTCAATATTGTCTCCCGATCAGGGCGTCATTTGCTTCGGCTAGAGGCGTGAGGGCGCTGAGAGTCCTGCTCCCTCACGAGCTTCGCCACCTTTGCCAGCATTAATTGTATATGATGAATTGGATGATTAATAAATCGATATAAGAGAAATATGATTTTTATTCCTGCTTACTGTTTTCTATAATTAGATTGTAAATCATCATCATCATTCTCCTGCCCTTATCCCAATTTATTTGGGGTCGGCGCAACATGTCTTTTTCTTCCATGCATCCCTATCAGAAACCATCTCGGCAGTCACCCCCTTCTTAGCCTTCACACATTCCATCCATCGTTTCTTTGGTCTTCCCCTACTCTTATAGCCATCAACATTCATAATTAAGACTCTCCTCACGACATTCTCCTCAGTTCTCCGTAACACATGCCCGTACCATGACAACCGATTTCCACACAACTTTTCAGCTACCGGTGCCACTTTCAGACTTCCTCTTATGTACTCATTTCTTATTCTATCCATTCGTGTAACACCACACATCCCTCTTAGCATTCTCATTTCGGCTGCATGCAATTGCCTTTCATTCATCCCTTTCGTAGCCCAACATTCTGATCCATACAAGACAGCAGGTCGGATCATGGTTTTATATAGTTTCCCCTTAAGTTTAAGGGGAATGCGGGAGTCGCAAATTGTTCCCGTGACCTGCCGCCATTTCATCCACCCAGTGTTAATTCTGTGCTTAACCGTCCGATCTATTTCGCCATCGCTTTGCACGAGTGAACCGAGATACCGAAAGTCGGAGCAGATTGGTAAGAGTGCGCCATCAAGGGCTATGGCTCCAGAAGTGGAGAGACCGCCGAAATCGCAGAACATATATTCGGTTTTGGTTCTGCTGATTTTCAAGCCAACATTCTCCAGCTTCTGTTGCCATTTCTCCAATCTGCTCTGGATCTCAGGTCCATCTTCACCGACGAGAACAATGTCATCGGCGAACAGCATGCACCAGGGTGCCTCCTCCTGGATGTCCGACGTAAGAGCGTCCATAATCAACAGGAAGAGGTACGGACTTAAAGCCGATCCCTGGTGCAAGCCTACCGCCACACTGAACTAGTCGGTATTGCCAGCAGCCGACCGGACGTAGGTACGAGATCGACTGTACATAGCACGAATTAACTCTACATACTTCCCAGGCAAACCTTTCTCTTTCAGGGCCCACCACAGCACTTTATTGTAAATGGTTTTCCTAATTCTTTTTTAACTTCCTTTGTAACATTTAATATGCAGTTAAGCGCCGCCGGCCCTTTGGAAACCACACTCTCGATGTGTTAAAGTCATAAAAATACATTCTGATAAAATCTAGTCTATAAAAAAGTCTGAATAATTATTTAATTATACCATAAGAGCGCTGACAGCTTGTAAGAAAACTTATAAAAACGCAATTGAGGTTAGTTTTGTGCAAGCTAATAATACCCTATTTCTTTTTTCTCCTAATCTGTCATTCTAAATAAAGTTTTATTATTTAAATAGTAATAATATTGAAATGATTTAATGCAATAATCGTTGCTGTACAATCAGGCCCAACTTTGTATGAACTTTCGCCCGTCTCCTTTATGAGGCTTTTAATTAATTAAATTATTTAGTTTTAACATAAGTTACTGGCGTCATTGTTAAACCTAATAGAATCAGATGTGGTCAGTACCTGGAACGCATTACATTTTTGCTAGACTTAAGGTCTACCAAATCTGAAATGTTTCCTAAAAAGATCACATGACTTCGATCAGAATCTTCCTCTTAGTCTCTTTAACACCGTGTTCTTTAATTAACATTTCGTCAGTCTGGCCAGCACCTGAATTATGTAACAAACTATTACTGAATTATTTTGAAGCATATTGCTAATCCATCGCTCCATGTGTTTGAAAAATATGTCTGCTAAACAACGTGAATAACCTATTGAAATATATTTCAATATTTATATTATACAATTTATATTTGTATTGCATTGTCAAAATGAAACCTATTGCTGCTAATAGTGTGTTACGTAAATATCCTGCTTTTAAAAATGGACGGAGAAGAACTCCTATGTGTCCGCTGAATGAACCAATGAATGTTGTTGCATTGTCAAGATGAAACTCATTGCTGCTAATAATGTATTACGTATTTACCCTGATATTTAAAATGGGCGGAGAAGAAATTCTATATGTCTGCTTAATAACGTGAATGCCATTTAATGTTGTTGCATTGTCAAAATAAAATAATTCTTGCAAAAACATCTGAACGCATTAAGATGAAATTTGCACACAGATAATTTATAATAAGGATACTTTTAATCCCGATATTTCCAATGGATCGAAACTTATGCGGATGAAAGCGCGTTACAAAACAGATCAATCATATTATTATTATTATATAAGAAACTGTGATCAAGAAGTTTCATCTGCGAAGAACAATATAAGGATAAACAATAGAGTTTAACAGACTTATAAAACAGGAACTAATCGGAAAAAAACTAATAACTTGTGTAACATATTTTTAAACAAGAAAGTGTCGTCTGTAAAAAAACCCTTTTACTGTTTAGTTACCTTTAGTTAATTACCTAAACCAATCGAGTGTAGCTGTAGTGTATCAGTCTATGTTTTGTACAACAATCAGAAAATACTGGAGTTATTCCAGAACTAACAAACATGATATTGAAAGAATACACTGAAATAGGAACTCGCATACGGCCAGGTACCGTAACAAAAATAAAAGCAAAAACTTTAACTGAAAAACTGCCAGATTTGAATATTTCTACTTGACAAAGAAATATCGGCATAGATGGATACAACGTCGACCGATAACGAGCCGTCCGAACATGGAGTTCTTTCGTTCAAAAATTCAAATAAAAATATCTGTTACAAACTCCCTCCAATTTAGAACTCAAAAACTTTGCGTAATATATATTTTCATGTTGGGCTGATATTATAAAGAACTAGCGGGTGCCCGCGACTTCGTTTGCGTGCAGTTAGTTATTTGAATTTTTATTTTAACCCAAAATATACAGCATACATTTTAATTTTTGTTATGCTCCGCTCCTATTAATTCCAGATGTTGTATAGCCTAAAACCTTCCTCGATTGGGCTATCTAACGCAAAAAGAATTTTTCAAATCGGACCATCAGTTCCTGAAATTAGCGCGTTCAAACAAACTCTTCACTTCGCTTTATATATTAGTATATATGTAGATTTAGTCAGCTTTGCTTCAATAGAGGGTCTTCAAAAGCTGTATTTAATGTTATAGGTACTTTTTTGAGTGAAATAAAAAATACTCTGTAGACGTGAAATACAGAAACCCTGTGGACGTGGTTGATATCAAAAACTACATACAAAAAAAAAAACAGTTAGAGGTCAACGAACGCTGGTCGTTTTATTACTGAAAGCCTTGAGTTGAAAAAATGTGTTTTAATACATTTAAACATTACGTTTTAAAAGTTTATATGAAGAAAATATTGATACTTAAACTGACATTTCTAGGAAACATCAAGGCAAACAAAAAAATCATCAAATAAATTAGCGTTTGAAGACCACTCCTTGTTCTTAGAGTCCACTTCATCACGCCATCTCCGCCTGAGCCTGGCAAGATGACGTTAAGAGATTAAATAGATAACAAAAGAAAAAAAAGTATTTATTGCGACTAGTCCAGGGTGATCACAAACTTAACTAAGCACAGTCAAAAACATAAACAAGAACTAAGTATAGTAAAAAAAATGTAACAAAAAGTATAATGAAACAGAAAATCCCATATGAGCCAAAGGCCTGTGAGGATCTCACACCATGCTGCAACATTTAACTAAAAATAATCGCATCGCTGGCAGCTGAAAGGTGTAAATGCCATTTAAAGACTAAAAAGTGATCCTTACTTATAAAATCTACGTAATTTACACTCATTTTAATCAACATAAGTAACTGAGTACTGTGTAGCCAGTTCTCTTAATATTGACGTTGGAGGTAAGCCATTTCTCAAAGTGAAAAATTCCGTTCAGTCTACATCGGCTGCCAAGTTTCTCCTAGCAAGGCAAATTTGTCCATGTGCCGGAAAATTGGTACCTTTCTCAGCGTATTTTATTTACAACGTGCAGTTCAGAAGTCAATTTAGCTTATTTTTTCTGTTGGTTGTGGAAAAGGTTTAGTAAACTGTTAAAGCAATTTGCTTAAATTGCAAGTGAAATCTAAGTTATATGTACTTTATAAGTATGTATATCTTGGACAGTAATGACGGATTACAAGGCGAAGGAAAACATCCTGAGGAAATCTGGACTTTATGTCCGAAATCTATTGATCATATTGCTATAAGTGGTGATTACGCTCTATCCGTATCTGTATGAGAGGAGGCCTGCACCCAGCAGTGGCACGATAAACAGGATGATGACTGTACCAATTGACGATTATTCCTGTTAACACTATGCATTTGCACCCAAGGGCAATCCCTTCTCTGTATGAGAGGAGGCCTGTACCCAGCAGTGTTTCAAAATAAACTAGGCAAAATCATAGGTCGATGCGTACATACGAATAAAGGTAGGTGATATGGGAACAATATTTAGCAAGGGTGAAATCACAAAACAAAATTCTTAATTTAACTGACCCATTTATTTGCCATATCTGTAGGCCCTTCCTTTTACAGAGGGGAGACCTGTGTCCCGTCAGAGAGAACATTATTTACGCCTTTTTTAGTTTTTAATCGTCATTATAAAACTTTTTACTCCTGCATACAAGTTAAGGATTATTTTTACAATTATAAACTATTGCTTGACCACAATCCCACTTGATGGTAAGCAGTGATGCAATCGTTGATGGTAAACGCGTTAGTTTATTATGAGCTTATCACTCAAAAAAAAAAAACTGAGTAAATAGGAAGGAAGACAGCAGTTGAACGAGTTGATGCAATGTTAAACCCAACAACACAACCAACGATGCTCTGCCAGAGGGAGATTGATCTGGAGGCCCTCCACGACCAAACTCCCTACACAACATTTGGCGCATCGTACCCGGCACACACCGCAACACAACTGCTCAGACCCGTCCTCCGTACGGCTGACTTTTATCGATGAAACCGAATACCATAAGTACGTTAAGCTACTTTGAAGAACTGTTAGGTCCGTATTACAGAACGTTGCTCAAGACTCAAGCATTAGTTTAAACTAGTTTCAACCAATCAAAAAGCTTCAAACGAGACTTAAGTAATGCTTGAGTTTTGAGCGACGTTCTGTAATACGGACCTTAGTGTCATTATTGAATAAGAAAAGATTAAATAATATGCTTTCATACTTAACATTAAAGAAAATGTAACCTTGTTTCGGTCCTTGTATACTACCTCATTAATTTTTAACTTCACAATTTTTATAATGAATGCAGAAATATACGTAATAGCTGAACTTATAAAGGTCAAACATTAAATAAGATTCATGATTTAACTTTCCTCTAGCTCCTCTAAAATAAATGTAGGTCGAAAAGTTAACAGAGCAACTTCAAAAGAAACACGGGGTGTCAGAATAGAATACTTTTATTTTAAAAAGGCCGGATTTTTTCAAATTTGTACTCAACGTTCTTTATTTCGCGATATAAAATTTCCATGACACAGCGTAACAATATAGTACGTAATATTTTGCTGAGAGGAAGTATTTTGCATAGAAATCTGAGAAATTGGCTTTGTTCGGTCGCACAAACAAGCAGAGTTTGTGTTCAAAGGCATTCAGGACTGAGTACAGGAAATGATGCGATTGGACTACAAAAAAAACTTCCTTTTTATATTCGAAATGAAAAATAAATTAATATCTTGTGTATATTTACTGTTTTTCTTTTCTATTTTTATTTTCTAGCAAAAGTATTTCCACATTGGTTGGTTATAAATGTTTCTGAAATGGGTGCGAATCAAAGATTACTAGTTTTTATGCGATATAAATAAATATGGTAAACGAAGCAGACCCACCACTGGGCTCGCGAATTGTAATTGCTAAATAGAAATATGATGAAGAAAATGCAACAATTTTCTACCATTTACAGTAAGTTAACTCGGCTTTTTTTTATAATTATAAACTAGCGCTTGACTGCAATCCCGCCTGATGGTAAGCAATGATGCAATCGTTGATGGTAAAGCGCGCTAGTTTATTAAGCCATTCACTTAAAAATCTAAAAGAATAGGATGGAAGACGGCAGTGCAATGTTAAACCCAACAACACGACTAACTATGCTGCGCCAGAGGGAGATTGATGTGGAGACCCTCCACGACCGAACTCCCGACACAACAACATTTGACGCATCGTACTTGGCACACATTGCAACACAACTGCTCAGACCCGTCCTCCGTACGGCTTCACCAGACATCATGCCAGCTTACTGCGCTGGATTACGGCCCTCAAATGACAGGTTCTTGTCCAGCAGTGGTAATTTTATAAGCTAATGATGTACATAGGTAGGAGCTACAGTCAGCCGATCTGCGACTTCTGGCTATCGCCATGGGAAGGACGAAGAAGAAATGAGAAGTTTATGAAGAAGTGAGCTAGAATGAATAGGCTCTTAATGATTGCATCACTGCCTACCATAAGGCGAGACTGCGGTCAAGCACTGATTTATAATATGTAAAAAAAAGTTTTTTGATATAATAAATTAGGGAACCTAATAATCGTCATTTTATAAGAGAGGTCTATATTTTATTTCATATAGCCATTTTAGTGGAAAAGATGTTGCTTTTAAATCAAAATCTTTCCTGTGAAAGATCAATTTATATGTTAATGCGAGCCACGATTTCCCCTGCGAGTATAGTCAATCGGACCATTGTTATGATTGCGACCGAAATATTCATAAATTGATGGATTTCTACCGTCTACCTGTATGATACAGAGATACACATTTAGGTAAACTGAATACTTTTATTTTTAATCACTTTTTATTACCATTCTCACGTTTTAAACCACATATAGATAATGAAATCTAAAATTTTTGCCGTTTTTAACTAAATATATATATATATCAATTAGTCTTTTGTAATAGGCTGAATAAGCTCTTAATAAACTAACGCGCTTTACCATCAAGGATTGCATCACTTCTTACTATCAGGCAGGATTGCGGTCAAGTACTGTCAAGTACAGAGACTGTAAACAATCTTCAAATAATGAAAATTGCCGTTCTGCTCATCCTGTTTCTATTGTTTAACATACTTTTTTAAATAAGCAGGAAGAGGTTTTCTACTTAGAACCACCCGAGTTAATATTTGGATGGTTCTAAGTAGAAAACTTCATGTTGCTAATGTATTAGCTAATGCTTAGACATTAGAAAGCTTAACAATAGCTGCACTAATATTTTTGAAACATTACTATCGATCTCTCACACGAAACCAAAGTATCTCCAAGCAAAACCGATTTCCTCACTAATAAAACTGTGTTTAAGTACCTACGATACGTTATGTCCCTTATGCAAACAAATTCGCTTGCTGTCGCTTCCAAGTTTATTTGTACGTTTCTATACAGGACGTTCACTTACGTGTCACAAAATAATTTTGTTATTCTGCTAAATGACCCGCTATTACTCATTCTCTAATGTTTTTTTCAATTTCAACAAAATTTGCTTCTTTGGAACTGGAAGAACAATTATTTCCAATGAAAATGCATAGTTAGTATTATCTTTATTCTGTTTCAAAAGCATTATACAAGCTACTTTTTAGGTTTTGCTGTACAAAACTGTCACATACATTGTTTTCATCATTTTAGGTTAAACTTGAGCAATACTAAAATCGTTCTGCAAAAATTTTAACAAAATATTGATATTGTTGATTTTTTTTTTATTTTTGTAGAAAGTCTTATCAATGGATAGAGTAAGCTATTCGCGAATAATTTTATAAAAATAAAACGATAGAAAAGCTATATTTTATTACGATATGTATAAAAATCTGTTTTAAGGTAGAGAGAGATTTTCGATATTTGGGAAAATTTGTATTATAACTGTAAACCACCACATATTGCGGAACATACAAATGTATGTATATGTATTATTTTTTTTTTTTTTGGTAGGTATTGATTCAGGCTATCAATCCCTGTCCCTTATCGTAATATTCACAGGATCCCTGTATAAGGAGTAGTCATCGTAATACGGCAGAGTATAACGAATAGCCTAACTA